>JAHSPW020000011.1:19808816-20303798 GCA_019985065.2 Arctostaphylos glauca | reverse complement strand
CAAGCAGTCGCTCAAGCGATCTAATTATGCATACTAAGTAAAATGAATTCTCTCGACACGTGTCAGCTTTTGGCAAAATATAGAGGGTCGCTTGAGGCTCCATAGCTCGTTCGAGCAGATTTGTTGTTTTTCCCAAAATTTGGAAATTCCTTATCTGAAACCCTAAACTCAAACAAAACTAAATCATGCAATCAGAACACTAAAATATGCAATAATCATCGAAATCTATAAGCTAAGGGTTGGTAGGTGAACAATCCTATCTTGAATCAAAGGAAAACTCGAAGATTAGTGACTGATTGACTGACAATTGAACATAACCTCCACTTGAAAACTCAATCTCTCTCTTCCTCCAACTAGATTTGATTACTTGATGAAATTAATTTTGTAAACATAATAAGAAACCAACCTAGCTATTTATAGAGCAAAACTTCCTTAAATCTCATCATAAACCTCATTAATTTCTTAGATTAACATTTTCCTAACGGATTTCAGCCATAAAAGCACTTCAAAGCCCCGGTTGTACGTTCTGAAAACTGAAAAGACCGCTCGAGTGGTCTTAACTTGCTCGAGCGAACTATCAATTTTTCAAATCCCGAATTCTAATTTAAACATAAAATGCATGAAATTAATTCAACAATGTTTAAATTTTATTAAAAATATTTGGGTTATTATGTAAAATTCATTTTCCAATAGAAATAATATATATCATACAAATAGTATATGAGGCTAATTTGTAAATTACAAAACTTCAAAGTAAGGTAGACAAAAAGTAATTGTTATTAGATAGATTGTAGTTTTTCAATGGTTTTGACGTATCGGCATGTGGTGTCCCAATATCATTCTCATCACATATTTATATTAGATCCACAACTAAGTGTATTAATCTCATATGAAATATGGTAAAGAAAAAGGTGTTGGCCACTAAGCGGCGATACCTCAAGACAACTATACAATTACCCATGGTTAGATATATTTAGGAAAGTAGTGGCAAGACACATAAGTTATATAAACACAAAAGGGAGTAGCATGTGATTAAAAGGTAACAAATGAAACCACTGTTGCGTAACTATTAAGGGCTGTTTGTTTTCATCTAGATATGAAGAAGAGATATATCATCTCCAGGACATAGGCAGAATATGATATCCCAAGTATATACCTCTGAATATGTATGGCATGAGTCCAGGATATAAGTGATAATATAAATTAATTTATTGTAACGCCCTGAATTTTCAAAAACATTAATTAAGTAGATTTAAAACAAAAAACTAAATTGATTTCATTTGATAACTCAATAAAATAGGAGTTTGGTTACACATTCTGAAATTAAAGGAAGGTCACAAAAAAAAATTTTAAAGTACCAAGCTTAAAAAAAAAATAGACAAACCAAGGTGCAATTTAATTATAATAGATAATGTTATGTGATGCAGCTTAATTACAGTATATATAATTTGCACTATCTTATATGTTGCAATATTATCTGATAATATTATCAATCATATAACAATATCAAATAATGTTATCTGCAAAGGTCATAAATAACATTATCTAATAATATTATGTGTTAATTTATATGTTAAAACTTTATCTCTTAAACATGATAAAATTATCTATTGACCCACTTTCTTCATTTGAATTATGATAATTATTGAATTATTGTATTGCTTTTTTTTTAATTTTTTATTTTGTATCAATTTTTTTTTGTTAATTATTGGTTCGTCTCAGTACTGTTAAAAAAAAGGAAAAAGAGAAAAGAGGTCAACAAAGATAAATACAAAGGGAGGGAGACAGATAACCCATCAATGGTATCAAACAACAAATACCACAAAAAACTGATGATAAATGTGTGATCATATTGTAAATTAAAAACCCCCAGTCAAAAGTAAAACACTATTGCTTTCATGGTCGCAAGTACAGTAAGAGAAGATAGACTAGTAGAACCCAACGCATGAGATGTCCATTTTCGTGTGCATGCATTTCGAATGACTTAGAGAGGCAACAATGACTTCATTCCCATGAAAAATCTTCCCCCTCCCACCCCATACCTGTCCAAAAGAAGAAGACGAAGAAGAAACACAAAGAGCAAACAAAGTTAAAAAGGTATGCAATAAAGATATACCGTAACGATAAACTAAAACAATAATAAATTGACCAAAAGTCAGTAACAAGAAGAAAAAAAAGCACTGAACAAAGGTATATCGAACATAATGATGGCGGAGGCGGAGGCGGAGGTGGAGTTATTACTGATGATGTAAAGCCAAAGAATAGAGAAATAATATTCAAACAAAACTATATATTTTCTTTGATAATCAGAAACTGAACTCAACATGGATTGGCCAGAATATTCATAAGTAAGAACGACAGTTGCATCATTAATACGTTACATCAACAAGGCTAAGGTTGTTGGGTGCAATATGTTCGGAAGTCTCGGATTCTTCTATTTCCAATGCTATGTCTGAACAGCTAAGACACTTGGATACGGCCGAATGTCTATGTTCCTTAAAACAGTCATCATGTTTCTACCATAAAACTGCTTACAAGGTACAATAGAGCATTCCAAGATAGGCGAGTTGTATACATCGTCTTATTGTAAAGAATCATCAAGTATGTTTTTTGAGTGGATGTCCCAACATACATGTCTGACACATCCCATACCCTATTCAAGTCTTCAGTATCTAACACGGTTATTAAATATATTTATGAGAGTCCATGTAATATTTGTTAGAGCAAGTCTAACAGATTAGCTAAAACAGAGTTTGAGTTATTATACCTGGTCAAATGCATAAAATAAGTTCTCCAACAGCCTTAATAGAAGATAGCTAAACTAGTTTTTGCTACAGTACTTAGCTAAATATATCTAGGTACTGTTCATTAGCAATTACCTTTTTTAATGATTTCACCCACCCCAAAAAGTTTCTCTCTTTGTTCAAAAAATAAAAAAAGGTAAAAGAAAAGTAAGAAAGTGAAAGAATACATATTTTAATAGATAATAACTAAAATATATACTGTTGAACTTTTGAAAGAAAAAATGGCTAGTTAACTTTAAAAGTGCACTGTTGAGTAAGAAAAATATCTAATGGCTAGCTAACTACAGAAATCTATAACAGTAATCTTTTGGAAAATAAAAGCCAGTTCATACTTGAAACAAATTCAGAGATGATGACAGGAGAGCTTAGCATATCAATCATGCCAAGTCATAAATATAAATTGTTACTCTGGACAAAAGTAAATTCCTCCTCCATGCTGTTACCTGTACCCAGGGGATTTTTGCTATTACGGCCAGAGTTGGATGGCCAATAAGTGGTCATATTATCTTGGGGTTTTGTCTCCATAGTGAGCATCTTCACAGATAATCTTCTCAGATAATCAGGCTGCAAATTTAACAGTTCAGTATCCATTATTAAGCAATTCTTGACACGGAACTGGCCATTTTTATACAAATTTAAAGTCTGGAGGGGGGAAAAAAGATTCTTTCACAGCATCTACCCAAAAATATTTTGCATATGTACAATATAACAAATTACCACATACGTCCTGATTTTATATTAGACGAATGTTAGATGTGGAACTAATGGCTATACCTGGCTGGTGGCAGCAGTGTATGTCTTCTCTTCAAACCTTACTGCAATTTTCTGGAGCTCTGGCAGTCCCTCCTCCTGTCCAGGGAATGGAAGATGCCTCTTCAAAGTGTCCATTCTGCAAACAGCGCATTTAAAAAAACCATTCAATTTTAAAGTGTTTATTGGCCATGCAAGTACGAGGAAAATTACTCGGATATTAAAAATAAAGACATTGAAGTGACAGCTAAGCTTATAAAGCATGGACGAAAGTAATCCACACGTAATTCATAATATATAGAAGGAATACAATGAACCAACACATGCAAATATAAGGAAGATTGGTCATAGATTATAATTAAAGTCGTTGAAGCGGCAGCTAAGCTTATAAGGCAGGGACAAAAACAATCCATGAGCAATTCATAAAACACAGAAAGGATACCATGAAACCAACACACATAAAAAAGGAGGCCGTTTCTAAAGCCACGGTCTGAGAAGTAACCATATTTATCAGATGCAATTTGCACCTCAGATGAATTCCAAGAATTAAAACCAGCACATATTGAATAGACAAACAGTGACTCAATATGTCAAGCTTATGCTCAACTCAAAAATTTGTCATTTCTACAACAAATTTTAATCATTTTTACAAGTTTCTTGTCTTCTCAATTCAAAATGTTTTCTTTCTTTACTTCTTTTCCAGATAAAAAGATCAACTGATGTATGGGCATTAAACCAATATTCTTAAACTGCTAACAGCAAAACCTTAAGAAAAAACTCACATCTTGTTGACAATCCTTTGTCTTGAATCGGGATGCAATTGGGTTCTCCAATCTCCTGCGTCCATTGCGGGTTCTCCACCACCACCACCACCAGGAGCAGGCCTCCAATTATTGGTATCCATCAGATAGACTAACAAATCAATAAAAATAATTCAGCTAAAGACCCCAATAATTAAGAATATTGGTTTAATGCCCGTACATCAGTTGCAGCACATAAAAATAATAACCCAATATTTTTTCTTCCATAATTCAGCTAAAGACCCCCTTGGCCAAACAGACGACCTATATAGGGAGGCCTCATCTGAGACAAGCAATCTGAATACAAGGATTCAATTAGGTCAAATACCCACCATATTAAATAAAACAGGAAGGCGGAAAATCGAAGGTGTCGTGATCCGAAGAAGTTGAAGACTTTCTAGGCTTAAATTAACTCTTCATTTGTTTTGTCAACCATTACACAATTTTATCTGACTGGACAAAAGTGCGCACTCACCCATAGATCAAGAATATTATTTTCAAGCGATCATTTTCTGGGGGAAATTTATAGGTCGAATATAAAAGATATGTCAAAAAGCAAGAAATAGTTTCCCAATAGTCGGCCCTGTGCGGAAGCCTTTAACGGCACCGCTTCAGCTCCACAAAAAATGTCGAAAGAAGGGCGTCCATATGTTTACTAATTTCAATTACTAGACACCAGAAAAGTTATCATTAAGAGGGATCTAAATTATCTACAAAACAAGAAACAGAACTAGAGATAGATGACCAGAGAGAGAGAGAGAGAGAGAGAGAACAACGACTACAAACAGAAAGAGTAGATAGGAGACAGTAGACAGAAACAGAAGCCGGCGAAATAGAGAAGAGAGAATGAGCAGAAAGAGAGGAGACGAGAGGTGCCTGCCTTAAGATTGTCGCCGGAGCTGTCGAGCTTTGTTCGATTTCAATTAAGATTTTGAATGGTTCTGACTTATTTTATTAATTTTTTACCTCACAATAAGTCAATAACCTCTTGAGTTTTACATATAACAGCTTTACCCCAAAATTCTTCTAAAGGTCATAAAATAAATCGTCCTGACCTCCCATACAATTGGTCATAAAATAAATTGTCCTGACCTCCCATACAATTGGTCATAAAATAAATCGTCCTGACCTCCCATACAATTTCTAAAAGTTCAACAACCTCCCACTAGTTTGTAAAAATACACTAATCTCCCTCATTTTACAAAATATTGTTAACTCTCCCTCCCATCAAATGGATGCAGAGTCCGTTCTAGTTGAGTCAGGTCCTCCATTTTATTAAAATAAACAGCACTAAAGCTTTAATATACCTGATTTACATGGTAAACCTCATCAGGTAGCAACCCTCAAACAGGATATACTACATTCACATTTACAGGCATTCATGAGGAAGAAGGAAAAGTGCTGCAAATATGCAAATAGAATCACTAGGGGACAGAGGTATAGGAGCTTCAGAATGCTAAGAATAAAAAATATCACCAGGTGGACCACACGCAAGGCTCATGTACCATAAGAAGTCATGGAGCCATCGAAGACAATTCATATTGTCAATGTTTCAACTATCTATTAACTTTAATGAGAAGTTATCTATGAGCATGTCCTCTTTTTGTTGCATTACTTGTTCTTCTCAATTTAATTGCCACTAACCCGCAGACAATAGCAATAGGTTCATTCACCAGAAACACGAGATGTCCCTTTTCGTGTGCATGCATTTTGAATGACTTAGTGAAAACAATGAATTCATTCGCATGAAAAATCTCCAGGTGGACCACACGCACGGCTCATTTAGCATAAGAAGTCATGGAGCCATCGAAGACAGTCGATATCGCCAATGTTTCAACTCTCTATTAACTTTAATGAGAAGTTATGTGTGAGGCATGTCCTTTTTTCGTTGCATTAATTGTTCTTCTCAATTTAACTACCACTAACCCACAGACAATAGCCATAGGTTCCTTCACCAGAAACATGAGATGTCTCTTTTCGTGTGCATGCATTTTGAATGACTTAGAGACAACAATAAATTCATTCCCATCAAAAATAGCCCCCACCCACCCACACAACCAAAATCTGTCCAACACAAAAGAAAAAGGCAGCAAACAAAGTTAAAAAAATATGCAATGAAGATGACTGTAAACAAAAACAATAATAAAACCAAAAAGAAGAAAAAAAACATTGAACAAAGGTATATCAAACATAATGATGGTGGAGGAGGAGGATAATTATTACTGATGATGTAAAGCCAAAGAATAGAGAAATGATATTCAAACAAAACTACATATTTTTTTTTATAATAAAAAACTGAACTAGACATGGATTGGCCAGAATATTCATGATTAAGAATGCATCATTAATACGTTACACCAACAAGGGTAAGGTTGTTTGGTGTGATATGCTTGGAAGTGTCAGTTTCTTCTATTTCCTATGTCTGACGAGCCAAGACAGTTGGATACGGCCGGATGTTCATCTTTCATAATAGAGCCATTATGTTTCTACCATAAAGCTGCTTACAAGGTACAATAGAGCATTCCAAGATAGGCGAGTTGTATACATCGTCTTATTGTAAACAATCATCATCAAGTATGTTTTCTGAGTGGATTTCCAAACATACATGTCTGAGACTTCCCATATCCTAGCCAAGTCTTTGGTATCTGACATGGGTACTACATATATTTATGAGAGTCCATGTAACATTGGTTACTACCCTGAACTACAAAAATCTATAACAGTAATCTTTCGAAAACTAAAAGAAAATTCATACTTGATACAAATACAGAGACGATGACAGGAGAGCTTAGCATATTAATCATGCCAAGTCATAAATATAAATTTCTACTCTGGACAAAAGAAATTCCTCCTCCATGCTGTTACCTGTATCCGGGGGATTTTCGCTATTACTGCCAGAGTTGGATGGCAGAGAATTGGTCATAGTATTTTGGGATTTTGTCTCCATAGTGAGCATCTTCACAGATATTTTTGTCAGGTAATCAAGCTGCAATTAACAGTTCATTATTCATATTTAACAAGCAATTCTTGACAACAGAACTGGCCATTTTTATGCAAATGTAAAGTCTGGAGGGGGAAAAAAGATTCTTCCACAGCATCTACACAAAAGTATTTTGCATATGTACAATCAAACAAATTACCACATACGTCCTGATTTTGTATATAATACGATTATTAGATGCAGAATTGAGGGCTATACCTGGCTGGTGGCAACAGTGTATATCTTCTCTTCAAACCTTACTGCAATTTTCTTGAGCTCTCGCAGTCCCTCCTCTCCAGAGAATGGAAGATGCCTCTTCAATGTGTCCATTCTGCCAACAGCGCATTTGAAACAACCATTCAATTTTAAAATGTTTATTGGCCACAAAAGTGTGAGGAAAATTACCCGTATATTAAAAATAAAGACGTTGAAGTGACGGCTAAGCTTATAAAGCATGGACAAAAGTAATCCACACATACAACAAACCAACATATGCAAATATAAGAAAGATTGCTCATAGATTATAATTAAAGACGCTGAAGCGGCAGGGACAAAAACAATCCATGAGCAATTCGTAGAACATAGAAAGGATACCATGAAACCAACACACATAGAAAGGAGGCCATTTCTAAAGCCACGGCCTGAGAAGTAACAATATTTATCAGATGCAATTTGCACCTCAGATGAATTCCGAGAATTAAAACCAGCACATATTGAATAGACAAGCAGTGGCTCACTATGTCAAGCTTATGCTTCAACTCAAAAATCAGCTTTTCAAATAGAGAAATACCAAAGGAGGCCATTTCTAAATCACAAATTTTAATAATTTGTAAGAGTTTCTTGTCTTTTCAATTCACAATTTTTTCTCTCTTTTCTTTTCTTCTTTTCCAGATTAAAAAATAAACTGATTCCGTCCATTAAATCAATATTCTTAAACTGCTAACAGCAAAACCTTAAGAAAAAACTCACATCTTGTTGACAATCCTTCGTCTCCAGTCGGGTTGCAATTGGGTTCTCCAATCTCCTGCGTCCATTGTGGGTTCTCCACCACCACCACCACCAGGAGCAGGCCTCCAATTATTGGTATCCATCAGATTGACTAACAAATCAATGAAACATAACCCTCAGTTACAGCACATAAAAATAATAACCCAATATTAATTCTTCCATAATTCAGCTAAAGACCCCCTTGGCCAAACAACTGACGCCCTATATAGAGAGGCCTCATCTGAGACAAATAACCTGGATGCAAGGATTAAATTAGGTCAAATACCCACCAAATTAAATAAAATTGGGAGACGGAAACTCGAAGGTGTCCTGATCCGAAGAAGTTGAAGACTTTCTAGGCTTAAATTCACTCTTTATTTGTATTGTCAACTAGTACGCAATTTCATCTGACTAGACAAAAGCGCGCGCACCCACAGATCAAGACTATTATTTTCAAGCGATCACTTTCTGGGGAAATTTTATAGGTCGAATATGAAAATTGGACTTCAGATGTGTCAAAAAGCAAGGAATAGATTCCCAACAACCGGCCCTGTGCGGAAGCCTTGAACGCCACCGCTTCAGCTCCACAAAAAATGTCTAAAGAAGAGCGCCTGTATGTTCACTACTTTCAACTACTAGACACCAAAAAAATTATCATTAAAAGGGATCTATATTATCCATGAAAAACAACAAACAGAACAAGAGATAGAAGACCAGAGAGAGAGAGAGACAACAACGACGACGACGAACAGAGAGAGTAGACAGTAGACCGGCGAAATAGAGAATAGACGACGAGCGGAAAGAGAGGAGGAGAGAGGTGCCTGCCTTAAGATCGTCGCCGGATCTGTTGAGCTTTGTTCGATTCCGATTAAGATTTTGAGTGGTTCTGACTTATTTATATACTATTCTTTACCTCAGAATAACCTCTTAAGTTTTGCATATAACAGCTTTGCCCCAAAATTCTTCTTAAAGTTATAAAATAAATCGTACTGACCACCCCTACAATTTCTAGTAAATTCAACAAACCCCCCTATAGTTTGCACAAATACACTAATATCCCATATTTTACAAACTATTGTTAACTTCCCCTCCCATCAAATTGTGCAGACTTCGTTCTAGTGCGAGAAAGACTAAGATGTCCTCGTAATTTAAAGGGGAAACAAAAGTGAAGACTTATTTTATTTTTCATCTCGTCCAAGTAACCAACAGTCAGCTTTAAAAACTAATATTCACTAAAAAACTAACCTTAAAAGAATATAAAATGCCTAATGACTCCCATTAGTTTAATTCTATTTTTATACACAATAATGATTAAAATCACTTTAAATTTAAAACTTTATTGAACATATTTTATTATAAAATTCTTATCTTGGCCTTCTTTAATCTACATTCAGGAACCTCGCATCACGTGAAGTATGTTTGCAGATACAATTTTGATGTGTGTTCGTTTTAAGTGTTTCTGAAACAATTTTTAGAAACAGAACTCTAAGACGTTGTTTGGTATAAATGTCTTAGAAACTTGTCTGGAAAAAAAGTGTTTCAGAGACACTTTTTATAGAGAGATAAAGTTGTCTGGGAAAAAAATAAAAATATTTGAGAAACTTGTTCCAGAAACTTGTTTGGGAAAAAATCTCCCAAACAAGACAAAACGAACATAACAAGGCGGATAGGGAATATGTTTGACTATTCTCACCTTTGTTTTTAGAACTTGATATCTGTTTTTGCCTCCTCCTCCATTTTTTTCGAAATGGGAAATTACCTTTGTCTTTCATCCCCACCTAAAAGTTTTATGATAAAAATATACTAGACACATACTCTTTTTTTTTTATTTACAATTTCAATCAACGAATAAACAAATTAAAACATATGTTTAATGGTTATAAGGATAAAAATACAAACAATATATCTTTTATATGATGATGAACGAGAAAACAATCATATGTACATAAACCTACCTCAGATTCAATTCTTAAATTATTTATTTTTAAAATTTTTGCTTCTAAATCTGAATGCACATAAAAGACCTTTCAGCTTAATTAAAATTAATTTTTGCTTCTAAATCTGAATGCACATAAAAGACCTTTCAGCTTATTTATGTTGAAATTGTCAAAATAAAATGGGTTTTTAATTGGGTGTTTTATCAAAATTTCCTTGTGTTTGAGAAAACTTATTTTAGAGTGTAGAGGTTTGTCCCACATTGCTTAGGTGGGAGAAAGTTTAATGGTTTATATAAGGGAGCACACCTATCAAGTTTACTTTAATAGCTTAGCTCTAAAGTGGCTTGGCTCATAGGTGCTTCGCACGGTGCTCCGGCAAAGCCGGTGTGCTTCGCACATGCGTGCGTGTGCTCGTGCACGTGGCAGTGGGCTGTGTGGCGCTTTCTTATTGCGATTTGGCAATAAGGTGGCGCTGACGTGGCACACGCGTTACGTACGTGTGGCGGTTGAGTCACACGGGGTGCGCCTGTTGGATTGGACGCGACCCATGGTTCGTACCCGTTAACTCGGGTGAACCGATTGGGTGTGGACGTGTCCGTTCGCGAACAGGTACAACCTTGCGCGAGTGGGTGCATCTGGGTCTATAAATACAGCCCAGATCACAGTCATTTAGACACTGAATTAATCAGAAAACTCTCTCACTCCAAAACCCGTTTTTCTTGTGCTGTTAATTCGTTATTCTGCAGAAACGGATTTAACAATCCCTTGGTTCTTTTATTTTATATTTGATTCAGTATTCTGTCTGTTCTTCGTTTGTGCGTACGCAGACAGAAGATCTTTCGATCGGGCTTCGTTGTATCTTCGAAATATATTCGCTGCAACCCGGTGCACACCAATTGGTGGGGGCGAATACTGTTTTTTAAAAAGCGACGTCATAACGCGCCTCGAAGCGAGTTCATCATATTGTTCACATTCCGAAGATTCCAGATTTTGCACCAACAATCGAAAAATAGTATTTCAGCAATGGCGTCAAAGTCTCTACGACAGTTGACACAAGATTTCGTGAAGTTGGACAAGTTTGATGGCGGTAACTCTAGGCGTTGGCAAAAGAAGATGCATTTTATGCTTACGACTTTGAATGTCGTTTATGTTCTCACCACTCCCTATCCGGAGGAGAAAGAAGATGAAACATTGGAGGAGACTCGGGTGAGGATGAAGTTTGAGAATGATGACTACATTTGCAAAGGGCATATTCTGAATGCACTATCGGACCCATTGTTCGACGTGTATACCAATACGGAGACTGTTATCTGACAGAAGACGCGACAAGTAAAAAGTTTTTGGTTAGTCAATTTATGAATTTCAAAATGATAGATAACAAGTCTGTGATTGATCAATTGCATGAATTTCAACATATCTTGAATCAGTTTAAGATTAAAAGTATGAATATGGATGAATCGATCATAGTTTCGTCTGTGATTGATAAACTCCCTCTCTCGGAAAGATTTTAAGAAAAGTTTTAAACACAAAACTAAGGATCTTAGGCTGGAACAATTGGCTATCCACCTTCGTGTGGAGGAAGAGTCAAAGCGTCAAGAGAAGGAAGAACTTGGAGCTAATAACTCCAAGATTCATATGGTGGAAGAAGGGAAAGGTTCCAACAAGGGTAAAGGAAAAAAGAAATTCCGACGAAGTAACGACAAGGGCAATGAACCGAAAGGAAAAAAGGTAAAAGTGGAATGTTGGCGTTGCGGTAAGTCAAGGCACTTCAAAAAGGATTGCAGATCCAACATGAAGAAAAATTCAGAAGCATCGGGGTCAAAAGGTAATTTTTTGGTTGTTTTATCCGAGATTAACATTCTCGAGGATGTTGGAAACTGGTGGATCGACTCAGGTGCTACAAAGCATGTGTGCAATGATAAGAGGTTTTTCACGGACTATGAAGTGGTTGATGATGGTACTGTTCTCTATATGGGAAATTCATCTACTGCTGTTATCAAAGGCAAAGGAAAAGTGGACTTGGAGTTCACTTCTGGGAAGATGCTAACTCTGACAAATGTTTACCATGTACCAGAAATTAGGAAAAATCTTGTATCTGGAGGCCGAAAGGAGAAATCGGACTTTGACTGAGATGGTCAATGCTATACTTAGTAATTCAGAATTAGGTACTGGTTTGTGGGGCGAAGCCATACTTACCGCTGCGTATATTCTGAATAGGGTACCTCTCAAAAAGTCAAGAATAACTCCATATGAGTTATGGAAAAAGAAGAAACCTAACCTCAGTTACTTTAAAACTTGGGGTTGTAGAGCAATCGTTAGATTGCCAGAGCCTAAAAGAAAGAAATTGGGTGAAAAAGGAATTGAATGCATATTCATTGGTTATGCTTTACATAGTAAAGCATATAGGTTTCTAGTGTCTGAGCCATTTGATTCAATTGGAGTGAACACCATTATTGAATCACGTGATGCAGTGTTTTATGAAAATAGGTTTGGTCCTATTCCTAAGATAGTAAATCAAGAGAATGAACCACTCCCTTTGGAGTCTAATACAGAGATTGAACCTTCGGAACAGGTCGAACTTCGAAGAAGTAAAAGGGCTCGAGTTGCCAAGTCCTTTGGACCTGATTTTGTAGTTTATCTAGTTGAAGGAACTAGAGAAATTACATGTAATCATACTATGATTACACTTCATGTAGAGTCAGATCCCTTGACCTACGGGGAGGCTATGAAATCACAAGACTATGCTTTCTGGCGAGAAGCAATCCAAGATGAAATGGATTCTATTATGGGTAATAATACCTGGGTTCTTGCTGATTTACCTCCGGGTTCCAAAGCCATTGGCTGCAAGTGGATTTTTAAAAAGAAAATGAAAGTTGATGGTACAATAGACAAGTTTAAGGCACGGTTGGTTGCCAAGGGTTTTACCCAAAAGGATGGTATCGATTACTTCGATACATATGCACCGGTGGCAAGGATCTCTACAATTAGAGTTCTAATTGCCTTAGCTTCAATTTATAAACTTCAGATTCACCAAATGGATGTGAAAACTGCATTTTTAAATGGTGAATTGGATGAAGAGATTTATATGAAGCAGCCGGAAGGGTTTATTGTACAAGGTCAAGAACACAAAGTATGCAAACTTGTTAAGTCTCTTTACGGACTTAAACAAGCACCAAAACAGTGGCATGAAAAGTTTGATAAAGTAATTCTATCAAACAGGTTTAGGATACACCAGTCAGATAAGTGTGTATACAGTAAATTTATTGGTAATAAAGGTGTAATCATATGTTTGTACGTAGATGATATGCTTATCTTTGGAACTGATCTAGAGAGCATACAAAATACAAAAGAGATTCTTTCTTCTAGTTTTAGTATGAAAGATATAGGTGTAGCCGATATAATTTTAGGCATCAGAATTATGAGGCAAGGAGACAGTTTAGTCCTAAACCAGTCTCATTATATTGAGAAAATACTAAAGAAGTTTAATCACTTCGATAGTCCCCCAATATCTACACCTTTTGACCCGCATATTAAGTTGTATCCTAATACTGGAAGAGCTATATCACAATTAGAATATTTTAGAGTGATTGGAAGCTTGATGTATGCTATGACGTGTACAAGACCAGATATTGCGTATGCTGTGGGTAAACTAAGTAGGTATACTCACAACCCAAGTGACATTCATTGGAATGCAGTTAATCGGGTTTTGCGGTATCTAAAGAAAACTATAGGCTACGGGATAGTCTATAGTGGGTATCCTTCGGTTCTAGAAGGATACACTGATGCTAGTTGGATAGCTGAGAATGAAGATCACTTGTCTACAAGTGGTTGGGTCTTCACTCTTGGAGGAGGAGCGGTTTCTTGGGGATCAAAGAAACAAAGTATCATTACAGATTCAACTATGGCTGCTGAGTTTGTAGCATTAGCATCAGGAAGCAAAGAGGCAGAGTGGCTAAGAAGTATGTTGTGGGAACTACCCATGTGGCCAAAACCTATGCCACCGATATCTTTGCATTGTGATAGTCAGTCAATGCTATCACGGGCTTATAGCCAGGTATATAATGGAAAGTCCAGGCATATAGGACTTCGACATAGTTATGTCAGAAATTTGATAACCGATGGGGTGATAACCATTGATTATGTAAAGTCAAATCAAAATTTGGCAGATCCTTTAACAAAAGGTCTTGCAAGGGAGTTGGTGTGGAGAACATCAAAGGGGATGGGACTTCAGCCCACTGAGATATAATCACTCTTGGTGGAAACTCAACTCAACACTTGTTTTCCTACAAGTTTTGGGTTCAATGAGCAAAGTACACCATAAGTCGTGATGACAAACATTTTTTGGTTTAATCCATCCTAAGGTAAAAGTGTTTGGTACCTGTAATGAAAATGAGGAGGTTGGGCTACTTAGCTCTTAATAGGTTTCTAACGGTGTTGTTAGGTCTCGAATGCTGTAGTTACAGGGGCATTGTTAACCTACCTATACGAGTGTGAAGGTGGTGCCGCCTTCTATTGGTTCACGGGCAAGAACTATAGAGCGCTCATGAAATTAAGATACAGACACACGGCCAATCCATGTGTCAGCAAATTTGAATACCTAAGTCAGGTAAGATGCGTGCGTGAGACATGTCCGGTTGGTCATTATAGGATCGCTAGTTAAAAGCCAAGTCTACTATGCTTTTCGACTAACTTTGATACATCTTCACTAGATGAATGGTTAAATTCGTAAGACACCTTCATTGATGCACAAATCTTTTAAAGGAACCAAGGCTTCTTCTTTATTTTGAAAATGGTGGGGGATTGTTGAAATTGTCAAAATAAAATGGGTTTTTAATTGGGTGTTTTATCAAAATTTCCTTGTGTTTGAGAAAACTTATTTTAGAGTGTAGAGGTTTGTCCCACATTGCTTAGGTGGGAGAAAGTTTAATGGTTTATATAAGGGAGCACACTTATCAAGTTTACTTTAATAGCTTAGCTCTAAAGTGGCTTGGCTCATAGGTGCTTCGCACCGTAATTAAGGTGCTCCGCACTTTAATCCGGCAAAGCCGGTGTGCTTCGCACATGCGTGCGTGTGCTCGTGCTCGTGCGAGTGCGCGTGGCAGTGGGCTGTTACACGGGGTGCGCCTATTGGATTGGACGCGACCCATGGTTCGTACCCGTTCGGGTGAACCGATTGGGTGTGGGCATGTCCGTTCGCGAACAGGTACAACCCTGCGCGAGTGGGTGCATCTGGGTCTATAAATACAGCCCAGATCACAGCCATTTAGACATTGAATTAATCAGAAAACTCTCTCATTCCAAAATCCGTTTTTCTTGTGCTGTTAATTCGTTATTCTTCAGAAACGGATTTAACAGTCCCTTGGTTCTTTTATTTTATATTTGATTCAGTATTCTGTCTGTTCTTCGTTTGTGCGTACTCAGACAGAAGATCTTTCGATCGGGCTTCGTTGTATCTTCGAAACATATTCGCTGCAACCCGGTTCACACCAATTGGTGGGGACGAATACTGTTTTTTGAAAAGCGACGTCGTAACGCGCCTCGAAGCGAGTTCATCATATTGTTCACATTCCGAAGATTCCAGATTTTACACCAACACATAACCCTTCAGTTGCAGCACATAAAAATAATAACCCAATATTTATTCTTCAATAATTCAGCTAAAGATCATCTTGGCCAAGCAGACGCCCTATATAGAGAGGTCTCATCTGAGACAAACAATCTAGATGCAAGAATTCAATTAGGTCAAATATCCACCAAATTAAATAAAACGCGAATAGAAGTTGCGTATTGCCCTACTTTTATAAATTATTTGAGTTCTGCCCTATTTCGCTAATTAGTTTCCGCGAGAGCTTTATTCTTATAAAAAATTCGATTTGATTTTGGGTTTTGGGTGTCTCTTTATTACAATATATAACTAGGGAAGTAGTTGTAATAGTGATTAGTGGTTGTAATAGTATTTTCATTTAATGTTTCATTGAATTTTTTGCCTCTATATTTGGTAATGTTTCCTAACATATTTTGTACTGGAAAACAGGGAAAAGAAATAGCAAAAAGAAAAAGAGAAGAGAAATCAGATAGAAAGAAGATAATGAAATTGTGATCGGTCTGTAAGATCAATCTCAATAGTTCTTGAAGAACTATTATTTACTTATATACTATGTCCGCTGATTGTCTTATATTGTCTTATTTTATGTAAAGTTCTTTTATTACTGATCAATTTTAACACATTATCAGCACGACACTCTACTCTACTAAAGAAAAATAAACAAGTGAATACTTTATTATATGCACCTTTTTATTCGTTTTATTTTCTATAAAATGTCTGTTGAATACTTAAAGTATTCTATCAGGAAAATCATAAATACTTGAAATATTTTATTAGAAAAAAATTAAATAAATATTTGAAGTATCATTAAATACTTGAAGTATTTAATCAAATAAATAGATATAATTTATGTATGTACTGCTTTTATTTATAGTAATTTTTACTAGTTAGACGTCAGTAAATTTTTTAGAAAAAAGTAACGAAAATAGATGGGCCTTCTGTATTGAATCTACCACGCCATCTCGAACCCACAACCTCCTTAAGAAAAGTATTGAGTTTGGCCACCAGACTAGCCCTAGTAGTTGATATTATTGTTACATATTTATTTATTTATACATGATAATTGTATTTATGAAGTTTCATTCATCTTCATTTAATTCTACTAGAAATTTTTGTGCAATTTATTTATGAGTAATGCAATATATAAACTAGCCATTTTGACAAATATATTAATATACACGCATATATATATATATATATATATATATATATATATATATATATATATATATATATATATATATATATATATATATATATATATATATATATCAGTAAATACATTAAGCATAATTATGTGGATATTTGAATTTTTGTTTCAGCTTATATAGAAGTAATAATTATCATACAACTTGTATATATAATAGTGATAATTTAGTGTGCATATCTAGAATATTTGCAAATCGATTTATATTCATATTATTATTAAACTCACGGTTTCATCATAATTGCAATTCAATTTTTATGAGAATTATGTTTTGATCCATAAATACTCATTTTTAACATTTATAATTCTCAAATATTAAGCATGTTTTATTTGAGCAGATGTCTAAATCTAAATTTTCTTATTTTAGAGGACATGTTGAACATCAAGAATTTAGAATTTACTACTCTAAATATTTCCAAAAAGAACTATATATTTGTCATGGGTCCAAGATATAGAAATTCATTTAGATGGAATGAACGTTGGTCACACAATTCAAGATAAGAATAATATCTCAGCAGAAGATCGCGCTCAGACGATGATTTTTATTCGCCATCACATCCACGAAAATCTAAAATCTGAATACCTTACGGTGAGAAACCCACAAGTTTTATGGACGGATTTAAAAGACAAATTTGAGCACCAAAAAATAGTGATTCTTTCAAAAGCACATTTTGATTAGTTACACATAAGACTTCAAGATTTTCAAACAATTCATTAATATTATTCTGCTTTATACAAAATCGTTTCAACTTTACAAGAGATATCACTAAAAGAGATCTTCTAGAAAAAACGTATTCCACTTTTCACGTCTCTAATTTTTCTATTGTCGTTTTACCAAGTTTGAACTTATTACGTGTCTTGTGGTAACTGAGCGAAATTACGAAATTTTATTATAAAAATCACGAATTCCGTCCGACTGGATCTACACCTGTCCCTGAGGCAAACATAGTTTCTTTTCAAAATCATCATGGGGATTTTTGTGGATGTAGACAAGGACGAGGTAGAAATCACTGTTGCCAAAATCGTGGGAGTTTCATACAAAAACCAGTCAACAAGAATGGCTCAGTATCTCACCAAAATAAAAAAACCACTTAAATTCATCCACAGATATGCCACACCATACCACCAAAAAGGTAATAACAGCCATGAATCATCCAAACAGAAAGGAAAGAGTTTACAGCATAAACTTCCTAAGAATTATAAAGATATATGTTACCGTTGTGGAATGAAAGAGCATTGGTCACGTACATGTCGTACACCGAAATATTTGGCTAACCTTTAACAAACTTCAGTCAAGATAGGAAAAACATAGTTTAAATGGATTCTACTAATATTTTGAAGATTAATGGAGAAGATACTTGTCTAGCAGATAGCGCAACAACACACACTGTTCTTCGACATCAGGGATGGAGCTACAGGAGTTGAAGGAGATGGAACAGTGAACGGAGAGCTTGTAGATTGCAAACGAGTTCCAGATTTTGTCAGCAGATTTTGCTGCTCGAGTTGTGGAGAAGGATGCTGAGCCATTTGAGGAGATGCAGACTGGAGGAGTTGCTGTGAAGAGCTAGGAAATTGAGCACCAGGTTTCAGCTGCTCATCTTTATACGCAGCGCTCTGACCTGTGGAGTGATGTTGCTGAAAAACTCCGCTTTTGACACCCATCTGTTGTCTCATTTTCAAATCATTTGCATCACTCATTTGATGAAGCTGTGGCATTTGATGTGGTTGCAACTGTGAATTCTGCTGCTGCTTATTTTGGTGGTGCAACTGCTGCAGCTGCTGCTGCATTAACTGTTGTTTTTGAAGCAATTGGTGCTGCTGTATATAGCGCTGCTGCTGATACTGTTTCAGTTGTGTCTGTAGCAGATGCTGCTCCTCTTGTTTTAGATGCTGGTTTTGAAGCACATTGAAATTTGACTGAAGAGGAGTAAAGTTTGGCTGCAGTACATTTGTGCCATTATGCGACAACAAGGAGTTGATGTTTGCTTGTTGCGGAGCATTCACAGAATTATGTTGTAGAGAGCCGAGAGCAACCTGCTGCAAAGAATTCAGCGCATTACCCTGACCTGAATCAATAGTGGAACTAGGCTGCAGTGAATTGATCATGCTCGGTGATGTACTTGGAACCACCCCTGATAAAGAAGACAGGGAATTATGCTGCAGATTTGTCAAACTGTTTTGGTGCATTGTTGCAACAGAAGAGCCCTGAAAGTTCACTTGCTGTAGCTGGAGGTTCTGTGAATTTTCATGCATGTGATGCACTTGAGTAATTTGAGATTGTGGTTGCTGTGATTGCTGCATGGATGCTATATGAGGTGGGGGTATTTGTTGCCCTGGCTGCAGTGAGGGGCCTGGTTTCCGGGGCCTATTTGAGTTGATAAAGTTAATTATTTGCTTCTCATAGGCACCTACCTTTTCCTTGAAATTAGGTAAAATACTGCTTTTGGGAACTTGTAAGAACTGCAGAATACGCTCCAACATAGTCTTGAATATCTTAAGCTTCTCCAATTGCCCGTTTTTTGGATGCTGATGAAGGGAATCATGCTGGAAAAAATAAAAACTGTGCAGTGAGATACCATAGTAGTGGATAGAAAGCTTCAAGCCGTTGCAAACATAACGTATCTGGATATAGTCTAAATCTTTTTGAGGCTAGAAGCTGTAAAGATTTTTAGTTTTATTTTTCTGTGATGGGGAGTTGTAATTACTAGGGACTCAGGGAGCTTTTTGTTCCTTCCACAACTTCCTACATGCAGCTCTGTCATAAGCAGCAGGGATTCTGTGCAAGCAACAAGGAACCCTTTAATTTAACCTTGCCAGCATTTTCCTAGTCAGAATTGCCATAGTACTAGCAAGATCATGAACCCTTGAGTCTAGAACCCAACAGGAAAAGGATAACTAAAACTTACACCAGGAATGAAACTTCATAAGAGGTAGATGAAACCAACCTGCTGCAATTTACCAGCAATTTTCTGGTATGTTTCAGTTAGTTCTGGAAAATACGCCTCCTTCAACTCTTTAATCTACACCATAGAAGTTTCATAATTTCATGTCAAAAGCCATCCAGATAACATTGATGTCAACTGCTAAGACAGCGATTGTCCGAAAAACATAAGCTATTAGAAAGTGGGGTATATCAAGAAATCCAACACCCTCTTGCAAGTGCAACCCCATCCTGCATGTGGAGATGTAACCATCCAAACATAGAGAGAAATACAAAGCAAAAGGGAGAAGCAGAATCACAAAAGGGGTACCAAATGCAAATGGAGAGACTTGAATCCAAGAAACCCCCAGAAACCTAGTTCTAATGCCATGCAAAGTCACCTATCCATTTGCATATAACTTATAATGCAAACCATAAATGGCTCTCTATCCATTTTGCTCATCTCTGTTGCACATCGTTGCAATTTTCCAACAAATGGCTCTCTAAATACAAATTCAAGAAAACAAAAAGCATATAAAGCAACCAGAAATGTAACGTGCCAAAGATGAATTGTTTTACATGATATATTAGTGTATATGATCCATGAATACACATGAAAGGTTTGTCTGTCGAAACATGTATAAAACTTCAAAAAAGGTAGAAATATTTAATCTTCAGATAACTGTTCCGCCAACAGACTAACAGAGTATATGATAGAAGGCCATATTCACGCTTGGTTATTTCTACAAAGTAGCTATTCCAAAAAACCTCCACTACGTTTGAATGACTTTTTTTCTCTTCTCGTTGTGGTAGAACTAGTACTTGCCTTAGGGACAAGATGGCATGAGATTTTGATTACAGCCCTTCTATGCAGTACACTTAAGCTCCAAATTCCAACTCTTCATGCCACTGACTGTGATAGGACTGCTGTATTATTTTTAAGATGCTAGGGAGTGAAAAGGTTGATATTTGTGTGTCAGAGGTGGGGTAATGGAGTCGAAAAGTTACTGTTCACCTTGTTTGGATTACATTAAGATAGCAAGGGCAGTACATGGACGGGTTGTGTGCAGCCCCAATGTTCATTTGTCGTGGTCCTCCAGGGATGGGCCCACAACAACTGGACTGGACTATGATTGCTGGCGTCTCCAACAATCTGGTTAAGGACAACATGATCATATGAAAGACCAAAACAATATGTCAAAAGGAGGTCACATATTTCCAGCAAGCTCTCATCATAACAAAATGACAAGAGAATGTCCATTAAAATGGAGTATCCAAGTCCTTCCCAAGTGCCAGTGCCCAAGAGCACTGAATAATTTTCCATTGAAATGAGTGGGCTGCAACAAAACGATAGTCGAGGACTTGCTAGCCACACATTATTGTCTCAGTTTCCAAGTTGCTAAAGGATGCACTTTTACAGGTTCTTGCACAGAAATCTGTTTGCATAGTGTTTTTAACTTATTGCCCATCCAGAAGCAAGCTACGTATAAGAACACACAGAAGCATCCTTTAAATTCGTAGAATTTCATCATGTTATGATCGATACTTAAATACTAGCTACAAACTCCTAACTGTAATAATAATTATCACGTCATACCTAAATGCTTCCCCAGTTCTAACTAAGGCCAGACCTTTCCCCTACCAACAGGGCTTCAATTTAAAGTGTGGAGTTTCCCATCTTAGAGCGAATACCAAGGCAGAAGTTCCTCCCGTGGCAGAGAAGGCCAGCAATTTTAGTTCTTCCCTCCCAACTTGTGGGGAAAAAGCAGAAGCAATGTTCTTATTACTAACCATTAAGACAATGTTTGGTATAAATGGACCTCAATTTGTGAGAAGATATGAATACAGCATTTGGACAATAGCTATCTGGCTCATTCCATTCACAATTATTGTCTAGCAAACACGAGAAAGGAGGTGGTATTGAGCATCTTTATCGTAAATCAGTTGTTGTGGTACCTAGGAAAAGTGATCTAATTACGGTAGATGGCAGTACTAAGGCAAGGGGTACACCAAAATTGACTTCAAAAGGCGGTAGTTCAAAAGGATCTAGGTTTTTGGATATCAAACGCAATGCCCCTAACACAGCTCATTGAAGAAACCAAATTCAAGTGGCCAGCCCCAATTGATGGGGATTAAGGCTCATTTTGGTTTGCAAGAGAAAGTAATTTGGTTTGGTAAACAAGAGAAAGGAGAGAGAACCATGCCATGCCCTTAGGTAGTTAGTATGATGTACCCATCTCTTTGTTCTACTACGCTTTACTGTATGAAATGTACCACCTTAGCGATCCAAATTCACCATATAAAATGCTCTCTGACACCTTGTAAATAGGAATTATCCTAGAATATAAAAAAATGTAACTATTTTGGCAAAGGCTGCTGTCCTTGGACAAGAGAATTAGTTGAACGTGACACAGAGACCACAAACTCATGGCACAACACCGGAACCCGTGTCTTTATAGCATTCGTAACATAGTAGTCTTAACAAAAAGGAGGAGGGTAAAAATTGACAACTAAAGAAAAGAAGTGAGTTGTTTTCTCTTGGTCTGTGTATCTCACCTATTCTCCTTTCTACTTTCACAGTCCTCATTGCCCTGGAATACGTCCAAGTCTACCAGAAAATGCTTCCCCATGCATTCCATAAAAAGTTAATACAGAGAAAGTTCAACATAGGGGAGAAAGTATTGAAAAATATTCTTTCTTGACGTGAGACTCACCCAAGAGGGAAACTCAGTTTTGTGCTCATATGAAGGAAAGCAAAACGGAATTGGGTGGCCACTTTCCCTGTTTGCAGTGGAGTTTCGCCCCTGGCTAGTTTCTTCTCTTACTTCTCTGTTGCTCTTCTTTTCTTGTTTTGCTTTGTGGGTCACAAGTCAAGCTGGGGCGTCATTTCATTCTCGTAACGACATGTGTCTTTTAAGTAATTTCTTACAACAACTCCTCTCATATGGTCATATGATAGCTGGCAACATGTGGACCATACGGCTAAAGTCTAACAACAAAAGATGATAGAAAGTGACAAATAGAAAAGGCTCTGAAGAATAGTCCAATAAGTGTTGCCTCAGAACGTTTTGAAATGTGTCGGTAAAGGAAAGCCTTGGATTGTGGTTTTCCACTAAAATTTCTTGTCATTTTCCTAGAAGGCATACACATGGAACTGTTTTGATGGACACTAAACAGGCCAATGTTCCTAGTTTACATCATCGTAGCATGGAGCTGTTCCAAGAAAACAACACCACAATTTATAACTATTATCACCTTCAACTCGATGTCGTTAAAATACTTATTGTCAGCTAGTTACATAGTTGAAACGGAGTATATACTGGTTTTCTTATCAGCAACAGAACATAAGTTCAATTAAAGCAATGAAGAGAAGTATATGCTCTTTGTGATATTCATCTTCTAAGAATCAATGAGAACTATTTTTTTTAAAATCTGCTAAATGCTTTAAGTTCCTTGAAGAGACTTATATCACAAGGGAATTTAAGTTCATTCGATACAAAAAAAAACCTATCGTAGTGTACCTTTTGATAAATTTCCTCTTGCCAATCCTCACTATTTGCATTTCCTGTCTGAGCGGTGGAGTCTAAAGAAGCTACAAAACAAAAATAGAGTATGCATAGCATCAGCACAAAATTGTATTTGATAAAATGATGCTTTACATAGTATAAGAGGAATGATAACTTATTTTCTCCCAAAAAAGGTAGGCTAAATAGATCACATAATCAAAATAAGCATGGTAAAGAGGCATATGCAAGTAATGTCCCCACTAGGAATAATTTCACAGGGGGGCAAATGCACATTTAATGGCTTAGGTAAAGAGATTCAGTGTGCATAGATAGTGTTAATAGGACAACTCAAAAATCCTACCAATGAACATACGATGGTGAGCATGATCTGAAAAGATTCTACATATATTTCATTCAAAAAGATCAGCAGTGTAATCTATAACTCATACACAAAGAATATAACTTAGAATGGAGGAGAGATATGGCTTAACCAAGTGCACAGAATATGATGAATGGAGAAGCTATGGATCTCTAGTTTGTGTGAAGTACGAACTCGAATTGTCTAAGCTCCGAATAAGATTACCCAAAAAAGGAAAGAAAAATAAAAGATTGTCTTATGAACAAAATATGGTCCCAAGTAACTAACATCCTTTCCTTTTATTTACCTATCAATCACTTAAAAATAACGAAAAAAGCAAGAGAGAGAACAAAACAGAACTTCATAGAAGACGCTTTAGTAAACTTCGCCAAAGGCTGCCAACAAGGAGACACATGCAAGGTTCTAAAAATTGCTCGGCACTAGTAGGGTAACAGAGGGGCGCCTAGCGCC
Organism: Arctostaphylos glauca; assembly: GCA_019985065.2. Taxonomy (NCBI): domain Eukaryota; kingdom Viridiplantae; phylum Streptophyta; class Magnoliopsida; order Ericales; family Ericaceae; genus Arctostaphylos; species Arctostaphylos glauca. The sequence continues at coordinate 20,279,473 of JAHSPW020000011.1, read as the reverse complement.
TAGAGATTAGTTTGATTTTTTATTATGTTAAAAAATTATTATTTCCCTTCCTAAAGTTTGAGTAAGAAATGACATAACATTAGGAAGTAATGAATTAAGCTTAAAGTAACAACTAAAAACCAAAATGCAAGTAGTAACAAATAACAAGTAAAAAACAACACTCAAAGTTTAAAACCAAATGAAATTAAGAAATTACTACATAAGCTCCCGAAATGAATTTAAAACAATACAGATTTAAGCTCGATTGTTTAATAAAACTTACTAAGTCAACGCCTTCATTAATCAGGATAGACGATTAGTCACTGCTTAATTGCCAACTAATGTCAAAATGATTAATGCATGCCTAAAACATAAAGTCGCGACGTTAGACCGCCACCACCTAGTGCCTATGCGCCAAATAGTTGGCCCACTGCCACCTAGTGCATAGGCGTCGGCCGCCTAGATTGACTTTCAAAATAGTGGATGCTCGTCAATTTTATTTATTGAAAGACCGACTTTCAAAATAGTGGATGCTTGTCAGTTTTATTTATGGAAATAGGAAACCTTCTAGGGTTAGAGATCTGAATGGCACAACAATTCGAGGGTTTCCATATGGAAAGGTAAGAAAAGTTAAATATAGCAAAATTATCCCACGACAACTATGTATCACGAAATTGCTAATTTTCACATAAAATGTCATTCACGTTTTGGAAACACTCCCCTAGGTATGCGTAATATTTAGAGTACTTTAAACAGTTAGACAACGTACATTAAATGCTCCAAAAAGAAGGGAAATCTAGTGGAGACTGAGAGAAAAAGCAACAAGATAAATATATTATTATCCATCAAGTGATTCGAGGCTAGGCAGATAAGCATGTTGGTGCGCTGTTGCGGTACTAGTAGTTCTAGGAACATAGCTCCACGAATGGACCGAGCAGTGACCTAGGAAGGGTATATTTTAATCAATTAGTGTCTATTATCCAGTTTCCAGCCTCGTACCCCAAGCCCAATTCCAAGGAAATATCCCAAAGCATTCAATCTGGAACTTCTGAAACATTATGAAACGAAATAATACCAAGTAAGAAGTTAGAACTCCATTGAGCACTTATATCAAACCTAAACTGCATTGAGCATCCATGGAATACTTTACTCTCGTGTGTGGCTAGAATGTTTCTCAATTAAGCTTAAAATAAAGAATAGGTCTAGTAAAATACAAATAAATTACTTTACCAGAATCCCTGACCATATCTTCCTGAATTTAGAAATCAAGTTAAATCAAGAAAGAGAAGCTACTTTGTGCTCAGAATAAACGGATTCTAGAAGGTGAAAATATATGAAAATGAAATGACATACTTGATGATGCTTCTGGAATGGCTCTATGTGATTGAAACAGCTGCTTCTGCTGATCAATCATATTTTGTGATTGAAGCAAGGGACCTGGTGTTTGACTCCTTTGCTGCAGTTCTCGTTGTACTAAATTTGGCTGTTGAAGACCTAGATGTTGCAACTGTCCAGGCTGTGATTGAATTTGCGACAACAATTGCTGCTGTGGATCTGAAGGTTGACCCTGGGTTGGCAACAAGGTTGCTCCATTCTGGTGGTTTTGTTGTTGCAGTGGATGCTTTGATAGTTGCAGCATGTGTACAGAGTGCTGATTAGTCTGCATGCTGGAGTTACCAGATTGATTTACAAGCAACTGCTGCTGCTGGTGTCGTTGCTGCAATGCAGTCATATTATTTTGGGCCCCCAACTGCTGCTGCTGCTGCTGCTTCACATTTGTTAGGTTGTTTTGCTGACCCATTAGTTGCTGCAGCTGCTGCTGCTGCAGGCTAGTTAGACTGTTCTGCTGGTCTACCAACCTTTGTTGTTGCTGCTGTTGCATGTCAGGGATGCCGTTTTGTTGCCCTGCTATCTGGTTTTGTTGCACGATCGTAGAATTGGACTGCTGTCCGATTAGCTGCTGCTGCTGCATAGGTGCTTGCTGTTGATGAATAATCGAAGGTTGCTGTTGCTGTTGCCTGACGACTGCTTGAGAATTTTCCTGGAGCATTGGTTGATTGGACTGTTGAACAGAAGACTGCTGATTCTGTTGAAGGCCAGATACAGGAGCTGGTTGCATGACAGAATGCTGCATTACAGATTGCTGAGAAGATTGCAACTGAGGGTATTGTGGTAATGTCTGATTCTGCTGATGTTGTGCCTGCTGTTGCTGCAAGTGAGACTGCATCTGCGTGTTTGGCACACCGCCTTGCTGATATATCTGCTTCATAAGCTGCTGTTGTAACTGCTGCTGCTGCTGGTAAAGGTACTGCTGCTGTGGATGTTGAGATTGCTGTTGTTGGGAAACAACTTGTTGCCTACCTGCAATCTGCCTCTGTGTATTGGCAAACATATTGGAAGAAACCCCTTGCCCCATTGAGTTTCCGACAGAGTTCTGAGAAATCCCCGAGATGTTGTGAATGTTCTGCAAATTGGAATTCTGCCCAACCACATTTGGCATGGTAGTAGGTGGTAAACCACCAATAGTAGGCAGCGCTGAAGTTAAATTGGCAGAACCTTGTATCGCAATAGCTGCCATGTTATTCTGAATGTTTTGAGACAATAGCTGTTGGCGTGCTTGACCCTGGTTAACAGCCATTGGAATAGCAAGTGAATGTCCTTGGCTGGCAATTTGGGGTTGCATGCCAAGCGATCTGGCTGAAATAAACAATGAAACACACACCAGGTTATAAGAAACATGATGACGCAAATAAGGTTAGAACATAAGCATGTAATGATGTCAAACTGAAAGGCATTCAAAGCAACATAAAGCAAATTGTACTCACTACAAGTCCATTTGAAGATTTGAAGCAGAAGGAAACTCATCATGAGGACTGAAATCCTTTATCAGGTAACCCTTAACCAATTTCCGTGCTACAAAATATATCTCCATGGACTTCTAGTAGTGTAAGATATCAGAACATAACTCATGCCTTGGACCTGGGCACTACTTGCACTCTACAATCCTACATCTTAAAACCTTCTACCAACTGATATGTTGGAAGTTTGGAAACTAAAATATCATAGTTAAAAGATTAGAATGGCCAGTAAGAGCAATAATACTCTTTTCTGGTTCACAATCGAGCCAACAGCTACCATCCAGCCGGCAGGAAAAAGATAATTAAAGGAAAGGAAAAGAAAAGAAAAAACAAAGGGGGACAAGAAGCCCTTCACATAGAAAAACAACAAAGAAAGATAAAAGATAACATGTCAAACGCTGCTCACAAAATCTCTACTAAATCAAAAACAATAGAACCCAATAAAAACAAAAAGATGTCAAGCAAACACTTTTCCCCACAGACCCTCCAAATCTTCAAATTAGTCCTAAAATGTTATCAGTCCTTCCTAACTCTAAATCCCTTAACTCCAAATGAAAACTGCAAAGAAACCAATTATAAGTAAATTAACATCATAAGATGGGCAACGCCCCTCACATCCACAATAAATCCAAGGCCACAATACAATGCAAGAAGAGGTGACCACTGCTTTCTTCATAGTTTCTACACGAAGAACCATTCTGCAACAGGATAGTAACAGGGCCTGTTGCTCTGAATCGTTCACAGCTTTGGTATTGAGTTCATGGAGCCAGAGATGAAGCAAAATTTTTAGACCTAAGCGGCTCATTATCCTCCTAGATTATCTTGTGAGGACCAAAATATCGGTTTAACCGTTAACAACAGTGTCCAAGAAAGATACACAACAAAACCTAATAATAAACGATCTTGTTCTATCAACAGTTAGTTGATCAAAAAAAAAAAAAACCTTGAAATAGAAAGCTGATAAGTTAGTTCATTTGTCTTGCCATCATTGAGATTTTGAACAAACCAGAAATTTTCCTTCACCGCCAGCGGAGAAGGCTAGGAGCGGGGACCGAATAAAAAGTACCTGGAATCTAGACACAGATTTTCTAATGAATTAACACAAACAAAGCATTGCCTTGTTTAACTACTAAGAACAACTTATCCTAGTTTAACTATTAAGAACAGGTTATTATGAAGCATAGAAAATTACTCCCTCATTGCCACCATAATACATGTCTATCAACATTTCTATGAACACATAATAAAATAGGGTTAAACATGTCCTTACACTACTAACCATTATGAGTATAAAAGTACATCCAACTTACGCCAGTGATGTCCCAAAAAAACAGCACAACTTTGTTGTAGGGACCGTCCCGGTTATGTAGTTTATTTTTGGGGTAAATTTCACTGACCTCCCCTGAGGTTTCTGACAAATACATGGACTTCCCCTGAGGTTTCTGAAATTACAATACCCTCTCTTACTTTTCCTGACATTGTTGTCTCACTCCTCTCTTAAAACAAATTAAATTTTGGACGCAAAGAATGACGAGATGATTTCATTCTTACCTATAATTTGAATGCCCAATGTAACCCTCTCAAAGCATACACTGACCTTCCCTGGTGTAAACTCACCTCCCCTGATTTTTCACTTTTTACTTCTAGATGAGTTGTCCATCTTCAACAACCTAATACTCCTTTTCTTAAAACCAAAAGAGAAACAGTGCAAAGAACCATATTTACTCCAAAAACTTGGTCCTTTAAAACCACATCAACATCATTATTTCCATGTACTATAGAATGAACGGCCTTTCTATAAAAAATAAGAACCCCTTCGTTTAATGCCTTAATTAGTCTCTAATTTCCACCGGCACGAAAGCATGATCACCACCCATTTCATAAGGATCATCTTGATAACAATAAGCAGGAGAGGGATCGGTGTGATTTTCTCTGTGTTCTTTATTTTATTTTTAAAACAGAAAATATGGAGTGTAGTACTGCTTATAATATAGTCTCGTGATTCAAATATTGAATCAATGCAATTCAGTATATTCAACAAATACTTTACACCACTAAATGCATCCATAATCACGCCCACCTAAGAAGGAGGGAAAATCACCAAAATCAGAAGAACTACTGAATTTCTATATACCTGAGAACTGCACTACTTTTCTGCTCTTTTTTTTTCTTCTTCTCATTTTCCAAATTGTCAAGCTGAAGAACCTCACAGAACCTCAGCAACAACGGTGGCAGTTTCAGCATCAGAAACCCAAGCCTCTCTCACTCTCTTCAAGATCTACTGCTTTAAAGCCTTCTTCTCTCTCTGCTTCAACCCTTCCCCTACCTCCAACTGCACTGCAAATCTAGCTACACAGCTTGCAAATGGGTGGCTCTCCAAGTACCTTCTCTCTCTATTCGCTCTCCTCCCTTTCCACTCCACCACAACCTCAACGCCACCACCATTCTCCTCACTCTCCTCCTCCCACGTCTATCAAATCCCCTCCCAATTCCCCCCTCTGCAACTCCACCAGTATTTTTTTATCAAATCCACCTTCACCATCGCATTGATCGCTTCTTTCTTCCCCAAATTTTCAATTTCGAGCACATAGTTCATCGCCATTACTCTAATAGACAATTCCTCATATTTGAGCAATCTAATGATATTGTAAATGCCTCCGTTCAATTCCGTTTCGTCTACTAAGGGGCTTTTGATGGTTTTTTGTCAGAGAATAGACTACTTTTAAGCGAAGAAGTTTATCCCAAAAAACACAACTCAATGACATAGAAATTAGGGCTCGAATAATTTGACCCATCAATACTTTCCCCGCAAAAACATCTTTGTTAAACTTGATCAACTTGGCAATGATGAAAGCAACTTGTTCTTTTACCGGTTTTGAGTACTTCGAATTACAGAGAACACATTCAGCTCTACAAATAGCTTTAATTTGAGAATTAAATCCCGCAATTAGCGATTGAACCCTTGGCTAAGCCGTTTCTGAAATTGGACCAACACCTAAATAAGTGTGTTGTTTTACAAATAAGTGAACGGGGGGTTAGTTTAGGTAGTAAAATAGGTGTGGGCATGACATCATCTCCACTAAATCCTTCCTGCCAAAAAAGTAACGGCACGGCGGTGAGACAACAATGTCAGGAAATGCAAGGGAGGGCAATGAAATTTTAGCAAACCTGGGGGGAGGTCCATGTACCACAAGGGAGGTGAGTGAAATTTACTCTTTATTTTATTAATTTTGATTATTCTAAACGATTGAGGAATCGGGGGTTTTAATGTAATTTTTAGAATGTTGGGGACTTAATCTCAGTCATTGTTGAACTTGAAAGTTTAAAGTGTAATTTGATTATTAATGAGTACACAATCAGATTGTTAACCCTAATGTGTTCATTCTAGCAAAAACCCTAACTAAATATCAGTGTTCCTTTCGAGCATCTGTTTTCTCCTCCCTGGTGTTGGATCGAAACGAGTGTCTATTTTTTGGATTCTTGAAGAATGCAAAGCAGAAGCATCAATCTGAGTGTCGAGAGCTACAGATCGAACTGCGAATTGACCATGTTTATAGGCAATCAGAGGAGATTGCAAGTTCTAAGATTTCGTGGAGTTCTTGTTATCGAGGTAGAATTACTTATTAAACCGATGTTTAAAGTTGTTTAACTTGTCAATAGTATCGTGTTTTGTATGATTTTGATGTTTATGTGATGTTCCGTACGTGAATATTAGGGTTTGGTCCAAATACTGTGTTCTTCTGTAGTTTTTCACGTAAAAACAGGTTCTACTTGTAGAAGGGGGTTTCCAACAGATAGAAGTGGTTTTGTTCAAATTTTCCAAAATCATTTTGTAACGATATAAGGTCCTTTTGAATAAGTAGAAGTTATTTTGAAAAATATTCTAGAATGGCTTTCCAGCCACTGTTTTAAAATTATCTTTCCAAAAGTATTTTCTATCGGTAGAAATATATTTTCAACTGGTAGAAAACCTTTTTTTTTTGAAATTTTGCCATTGTGAAACTCTTTTGGAATTGAATATTACGAAATGGTTCTAAAGTAACAATGTTGCTTGTGCATGGACATTTATTAGTTGTTGGTACATATGCCTGGTCATGGATGGTCAAATTGTGATTACCCTAATGACAATGTCTGATTTGGCCAGTTCAAGCCCGTAAAACTAACAAAGATGCAGCGTGATGTCGGTATTCCTGCAATGAGAGCTTGTAAATTTAACGAACCGCATGTGTCGGTATTTTTGTGATAAGAGCCCATAAATCTCATGAAGGTACCACATGTGTTGGTATTCCTGTGGTGAGAGCCTGTAAATGATTGGAGACTGAAACGAGACGTATGCTTCAGCATAGGATGCAAGGGTCGCCGGTTGTGGCAGGGTCTCGCGAGATCATGTGGTTTTCATTGATATAATTGTATGTTAAACACATTTCCGAAGTGTATACTATTGTACTCAAAGAAAACCTATATATCTTTCGATACGAGACAAGTTTTAAACTTCTTTAAACAATTGTTTAACTTCTTGTCCTATACGAACTTCGGCTTCTGTTTTATTTATAACTATTTTTCAAGTAATGATGGAGATCGAAGGGGTTAGAGCCTTGGTGAGAGATGTAGTAGTGCTAGTAATTTAAACTATGTTTTTAATGTGATTCGTCTTATTGGGCATCTGGGCTCAGATTGATTAAATGTTTACTTATTTGGGAATCTTATGTACTGAACCAGTTTTATTTGGTTTTAATTTATTGGGATGGTTTTATGATTTATTTTCGTGTATTTTGTACTCCCAAGATCATTTATACTAGTCTTGCCCAGACAAAAGAAGTACTTTGATAGATGATTGCAATTTCAAACTTGCCTTTGTAACTTGATTAGGAAATGAAAGATGGCTGCTTGCTTCCTTGCAAGACTGCTAGAAATATCAATGACACCCCTAGCTATCCCAATGTGGAAACAAACATCTATGGTTGAGTCAGGTCCTCCATTTTATTAAAATAAACAGCACTAAAGCTTTCATATACCTGATTTGCATGGTAAACCTCATCAAGTAGCAACCACTAAAACAGGATAAACTACATTCACATTTCCAGGCATTCATGAGTAAAAAGGAAAAGTGCTGCAAATATGCAAATAGAATCCCCAAGGGACAGAGGTATAGAAGCTTCAGAATGCTAAGAATCAAAATTATCACCAGGTGGACCACACACGCATCTCATGCACCATAAGAAGTCATGCAGCCATCGAAGACAGTTCATATCAGCAATGTTTCAACTCTATTTAATGAGATGTTATGTATGAGGCATGTCCTCTCTTTTGTTGCATTAGATGTTATGTATGATGCATGTCCTCTCCTTTTCGTGTGCATGCATCTTGAATGACTTAGAGACAACAATGAATTCATTCCAATGAAAAATCTCCCCCTCCTCTCCAGCTAAGCGCCCCCGCCCGCACAAACACCCCCCCCCCCCCCCCCCCCCCCCCCCACACCCACACACACACACACACAAAAAAAAAAAAAAAAAACCTGTCCAACAGAAAAGAAGAAGAAGAAAGTAGAAACACAAACAGCAAACAAATTAAAGTCTAAAGATGACCGTAACTATAAACAAAAACAATAATGAACTGACCAAAAATCAGTAACAAGAAGGGAAAAAAACATTGAACAATGGTATATCAAACATAATGATGGTGGAGGTGGAGGATAGTTATTACTGATATAAAGCAGAAAAGAGAATTGATTTCAAACAAAATTACATATTTTCTTTGATAATCAGAAACTGAACTAAACATGGAATACTCATGAGTAAGATGACAGTTGCATCCTTAATACGTTACATCAACAAGCTCAAGGTTGTTGGGTACGATATGTTTGGAAGTGTCGGATTCTTCTATTTCCTATGTATGAAGAGCCAAGACACTTGGATATGGCCGAATGTTCATTTTTCGTAATAGTCATTGTGTTTCTACCATAATGCTGCTTACAAGGTACAATAGAGCATTCCAAGATAAACGAGTTGTATAAATCGTCTTACGATAAAGAATCATCAAGTATGTTTTGTGAGTGGATGTCCAGACACGCGTCTTATGTTTTGTGAGTGGATGTCCAGACACATGTCTGACACTTCCCATATCCTAGCCAAGTCTTCAGTATCTAACACGGGTACTACATATATTTATAAGTCCATGTAACATTGGTTAGCACCCTGAATTACAGAATCCTATAACAGTAATCGGAAACTAAAAGAAACTTTATACTTGATACAAATACAGAGACGATGACAGGAGGGCTTAGCATATCAATCATGCCAAGTCAGAAATATAAATTGTTACTCTTGACAAAAGTAAATTCCTCCTCCATGCTGTTACCTGTATCCGGCGGATTTTTGATATTACTGCCAGTGTTGGATGGCAGAGAATTGTTCATAGTATTTTGAGATTTTGTGTCCATAGTGAGCATCTTCAGAGATATTTTTCTCAGGTAATCAGGCTGCAATTAACAGTTCAGTATCCATATTTATTAAGCAATTCTTGACAACAGAACTGGGGGGGGAAAAAAATTCTTTCACAGCATCTACACAAAAGTATTTTGCATATGTACGATAAAACAAATTACCACATACGTCCTGATCTTATATTACACGAATATTAGATGCGGAGCTATGGCTATACCTGGCTGGTGGCAGCAGTGTATATCTTCTCTTCAAACCTTACTGCAATTTTCATGAGCTCTTGCAGCCCCTCCTGTCCAGAGAAGGGAAGATGCCTCTTTAAAATGTCCATTCTGCCAGCAGCACATTAAAAAAAAACCATTCAATTTTAAAGTGTTTATTGGCCATGCAAGTAAGAGGAAAATTACTCAGATATTAAAAATAAAGACACTGAAGTGACACCTAAGCTTATAAAGCATGGATGAAAGTAATCCACACGTAATTCGTAATATATAGAAGGAATACGACGAACCAACACATGCAAATATGCTTTTCAAAAAAAAAAAAACACATGCAAATATAAGGAAGATTGCTCATAGATTAATATTAAAGATGATGAAGCGGCAACTAAGCTTATAAAGCATGGACAAAAACAATCCACGAGCAATTCGTAAAACAGAGAAAGAATACCATGAAACCAACACACATAGAAAGGATACCGTGAAACCAACACAATTACCCAAGAAAAATGTTATTCAAGCCTCAAACAAGAAACTTGGCTCCTCATTTGCCAGAGTTCAAAGAAACCTTAAGACTCATAAGCACAAGAATCTTTGTGCCACTTTATGGAGCAAGGTTCCTTACTTCACCTATGTAAGGCCATATGGGCGAAGTAACCCAAGATAGGTGTTCTTGACTTCTTTCCAATCAGCTAAAACGTGGTAGGTTGTTATTTTTTGACATCCAGATGTATGGTCACTGCATGAAATCAAAATCAGTACAGCTCATACCAGTGTAAAATCAATTTACAGAGGCCCATCCAACAACCGGAACCCCTCGTAGTTCAGTGGAACATATGTTCAGAACTTACCTTTCATATCCTTCTTATATTTTGATAAATGACAAGTATAATAACACAGTTTATGATCTATAGGACTAATGCAGCTGTTTCGTGAACAATGTCATCAACATCTCAGCAGCTCTAAAAGTGGACTCAAGGAAGGTAAAAAAGATTTTCTCAACTAGAGGAATCAAAGTAGGTTATTTTAGGAGTTTGAGGATATTGCAGGGGAGCACTTAAAAATGTAACAAAAAGTAAGTAAACAATAAGGTAGATGAATAGAGGCAAGCTAAAGAGATTAAGGAACTCACAATGAATAATTTTTTCTGTACAATTAATAAATTTTATAGAAAACGGCATCAAGGGATGCCACCCACATATAAAAGAAGGTCGAAGGCAAAAAGGTCCTATGCATAAAGAAGCCTAAAACCCAAATGAAAGTAAGCCCATGTACCCCACTATATTCCACTCTATAATCCAGAAGAAACGATCATATCAAGAAATTGATCAAGGGTAAGATTGCCCTCCCTCGATTCTCTACTACGCAAACAAAAAAGGAAAGACTCTTAAACCTATACATTAGCCTCCCACTCCATCAAAATTTCTACTATTCCGGTTCTTCCAAATAAGTCACAACAACCAAAGTGGAATGAAAATCCAAAGCTTTCATCATCATTTATTAACTTTGGCCCCAAACCGTTCTTGAACCAACTCTACCACCGAACAAGAGAAAAATCACGACATGTTCCACCATACACAAACCACCGCCCAAAGCTCTCTCATAACCGGAGTACCGGACGTTGAATAAACAATTCCAGCAGTTATTCTCCTTCACTCGAGCACATGCAGCACAGATTAACAATAACATTGGAAGGACGAATAAGGTCATCTATGATAAGAATCTTATCTTTAGCATGCACCGTGCGAAGAAAAAAACCCATGGTTTGGAGCCAGAGTGCACCAAATAGCTTTTCCAAGAAAAGCTCCCATGAGTACCACCTATCAAGACGTGGTAAAAAGAATTCAGCTGAAAAGGGCCATTCCACCCAGATTCCAACATAAATGATCTTCTCCCACCCCCAAATCCTGAATATCATATAAAACTCAACCATATGTCAATCCTTCACCCCGGACATACAGATATATCCCACATCACTGTCTTCCATCCATCTTTGGATAATATGTGAAGACCGATCCGGTTTTTAGTTTAATAAGTTTTTTCTAAATTAAATAATATTCAATAAATGGGAGTTTTGGAAGTTTTAATGAAAATTTCAGAAGTTTGGAGTTAAATAGGAATTTTATGGAACTTGATGGGTTTAAGCGTAATCATGTTATTACAGGCTATACAAGCACAGTTAACCCTAATTTAGCCATAAAACAAATCCTAAAACAGTTAGACAACCTTTTTTTTCTCTTATTCGTGAATGTGGCATTCCGATGTAAGGAGTGAATCGCATGCCCAAGCCCAAGAATTTCGTAGAACGCGAAGGAAGAAGATCAAACCCAGTGCTGAGGGCTCCAAGTGCAGCCTTGGATCGATCAATCTCGCGGAGAGTCGAAGCTTTTACTACCCATTCGATTTTAAAGTGTTTATTGGCCGTGCAAGTAAGCGGAAAATTACTTGCATATTACAAATAAGGACACTGAAGAGACAGCTAAGCTTATAAAGCTTGGACAATAGTAATCCACACGTAATTGGTAATACATAGAAGGAATACGATGAACCAACACATGCAAATATAAGGAAGATTGCTAATAGGCTAAAATTAAAGACGTTGAAACGGCAGCTAAGCTTATAAGGCAGGGACCAAAATGATCCACAAACAATTCTTAAAACATAGAAAGGATACCATGAAACCAACATACATAGAAAGGAGGCCATTTCTAAAGCCACGGCCTGAGAAGTAACCATATTTATCAGATGCAAGTTGCACCTCAGATGAATTCGCAGAATTAAAACCAGGCACATATTGAATAGACAAATAGTGACTTACAATGTCAAGTTTATGCTTCAACTAAAAAAGCAGCTTTTCAAATAGAGAAATACCAAAGGAGGCCATTTCTAAATCACAGATTTTAATCATTTGTACAAGTTTCTTGCTTCTCAATTCACAATTTTTTATTTCTTTTCTTCTCTTCTTTTCCAAATAAAGAAATCAACTGATGTCGGGGCATTAAACCAATATTCTTAAACTGCTAACAACAAAACCTTAAGAAAAAACTCACATCTTGTTGACAATCCTTTGTCTCGAATCGGGTAGCAATTGGGTTCTCCAATCTCCTCCGTCCATTGTGGGATCTCCACTACCACCACCACCACTAGGAGCAGGCCACCAATTATTGGTATCCATCAGATTGACTAACAAATCAATGAAACATAACCCTTTAGTTGCAGCACATAAAAATAATAACCCAATATTTATTCTTCCATAATTCAGCTAAAGATCTCCTTGGCCAAACAGACGCCCTATACAGAGAGACCTCATCCGAGACAAACAATCTGGATGCAAGAATTCAATTAGGTAAAATACCCACCAAATTAAATAAAATTGGGAGAAGGAAACTCGAAGGTGTCGTGATCCGAAGAAGTTCAAGACTTTCTAGGCTTAAATTCACTCTTTATTTGTATTGTCAACTAGTACGCAATTTCATCTGACTGGACAAAAGCGCGCACACCCATAGATCAAGACTATTATTTTCAAGCGATCAGTTTCTGGGGAAAATTTATAGATCGAATATGAAAACTGGACTTCATTACAAATGTAAAAGATGTGTCAAAAAGCAAGGAATAGATTCCCAACAACCGGCCCTGTGAGGAAGCCTTGAACGCCACCGCTTCAGCTCCACAAAAAATGTCTAAAGAAGGGCGCCTGTATGTTTACTACTTTCAATTACTAGACACCAAAAAAATTATCATTAAAAGGGATCTATATTATCCATGCAAAACAACAAACAGAACAAGAGATAGAAGACCAGAGAGAGAGAGACAGAGAGAGAACAACAACGACGACGAACAGAAAGAGTAGACAGTAGACCGGCGAAATAGAGAAGAGACGACGAGCGGAAAGAGAGGAGGAGAGAGGTGCCTGCCTTGAGATCGTCGCCGGAGCTGTTGAGCTTTGTTCGATCCCGATTAAGATTTTGAGTGGTTCTGACTTATTATATAATTCTTTACCTCAGAATAACAGCTTTGCCCCAAGATTCTTCTAAAAGTTCGAGTGCGAGAAAGACTAAGATAACCAACAGTCTGCTTTAAAAACTAATATTCACTAAGAAACTAACCTTAAAAGAATATAAAAAGCCAAATGATTCCCATTAGTTTAATTCTATTTTTATACACAACTTGAAGATAATGATTAAAATCACTTTAAATCTAAAACTTTATTGAACATATTTTATTATAAAATTCTTATTTTGAACTTATTTAATCTACATTCATGAACCTCGCATCATGTGAAGTATGTTTGCGAATACAAGTTTGATATGGACACCAGAAATGACAACATGACGGATAGAGAACTAGGTACTTCCAAGGGGCCCAACATTAGGCAAACTTGAAATTTATAAACCCATCATATGCAACTAGATTTTTAAATGGGGAACTAGGTGACTTTTTACCTTCCCACATACTACACATGATGCACACATTGAGATCAATTTCTCATTCGACTCTTAATAGACTTTGTCCATTCTTTTTCTAGCTTAAACTCCTTACTTAGGAGTACACAAACACACTTGCACCTACCTCAATTGCTTTTAGGATCCTACTTTTTGTGATGTAAGCTGTAACCTCGCTTTTGGGTTCGTTACCTAAATCCTTTTAATCTCATTTTGTAAATAAAAATGTCAATTAAAAATAAATTCATTTATTAATGGTTGATAAATAAGTCGACAAATCAATCTTCAAACATAGTTATGGAGTTTGAAAAAGAAAAGATGAAATTATCTGTGCTGGATTTACAACTGAATTAAGCATAAAAACTTAGCAAGGCAAATGTAAAAGTAGGGCAGCCAAGTGAAAGTTTTTTCCATTGATCGCCTCCAGCTCGACCTGCTCCTCGCTCTGCACATCTACATCTTGCGTTGATGAATTTTGACACTCAGTAGAAATAGTTATCTAACAACCATACCCAACGACATAAACATATACAACATGATAAACAAGTATAACATGACTAACACAAATTACATGATAGAGTAAAGTGCAACACATGCAGATATAACCCAAAATAGTAAATAATACATGTGTGTGTTACGTTTATTCTTTCCTTTCTTTTAATCAAGACGACAACCAATGAGAATCAAACTCGCATGGAATACAATATGACAGCTAATGAGAATCTAACCCACCTCAGGGCTTGAATCTGGAATAGGAGTAGGAAGAAAAATCGAACCACCAAGCTTACCACGAGAATCTAACCTAGAACAAAAGTGAAATGGAGAATCAAACCACCATTCACTTTGGGAATCTAACCTCGAAATTAAGCAAGAAGGAGAATCGAATCATCAACTCACCTCATAAATTTAACCTAGCACAGGAACAGATCCGAAAAATCTAATCCACGGGTATCATCTTAGGAATCTAACCCGAAACTGGCAGCACAACAGCTGTAATTCTCTTAGTTCCACTTTTGTTACTTTTTGATACAAATTCCAACACATCTCAAAAATAACACATGGTCAAATAAGGCTTTACCACTCTTACGGGATCCTACGGGAATTCGTGAAATAATGGGTGTATACTTATACATAGTGTACATACATTGTGGTCGAATTAGAACAGTCAGATTCAAAGCCTGTGAGCTCAAACAAGAAGTTAAAACATTTTGGAAACTTTCTAGAATTAGGTAGACAGCTCAAATGAGCTACCAAATTCTGCATATTGAGTAAAATGAATCTTCTAGACACGTGGCATCTTCTAGCAAAATGCAAATGTCACTTGAGCGGCTAGAGCTTACTTGAGCGACCTGTTGTTTTTTCTAGAATCTGAAAATTTCATATCTGAAACCTTAAACTTGAACGAGAACTAAATCATGCAATCAGAACGCTAAATTGAAATCTATAGCCTAAGGTTGGTAGGTGAACAATCCTATCTTGAATCGAAGGAAAACTCGAAGACTGGTGACTGATCGACTGACAATTGAATAGTACCTCCACTTGAAAACTTACAATCTCTCTTCCTCCAACTCTTTGATTATTTGATAAAATAATTTTGTAAACGTAATAAAAAAACTAACCTAACTATTTATAGGGCAAAACTCACTTAAATCATGTCATAAACCTCATCAATTTCTCATATTGACGTTTCCCTAACAAATTGCAGCCATAAACGCACTTCAAAATCCTACTTGTACATTCTGAAAATTGAAAAGAAATTGCTCGAGCAAACTATCAATTTTTCAAACCCTGAATTATATTTTTAAATAGAAAATGCATGAAATTAATTCAATAATGTTTAAATTTTATTAAAAATATTTTGGTTATTATAAGCTGTTCCCCTTAAACAATTTTGTCCACGAAATTCCAATAGTATGATTTAAACGACAAGCTCAGGGTGGTTAGCTCTCATCACATCATCCCGCTCCCAAGTTGATTCTTTCAAATTTTGGTGACGCCAAAGAACTTTGGCCAAATTGATGGTCATGCCTCTTAAGTTCCCCTCCATGCGTTCTAGAATTTGAATTGTTTTATCCTCGTACGTATATTGTGTCTTCATCCAACGAGACATCCTCCCAATTCAGAATATGAGTTAATAATGACATACACTTCTTCAGCATCGATGTGTGAAAGACATTGTGAACTCTATCGATCTGTAGCGGCAATGCTAGCCTCACCTCACCAATCTTCTCTAGCATCTCAAAAGGCCCAATAAATCTTGACATCAGCTTTCCCTTCTTACCAAATCGAGTAATACCTCTTCTCGGCTTTATCCTTAAGAACACATGATCGCTGACCTTGAAGGTCAATGGCGTTGTGCGTTTATCCGTGTAACTCTTGTAGACTTTGAGTTGTCAACGACCTCTACTTGATGACCTTAATCTTTTCAATAGTCTCCTAAACCAACTTGGGTCCCAAAAGGCTAGTGACCCCAACCTCGATCCAACATATCAGACATCAGCAAGGTCGTCCGTACAATGCCTCATACCGTGTCATTTCAATGCTGGCTTAGTAGCTATTATTTTAAGCGAACTCAACCAAGGACAAGTGTCGCTCCCGATGAGTTTTGACACTCAGTAGAAATGGTTATCCAACAACCATACCCAACGACATAAACATATACAACATGATAAACAAGTATAACATGACTAACACAAATTACATGATAGAGTAAAGTGCAACACATGCAGATATAACCCAAACTAGTAAATAATACATGTGTGTGTTACGTTTATTCTTTCCTTTCTTTTAATCAAGACGACAACCAATGAGAATCAAACTCGCACGGAATACAATATGACAGCTAATGAGAATCTAACCCACCTCAGGGCTTGAATCTGGAATACGAGTAGGAAGAAAAATCGAACCACCAAGCTTACCACGAGAATCTAACCTAGAACAAAAGTGAAATGGAGAATCAAACCACCATTCACTTTGGGAATCTAACCTCGAAATTAAGCAAGAAGGAGAATCGAATCATCAACTCACCTCATAAATTTAACCTAGCACAGGAACAGATCCGAAAAATCTAATCCACGAGTATCATCTTAGGAATCTAACCCGAAACTAGCAGCACATCAGCTGTAATTCTCTTAGTTCCACTTTTGTTACTTTTTGGTACAAATTCCAATACATCTTAAAAATAACACATGGTCAAATAAGGCTTTACCACTCTTACGGGATCCTACGGGAATTCGTGAAATAATGGGTGTATACTTATACATAGTGTACATACATTGTGGTCGAATTAGAACAGTCAGATTCAAAGCCCGTGGGCTCAAACAAGAAGTTAAAACATTTTTGAAACTTTCTAGATTTAGGTAGGCAGCTCAAATGAGCTACCAAATTCTGCATATTGAGTAAAATGAATCTTCTAGACACGTGGCATCTTCTAGCAAAATGCAAATGTCACTTGAGCGGCTAGAGCTTACTCAAGCGACCTGTTATTTTTTCTAGAATCTGAAAATTCCATATCTGAAACCTTAAACTCGAACGAGAACTAAATCATGCAATCAGAACGCTAAATCGAAATCTATAACCTAAGGTTGGTAGGTGAACAATCCTACCTTGAATCGAAGGAAAACTCGAAGACTGGTGACTGATCGACTGACAATTGAATAGAACCTCCACTTGAAAACTTACAATCTCTCTTCCTTAAACTCTTTGATTATTTGATAAAATAATTTTATAAACGTAATAAAAAAAAACTAACCTAACTATTTATAGGGCAAAACTCACTTAAATCATGTCATAAACCTCATCATTTCTCATATTGACGTTTCCCTAACAAATTGCAGCCATAAACGCACTTCAAAATCCTACTTGTACATTCTGGAAATTGAAGAGAAATTGCTCGAGCAAACTATCAATTTTTCAAACCCTGAATTATATTTTAAAATAGAAAATGCATGAAATTAATTCAATAATGTTTAAATTTTATTAAAAATATTTTGGTTATTATAACCTGTCCCCCTTAAACAATTTTGTCCACGAAATTCCAATAGTATGATTTAAACGACAAGCTCAGGGTAGTTAGCTCTCATCACATTATCCCGCTCCCAAGTTGATTCTTTCAGATTTTGGTGACGCCAAAGAACTTTGGCCAAATTGATGGTCATGCCTCTTAAGTTCCCCTCCTGCGTTCTAGAATTTGAATGGTTTTATCCACGTACGTATATTGTGTCTTCATCCAACGAGACATCCTCCCAATTCAGAATATGAGTTAATAATGACATATACTTCTTCAGCATCGATGTGTGAAAGACATTGTGAACTCTATCGATCTGTAACGGCAATGCTAGCCTCACCTCACCAATCTTCTCTAGCATCTCAAAAGGCCCAATAAATCTTGACATCAGCTTTCCCTTCTTACCAAACCGAGTAATACCTCTTCTCGGCTTTATCCTTAAGAACACATGATCGCTGACCTTGAAGGTCAATGGCATTGTGTGTTTATCCGTGTAACTCTTGTAGACTTTGAGTTGTCAACGACCTCTACTTGATGACCTTAACCTTTTCAATAGTCTCCTAAACCAACTTGGGTCCCAAAAGGCTAGTGTCCCCAACCTCGGTCTAACATATCAAACATCAGCAAGGTCGTCCATACAATGCCTCATACCGTGTCATTTCAATGCAAGCTTAGTAGCTATTATTGTAAGCGAACTCAACCAGGGACAAGTGTCACTCCCAATGACCCTGAAAGTCTAGCATGCAAGCCCTTAACATGTATTCCAACGTCTGAATGGTCCATTCCGATTGACCGTCAGTTTAAGGATGAAAGATTGTTCTCAAATGAACATTTGTCCTCAAGGCCTTCTGCAAAGTTTGCCAAAATACAAACATGAAACAAGGATCCCGATCTGATACTATTGTGACTGGCGCCCCGTGTAAACAAACAATCTCCCTGATATAGAGTTCACTATAAGATTCCATTATGTCTGACATTTTGACTTACAAGAAATGTGCCGACTTGGTCAACTTGTCCACAATGAGCCAAATAGCGTCATGACCTTGTACTGATCTTGGTAGACCCATCATGAAATCCATCGTTATATGCTCCTATTTTTATCCCCGAACTAGTAACAGTTGTAGCGTCCCTCTGAGTTTCTGATGTTCCACCTTAACTTGCTAATGTGTCAAACAAGTTGACACAAATCTAGCGACATCCTTCATCATACCACTCCACTAGTATTGTCTCTGGAGATCCTTGTACATCTTGTTGCCTCTCGGGGTGTACAGCAAAACTGGACTAATGGAAAGCCTTTAGCACAAACTTTCTTAAAGTCCCAATGTCTTGCATAAATAACCGTGATCAGTAACTTAAACCCCATCGACACTAATCTCCCAGCTAGTTGTAACTTCCCCTGAAGCTATCCAGTGCTTGATAAATGCTACCTCTTTATCAAATATTTGAACCAACAGTATCTCCGGTGTAACTCCAGCAGTTGCTACCAAAGCATTCAAACTAGCCCCTTCAACGCTCTCTATCGGTTGTAGCACAAACTCATTTACCTATTTCATCATCTTCATTCCTAAACCGCCAAGCTTGCCACTGTTGCCCTCCACTTTCAGCTCAGTGCATTGATTACCACGTTAGCCTTGCCCGAATGATAAGAAAAGGTGAACTTGTAATCCTCAAGGTATTCCAATCACCTTATTTGTCTCATATTCAACTCCTTTTGAGTGAACACATATTTCAAGCTCTTGTGGTCAGTAAAAACTTCAAACTCCTATCCATACAAATAATGGCACAATGACTTCAATGTAAAAACCACAACTACTAATTCCAAGTTGTGCGTCGGGTAATTCCTCTCATGGACCTTCAGTTGTCTTGATCCATAGGCTATCACTCTCCCATTTTGCATTAGCACGCATCCCAAACCTTCCTTAGATGTGTCACAACATACTGTGTAACCCACTCCTCTTTTAGGTATGACCAAAATCGGTGCGCTGGTCAATTTGTTTTTAAGTTCCTAAAACAACTTCTCGCATGTTTCACTCTATTGAAATCTAAATCTTTTCTACGTAAGGTGAGTCATTGGCTTAGCAATTGCGGCGAAATCCTGAACAAAACTCCTATAATAACCAACCATCTCGAGGAAACTCCTGACTTTGAATATCGATGTCAGCCGCTTCCAGTCCATGACTTCCTGGACTTTATTGTATTGGTCCATACAAATTGTCGTAAAGAGAAAGGTGCTGCCCACTATGAGGCGATGCCTCAAGACAAATAAACAATTACCCGTGGTTAGATATATTTAGGAAACCAAGTATGATTTAGTAATCGACAGTGGCAAAACCCGTAGTTATATGAACTTAAAAGGGAGAAGCATGTGATTAACGTAGCAAATGAAATCACTACTCAGGCATAACTATTAGGGGTGGTTTGTTTTCATCCGGATATAGGGTATATATATAATATCTTCAGGATATAGGTTGTGTCACACTCTACAGTTCAAGGGCATGAAATGAGTAATAGAATGACACAAATCAAAAAGTCTCAAATAAACATATCTATTAAATTCATTAACTCATTTCTCAACAATAAAGATATCCAACTCAAACTTAAAACAAGTAGTTAACTACGGGCCCACAATGACCAAACAAATAATCAACATCCGAAACATGAAAATAACTATCATAAAATAAATCCTAACTATCATGTTCCAACTATCTTCAAACTTGAGGTCTAAGGTCTAAGTCCACAGTTCAACTTCATCACCTGTAAATAGTTAATTTCCAGAAAAACATAAGCTGGAGCTCGAGTAGAGAATCATATAGCATCATCAATATGTTGATTAAATCATACTTGCATCAATAACATAATATAGACAATAGAAATAAATAACTGAAAGAATGAAAAACATCATGCTTAACACGTGACTCATGCAATTATTTAATGGTCTTTCACCGTAGGCCATTACCCATGGACAACGGGCACCCCGCCTTGGAGTTCATAAGCTAAAAATATATATCTAACATATATATTCGGTGTGAGGACCCAAAAAAAATTTCATTTTTAAATTAATGTTCAGGATGTTGATTAGTGCATATTATCTTTGTAGAATATTCGATTTTGGGTTCGAGTAAGTTAGAGCTTGACCCTAGGGCCTTGTTTTGTGCATTTTAGCGTGAGGAGGGGCATTGAAGTCATTTTGGGTGCCTTTTTAGTTCCTATTAGATTTTGGTTGAGAGCAAAAAGGCCCACTTGCATTTTATCTCTCAAGCATAACCCTCTCTCAAGCTTTTTTCCTAGTTCCTGCTCTCTAAAACCTAGCCATGGGTTCATGGTCAAACCTACATATTTCCCAAATTACTTCAAGGATCTCCATCATCCTCTCATCCTCGGTTGATATCCGAAGCTAGAGCGCACGAAAATCACTTGGAGGTCACCTTCTTAGCACACCACCATTGGAGACTTGGAACATCTCTTTAAAAGCTTCAAATTCATCTTCTAGACTTTTTGAGGTAGGGACATATTACCTTGTTTATATGCTTGTAATTGTTAATTGTGGTAGATGAACTTGATCTAGTAGTATAGGAGTAGAAATTTTGAGTTTTGTTCAAAGTTCTTGAGCTGTCTGAAAAATCCAAAAAATTGCCAAGGTCGCTCGAGCGACCTTACCACCGGATCTATTGGAATTTGGGTCGCTCGAGGGATTGTGACTGTCTTGAAAAATTTTGGTATTCTTCTTGGATTGGTTTGGTTATGGTCTTGGGCCATTGTTAGAGATATTATTTCGTGTTTATGGGAATAGAACCTTGTTAGTGCATTATTGGCTTGTTAAGGATGAACTACAGAAATGAATATATGTGAAATGATAGACAGCGACATGGGGAACGATAACTGCACCATGTTGAACATACTAGACTCCTTTGGGAATATTAGGAATGTATTAGACTCCTTTGAGAATACTAGGAATGTATTGGACCTCTATGGGAAAGTGCCAGGAGTGAATGCATGATCCCCGATAAGGACGTTAAGAAGTGAATGATGAGTTATCCAACATAATAGAGCCTTCACATAAGAAGTTGACTTAATGATTCCATAGTTTTGATCATGCTTATTTCATTTCATCTTAATGTTATGCCCTTGATCCATGTTTATGTTAAATAGTTGAATGGATTTGACATATCATATCACGTCATACTCATGACATATTGGTATAAATGTTCTTACTGGGCCTGCAGCTCATCTCATCTCTCATTTCAAGTACTGTACCAGAGCAATAGGTTGGTGAACATGGCGTGCTTGGCGTATGCATTTTTTGAGAACTTAGTTGTAGAGTCAACCAAACATCTTTTATCAACCATTTTTGTGGAGATGTAACATAACTCTTCTTAAATTTCATACTTTGATGTAAACTATCGAAACTCTCATATTTTGTAAATGGCCTCCAGGGTTGAAATGGCCTATTTTGTAACTTTTGTGCTGATAAAACTCATCGGAACATTGTGAGTGGACTGTTTGGGATGATTATCGTATATTGTGAGGATTTATTTTATCATATGTTTATGTTTTAAAACTTATTAAAAATTGAGAACGTGATATTCAGAATAGAAACACGATCTAAACAACAATGCAATGAAAATCCATAAGAATCTTATACCTTATTCATGAAGATTAATAAAAATGTTGTTAAGTTGAGAAATTTCTCGAATTCTCCGCGTACTTGGCTGATCATGGGTTCTATTTGAAGCTCTCAAAACTAGCAACGATTTTTTAGTTGAGCGCATTGCGAGATTCTTCCGTCTACTAGCTCTTTAGTCCTCCTCTTCCGAAACTGAGATTTTATTTAAAAAACTGTCTGGTTTTTCTAAAAAAATGATTTTAGGGTTCTAAAATCCTTAAATACTCATTAAAAGGTTGTTAATCGCACTATTCTGACAAATTCAAATTAGGTGCAAAACTCTAAATCATTGCGAACGGACCACAACTACACAATTAACTATAAAACACATCTCGCAAGTATGTGACTCTCTAAGTACCTTCTCTCTCTACTCTCTCTCCTCCCT
The DNA here is from genome assembly GCA_019985065.2 of Arctostaphylos glauca. NCBI lineage: Eukaryota > Viridiplantae > Streptophyta > Magnoliopsida > Ericales > Ericaceae > Arctostaphylos > Arctostaphylos glauca. The sequence continues at coordinate 20,256,479 of JAHSPW020000011.1, read as the reverse complement.
TTTGCTTTCCCCTCCACCACAACCTCAATACCACCGCCGTTCTCCTCACTCTCATCCTCCTCCTCCTCCTCCTCCTCCTCCCACGTCTATCAAATCCTCACCCATTTTCCCCTTTGCAACTCCACCAATATTTTTATCAAATCCACCGTCAACATTACATCGATTGCTTCTTTCTTCCCGAAATACCTAATTTTGAACACACAGTTCATTGCCATTACTTGAATAGACAATTCCTCAAATTTGAAGAGCCTGATGCTAATGTAAATGCCTCTGTTTGATTTGATTTGATCTACTAAGGGTTTTTTGATGGTTTTTTATTAGAGAACAGAGTACTTTAAGTGACGAAATTTATCCAAAATAAACATTAAATGAAGAAGGCGATGCCATGGAAACTAGGGCTTGAATCATTTGACCCATTAATACTTGCTCCTCGAAAATGTCATTGTTAAACCTAATCAATCTGGCGATGACGAAAGCAACTTGTTCTCTTGCCTATTTTGAGTACTCCGAACTACAAGAACACATTTAGCTCTAAAAATAACTTCAATTTGAGAGCTATTGAACCCTTGACTAATTTGTTTCTGGAATTGGACTAACACCTAAATAAGTGTGCTATTTTAAAAATAAGTGAATGGAGGGTTAGTTTAGGTAGTAAAATAGGTGCAGACATGACATGATCTCTACTAACTCCTCCATGCCAAAAAAGTAACGGTAGACATGACATGATCTCTACTAACTCCTTCATGCCAAAAAAGTAACGATAGGGTGGTGAGATAACAATGTAAGGAAACCTAAAGGAGGGCAATGTAATTTCAGAAACCTAGGTTCATGTATTTGTCAGAAATCACTAGGGAGGTCAGTGAAATTTACACTTTATTTTATTAATTTTGGTTATTCTGAACGATTGAGGAAGCGGGGATTTTAATGTAATTTTCAATGTTGGGGACTTAAATCTCATATTTTATTGAACTTGAGGGTTTAAAGTATAATTTGATTATATATGAGTATATAATCAGATTGTTAACCCTAATGTGTTCATTCTAGCAAAACCCCAAACTAAACTTTCAGTATTCCTCTCAAGCATCTATTTTCTCCTCTTTGGTGTCGGATCGAAACGAGTGTCCATCTTTCGGATTCATGGACAATGCAAAGTAGAAGCATCAATCTGAGTGTCAAGAGCTACAGATTGAAATGGAAATTGATCTTGTTCGTAAGCAGTCAGAGTTCATTGCAAGTTCTAGAATTTCATAGAGTTCTTGTTATCGAGGTAAGATTACTTGTTAAATCTATGTTTAAAGTTGTTTAATTTGTTGGTAGTATCGTGTTTTGTATGATTTTGTTCCATATGTGAATATTAGGGTTTGGTTCGAATATTGTGTTCTTCTGTAAATTTTCACGTAAAAACACATTCCACTGATAGAAAGGGGTTTCCAACCGATAGAAGTGATTTTGTTCAAAATTTTCAAAATCGTTTTGTAATGATATAAGATCGCTTTGAATTGGTAGAAATTATTTTGAAGAATATTCTAGTAGCATATAGTATTGGTTGCAATGGCTTTCCAGCCACTGTTTTGAAATTTTTTCCAAACGCATTTTCTCCCGGTAGAAATATGTTTTTAACCGGTGAAAAAACCTCTTTTTTTATGAAATTTTGCTACTGTAGAACCCTTTTGCAATGAATATTATGAAACGGTTCTGGAGTAACAATGTTGCTTGTGCATGGTCATATATTGGTTATTATTCATGTACATGGTCATGGTCCAATCGTGATTACCCTAATGACGACGTCTTTTGATACGAGATAGGTTTGAAATTTCTTTAAATAGTTGTTTAACTTGTTGTCCTATACGAGTTTCGACTTATGTTTTGTTGATAATTATTTTTCAAGTAATGACAAAGATCCAAGGAGTTAAACTCCTGGTGACATATGTAGTAGTGCTAGGAAGTTTGAAACTTCGTTTTTAATATAATTTGTTTTATTGGGCATTGTGGACTCGGATTGATTAAATATTTATTTATCTGGGAATGTTACGTATTGCACTAGTTTTATTTGGTTTTTAATTTATTGGGACGTTTTTGTAGTTCATTTTCACGTATTTCGTACCCCTATGCCTAGCTTGATTCGGGAATTAGGTGTTTGGGATTGGACTAAAGGCGCCTAAATAATCCCATGTTTTCCTTCATTTTGTGGTCCGAAATCAATAATACAGGACTAGTACAATCCCTATATGGGGGTATTATATTATCCCATAGGTGTAGAGGGTGGGACTGTTAATTCAGGATAAAAAACGTGGCTTGTTAATTATAAAATTGTTACTAAAATAAAATCATAGAGCAAACCAATTTCTTCTCTTCAATTCTTCATTCTTCGCCACTCTCTCTCTCTCTCTCTCTCTCTCTCTCTCTCTCAAGGTGTAACTGGTATGATTTTGTTCGACCAGAAGACAAACTCGAGTTGAACAGAAAATTTTAGCTTATAATTTTATAAACCAAAACCGAACTGAAATATTTTGATTTAGTTTAATTTAGTTTCTTCGATTTCAATTCAGTTCGGTTTGGTTTTCGATTTGCTATGTCAAGCCAAATATAAAAAAAAAAGTTCTAATTTTTCGATTTACAAATTAATATTCCAATACCAACAGGCCAAGCCCAATATAAAAATCCCTTTCAATCATTTTTATTCAATTTATTATGCTTTTTCATTTTTCATTTTTTATTTTTATAGAATTTTTTTACAATAAACAGCACTAAAGCTTTAATATACCAAATACTAAAGCAGGATAAACTACATTGACATTTACAGGAATTCATGAGGAAAAAGGAAAAGTGCTGCAAATATGCAAATAGAATCCCCAAGGGACAGAAGTAAAGAAGCTTCAGAATGCTAATTAAGAATCAAAATGATCACACGCAAGGCTAGTGTACTGTAAGAAGTCATGGAGCCATCGAAGACAGTTCATATTCGACGGGGCTAAATGGTCAAAGCTTAGAATTAATTTAGGAGTACTTTTTTCACTTTATTATTTTGAAATTTTCAGACGTTATTAGCTATTATGAACTCATTTAATACAGGATTTGTTCTGATTTCAATTGAGTTTCTCAATAATAAAACGGTAAAATTGATCTCTTAAAATTAAACGATGTGCATATAAATTGACCCGGAATTTTTAAGCTGTCAATACAAAAAAAAGAAAAAGAAAGTGGTCCATAATAAGTTTGGTGTATGTAATAGTGTGAGAGAGAGAGATAGGGATGTTCCGACAGGCTGCACATGGCCACCATTTGGAAACAGTACGAGCATGATGGGCATATGGCTATCAACAATCAATCCAATTATATGATGTACTGATCTAACCAAATGTTGTAGCTGTACCACAATCGATCCAATGAATGGACACAAGAAGAAAACAGGAAAGTTGGAGCCTTTGGCATGGATACATTTTGATGCCAAGAACTTTTGATTCAGACCTCATATATATATATATATATGTTTTCTACATATATATTCATTTTTATTTGCTCCCTTTCGTTGATTTTTCTTAGATTCATGAAGTCAAGTCTTTCCATACGGGGGAGTACCTAACACGATTTGCTTCAATAGGCTCATTGATTATAGTGTTGTTTCGTTAGAATTTCGATCATTGTATTCTAATAGATATATAGATGTTCGAGAATCTATAAGCACTGTAGCAGGAACGAATCTATCTTAATTAAAAACATAGCATCAAACGCTTGAAGATGTCCCTTTTCGCGTGCATGCATTTTGAATGACTTAGAGACAACAATGAATTCATTCCCCTGTCAAACAGAAAACAAGAAGAAGAAACATAAACACAGCAAACAAAGTAACGAAAATATGCAATGAAGATGACTGTAACTACAAATAAAAACAATAATATTGACCAAAAGTCAGTAACAAGAAGAGAAAAAAAAAAAACATTGAACAAAGGTATATCAAACATAACCCTTTAGTTGCAGCACATAAAAATAATAACCCAATATTTATTCTTCCATAATTCAGCTAAAGATCCCCTTGGCCAAACAGACGCCCTATATAGAGAGGTCTCATCTGAGACAAACAATCTGGATGTAAGAATTCAATTAGGTCAAATATCCACCAAATTAAATAAAACGCGAATAGAAGTTGCGTATTGCCCTACTTTTACAAATTATTTGAGTTCTGCCCTATTTCGCTAATTAGTTTCCGCGAGAGCTTTAAAAATTCGATTTTGGGTGTCTCTTTATTACAGTATATAACTAGGGAAGTAGTTGTAATAGTGATTAGTGGTTGTAATAGTATTTTCATTTAATGTTTCATTGAATTTTTTGCCTATATAATTGGTAATGTTTCCTAACATATTTTGTACTGGAAAACGGGGAAAAGAAATAGCAAGAAGAAAAAGAGAAGAGAAATCAGATAGAAAGAAGATAATGAAATTGTGATCGGTCCGGAAGATCAATCTCAATAGTTCTTGAAGAACTATTATTTACTTATATATATACTATGTTGCTGATTGTCTTATATTGTCTTATTTTATGTAAAGTTCTTTTATTATTGATCAATTTTAACACGTTACCAACACGACACTCTACTCTACTAAAGAAAGATAAACAAGTGAATACTTTATTATATGCACCTTTTTATTCGTTTCTTTTCATATAAAATGTCTGTTGAATATTTGAAGTATTCTATCAGGAAAATGATAAATACTCGAAATATTTTATTAGAGAAAAAATAAATAAATATTTGAAGTATCATTAAATACTTGAAGTATTTAATCAAATAAATAGTTATAATTTATGTATGTACTGCTTTTATTTATAGTAATTTTTATTAGTTAGACGTCAGTAAATTTTTTAGAAAAAATGACGAAAATAGATGGGCCTTCTATATTGAATCCACCACGCCATCTCGAACCCACAACCTCCTTAAGAAAAGTATTGAGTTTGGCCACCAGACTAGCCCTAGTGGTTGATATAATTGTTACATATTTATTTATTTATACATGATAATTTTATTTATGAAGTTTCATTCATCTTCATTTAATTTTACTAGAAATTTTTGTGCAATTTATTTATGAGTAATGCAATATATAAACTAGTCATTTTGACAAATATACTAATATACACGTATATATATCATCAAATACGTTAAGCATAATTATGTGGATATTTGAATTTTCGTTTCAGCTTATATAGAAGTAATAATTATCATACAACTTGTATATATAATAGTGATAATTTAGTGTGCATATAATTTACAAATCGATTTATATTCATATTATTATTAAACTCACGATTTCATCATAATTGCAATTCAATTTTTATGAGAATTATGTTTTGATCCATAAATACTCATTTGTAACATTTATAATTCTCAAATATTTAGCATGTTTTATTTGAGCAGATGTCTAAATCTAAATTTTCTTATTTTAGAGAACATGTCGAACATCAAGAATTTAGAATTTACTACTCTACATATTTCCAAAAAGAACTATTTGTCATGGGTCCAAGATATAGAAATTCATTTAGATGGAATGAACGTTGGCCACACAATTCAAGATAAAAATAATATCTCAACAGAAGATCGCGCTTAGACGATGATTTTTATTCGCCGTCACATCCATGAAGATTTAAAATCTAAATACCTTATGGTGAGAAATCCACAAGTTTTATGGACGAATTTAAAAGATAAATTTGAACACCAAAAAATAGTAATTCTTTCAAAAGCACGTTTTGATTAGTTACACATAAGACTTCAAGATTTTCAAACAATTCATTATTATTCTGCTTTATACAAAATCGTTTCAACTTTACAATTATGTGGACAAGATATCACTAAAAGAGATCTTTTGGAAAAAACGTATTTCACTTTTCACGTCTCTAATTTTTCTTGCAACAACAATATAGAGATTGTCGTTTTACCAAGTTTGAACTTATTACGTGTCTTATGTAACTGAACGAAATAACTAAGTTTTATTATAAAAATCACGAATTCCGTCTGACTGGATCTACACCTGTCCCTAAGGCAAACAAAGTTTCTTTTCAAAATCATTGTGGGGATTTTTGTGGATGTAGACAAGGACGAGGTAGAAATCACTGTCACCAAAATCGTGGGAGTTTCATACAAAAACCAGTCAACAAGAATGACTCAATATCTCACCAAAATCAAAACAACCACGTAGATTCATCCACAGATACGCCACACCATACCACCAAAAAGGTAATAACAGCCATGAATCATCCAAACGGAAAGGAAAGAGTTAACAACATATAATTTGACTTTGCGAAAATGAGTCTAACTTGTATAAAATAAATTATATGAAATCATTCACTATTTCGAGTATAACAATGTTAGTATGGTCTATTACAATAAGGTCTGACTAACCCTAAAACTTAATTTATCTTAAGCCATCAAAGCTATAATAATTGATTAAATAGATTTCTCTAACTGCCAATTTAGAATTTACTACTCTAGATATTTCCAAAAAGAACTATTTGTCATGGGTCCAAGATATAGAAATTCATTTAGATGGAATGAACATTGGCCACACAATTCAAGATAAGAATAATATCTCAGCAAAAGATCGCGCTTAGACGATGATTTTTATTCGCCGTCACATCCACGAAGATCTAAAATCTAAATACCTTACGGTGAGAAACCCACAAGTTTTATGGACGGATTTAAAAGACAGATTTGAACACCAAAAAATAGTGATTCTTTCAACAGCACGTTTTGATTAGTTACACATAAGACTTCAAGATTTTCAAACAGTTCATTAATATTATTCTGCTTTATACAAAATCGTTTCTTCTTTACAATTATGTGGACAAGATATCACTGAAAGAGATCTTTTGGAAAAAACGTATTCCACTTTTCACGTCTCTAATTTTTTCTTGCAACAACAATATATATATTGTCGTTTTACCAAGTTTGAACTTATTACGTGTCTTATGGTAACTGAACGAAATAACGAAGTTCTATTAAAAAATCACGAATTCCGTCTGACTGGATCTACACCTGTTCCTGAGGCAAACAGAGTTTCTTTTCAAATCGTCGTCGTGGGGATTTTCGTGGATGTAGACAAGGACGAGGTAGAAATCACTGTCGCCAAAATCGTGGGAGTTTCATACAAAAACCAATCAACAAGAATGGCTCAATATCTCACCAAAATCAAAACAACCACGTAGATTCATCCACAGATATGCCACACCACACCACCAAAAGGGTAATAACAGTCATGAATCATCCAAACATAAAGGAAAAGAGTTTACAGCATAAACTTCCTAAGAATTATGAAGATATATGTTACCGTTGTGCAATGAAAGGGCATTGGTCACGTACATGTCGTACACCGAAATATTTGGCTAACCTTTAACAAACTTCAGTCAAGAAAGGAAAAAGCATAGTATAAATGGATTCTACTAATATTTTGAAGATTAATGGAGAAGATACTTGTCTAGCAGATAGCGCAACACACACTGTTCTTCGACATCAGGGATGGAGCTCCAGGAGTTGAAGCAGATGGAACAATGAACGGAGAGCTTGTAGATTGCAAACAAGTTCCAGATTTTGTCAGCAGATTTTGCTGCTCGAGTTGTGGAGAAGGATGCTGAGCCATTTGAGGAGATGCAGACTGGAGGAGTTGCGGTGAAGAGCTAGGAAATTGAGCACCAGGTTTCAGCTGCTGATCTTGATACGCAGCGCGCTGACCTGTGGAGTGATGTTGCTGAAAAACTCCACTTTTGACACCCATCTGTTGTCTCATTTTCAAATCATTTGCATCACTCATTTGATGAAGCTGTGGCATTTGATGTGGTTGCAACTGTGAATTCTGCTGCTGCTTATTTTGGTGGTGCAACTGCTGCTGCTGCTGCATTGACTGTTGTTTTTGAAGCAATTGGTGCTACTGTATATGGCGCTGCTGCTGATACTGTTTCAGTTGTGTCTGTAGCAGATGCTGCTCCTGTTGGTTTAGATGCTGGTTTTGAAGACATTGGAATTTGACTGAAGAGGAGTAAAGTTTGGCTGCAGTACATTTGTGCCACTATGTGACGACAAGGAGTTGATGTTTGCTTGTTGCGGAGCATTCACAGGATTTTGTTGTAGAGAGCCGAGAGCAACCTGCTGCAAAGAATTCAGCGCATTACCCTGACCTGAATCAATAGTGGAACTAGGCTGCAGTGAATTGATCATGCTCGGTGATGTACTTGGAACCACCCTTGATAAAGAAGACAAGGAATTATGCTGCAAATTTGTCCCATTGTTTTGCAGCACTGTTGCAACAGAAGAGCCCTGAAAGTTCACTTGCTGTAGCTGGAGGTTCTGTGAATTTTCATGCATGTGATGCACTTGAGTAATTTGAGATTGTGGTTGCTGTGATTGCTGCATGGATGCTATATGAGGTGGGGGTATTTGTTGCCCTGGCTGCAGTGAGGGGCCTGGTTTCCGGGGCCTATTTGAGTTGATAAAGTTAATTATTTGCTTCTCATAGGCACCCACCTTTTCCTTGAAATTAGGTAAAATACTGCTTTTGGGAACTTGTAAGAACTGCAGAATACGCTCCAACATAGTCTTGAATATCTTAAGCTTCTCCAATTGCTCGTTTTTTGGATGCTGACGAAGGGAATCATGCTGGAAAAAATAAAAACTGTGCAGTGAGATACCATAGTAGTGGATAGAAAGCTTCAGGCCGTTGCAAAGATAAAGTATCTGGATATAGTCTAAATCTTTTTGAGGCTGGAAGCTGTAAAGATTTTTAGTTTTATTTTTCTGTGATGGGGGAGTTGTAATTACTAGGGACTCAGGGAGCTTTTTGTTCCTTCCACAACTTCCTACATGCAGCTCTGTCGGTGAGCAGCAGGGATTCTGTGCAAGCAACAAGGAACCCTTTAATTTAACCTAGCCTGCATTTTCCTAGTAAGAATTGCCATAGTACTAGCAAGGTCCTGAACCCTTGAGTTTGGAGCCCAACAGGAAAAGGATAACTAAAACTTACACAAGGAAATGAAACTTCATAATAGAGATGAAACCAACCTGCCGCAATTTACCAGCAATTTTGTGGTATACTTCAATTAGCTCTGGATAGCACATCTCCTTCAAGTCTTTAATCTACACCATAGAAGTTTCATAATTTCATGTCAAAAGCCATCCAAATAACATTGATGTCAACTGCTAAGACAGCGATTGTCCGAAAAACTTAAGCTGTTAGAAAGTGGGGTATATCAAGAAATCCAACAACCTCTTGCAAGTGCAACCCCATCCTGCATGTGGAGATGTAACCATCCAAACATAGAGAGAAATACAAAGCAACGGGGAGAAGCAGAATCACAAAAGGGGTAACAAATGCAAATGGAGAGACTTGAATCCAAGAAACCCCCAGAAACCTAGTTCTAATCCCATGCAAAGTCATCCATTTGCATATAAGTTATAACTTATAATGCAAACCAAAATATTGTTTTGATACTTTTGCTCATCTCTGTTGCACATCGTTGCAATTTTCCAACAAATGGCTCTCTAAATACAAATTCAAGAAAACAAAAGCATATGAAGCAACCAAAAATGTAACGTGCCAAAGATGAATTGTTTTACATGATATATTAGTGTATATAATCCATGAATACACATGAAAGGTTTGTCTGTCGAAACATGTATAAAACTTCAAAAAAGGTAGAAATATTTGATCTTCAGTTGTAGAAATATTTGATCTTCAGATAACTGTTCCGCCAACAGGCTAACAGAGTATATGTAGAAGGCTAAAATCACGCTTGGTTATTTCTACAAAGTACCTATTCCAAAAAACCTCCACTACGTTTGAATGACTTTTTTTCTCTTCTCGTTGTGGTAGAACTAGTACTTGCCTTAGGGACAAGATGGCATAAGATTTTGATTACAGCCCTTCTATGCCGTACACTTAAGCTCCAAATTCCAACTCTTCATGCCACTGACTGTGATAGGACTGCTGTATTATTTTTAAGATGCTAGGGAGTGAAAAGGTTGATATTTGTGCGCCAGAGGTGGGGTAATGAAGTCGAAAAGTTACTATTCACCTTGTTTGGATTACATTAAGATAACAAGGGCAGTACATGGACGGGTTGTGTGCAGCCCCAGTGTTCATTTGTCGTGGTCCTCCAGGGATGGGCCCACAACAATTGGCCTGGACTATGATTGCTGGCATCTCCAACAATCTGGTTAAGGGCAACACGATCATATGAAAGACCAAAACAATATGTCAAAAGGAGGTCACATATTTCCAGCAAGCTCTCATTATATCAAAATGACAAGAGAATGTCCATTAAAATGGAGTATCCAAGTCCTTCAATACCACACATTCAAGTGGAATTAATAAATACAGTCATGGACCCCACATGAATATGTCCCGGAAAGTGCCGGTGCCCAAGAGCACTGAATAATTTTCCATTAAAATGAGTGGGCTGCAACAAAACGAGGACTTTCTAGCCAAACATTATGCTCTCAGTTTGCAAGTTGCTAAAGGATGCACTTTTACAGGTTCTTGCACAGAAATCTGCTTGCATTGTGTTTTTAACTTATTGCCCATCCAGAAGCAAGCTACGTATAAGAACACACAGAAGCATCCTTTAAATTCGTAGAATTTCATGTTATGATCGATACTTAAATACTAGCTACAAACTCCTAACTGTAATAATAATTATCACGTCATACCTAAATGCTTCCCCAGTTCTAACTAAGCCCAGACCTTTCCCCTACCAACAGGGCTTCAATTTAAAGTGTGGAGTTTCCCATCTTAGAGCGAATACCAAGGCAGAAGTTCCTCCCGTGGCAGAGAAGGCCAGCAATTTTAGTTCTTCCCTCCCAACTTGTGGGGAAAAAGCAGAAGTAATGTTCTTATTACTAACCATTAAGACAATGTTTGGTATAAATGGACCTCAATTTGTGAGAAGATATGAATACAGCATTTGGACAATAGCTATTTGGCTCATTCCATTCACAATTATTGTCTAGCAAACAGGAGAAAGGAGGTGGTATTGAGCATCTTTACCGTAAATCGGTCGTTGTGGTACCTAGGAGAAGTGATCTAATTACGATAGATGGCAGTACTAAGGCAAGGGGTACACCAAAATTGACTTCAAAAGGCGGTAGTTCAAAGGATCTAGGGTTTTGGATATCAAACACAATGCCCCTAACAGAGCTCATTGAAGAAACCAAATTCAAGTGGCCAACCCCAATTGATGGGGATTTAAGGCTCATTTTGGTTTGCAAGAGAAAGTAATTTGGTTTGGTAAACAAGAGAAAGGAGAGAGAACCATGCCATGCCCTTAGGTAGTTAGTATGATGTACCCTTCTCTTTGTTCTACTACGCTTTACTGTATGAAATGTACCACCTTAGCGATCCAAATTCACAATATAAAATGCCCACTGACACCTTGTAAATAGGACTTATCCTAGAATAGAAGAAAAAATGTAACTATTTTGGCAAGGCTGCTGTCCTTGGACAAGAGAATTAGTTGAACGTGACACAGAGACCACAAACTCATGACACAACACCGGAACCCGTGTCTTTATAGCATTCGTAACATAGTAGTCTTAACAAAAAGGAGGAGGGTAAAAATTGACAACTAAAGAAAAGAAGTGAGTTGTTTTCTCTTAGTCTGTGTATCTCACCGATTCTCCTTTCTACTTTCTCAGTCCTCATTGCCATGGAATATGTGTAGGTCTACCAGAAAGGGCTTCCCCATGCATTCCATAAAAAGTTAATACAGAGAAAGTTCAACATAGGGGAGAAAGTATTGAAAAATATTCTTTCTTGACGTGAGACTCACCCAAGAGAGAAACTCAATTTTGTGCTCATATGAAGGAAAGAAAAAAGGAATTGGGTGGCCACTTTCCCTGTTTGCAGTGGAGTTTCGCCCCTGGCTAGTTTCTTCTCTTACTTCTCTATTGCTCTTCTTTTCTTATTTTGCTTTGTGGGTCACAAGTCAAGCTGGGGCGTCATTTCATTCTCGTAACGGCATGTGTCTTTTAAGTTAAAGTAATTTCTTACAACAACTCCTCTCATATGGTCATATGATAGCCGGCAACATGTGGCCCATTCGGCTAAAGTCTAACAGCAAACAATGATAGAAAGTGACAAGTAGAAAAGGCTCTGAAGAATAGTCCAACAACTGTTGCCTCAAAACGTTTTCAAATGTGTCGGTGAGTTTCAAAGGAAAGCCTTGGATTGTGGTTTTCCACTAAAATTTCTTGTCATTTTCCTAGAAGGCACACACATGGAACTGTTTTGATGGATACAAAACAGGCCAATGTTCCTAGTTTACATCGTCGTAGCATGGAACTGTTCCGAGAAAACAACACCAAAATTTATAACAATTATCACCTTCAACTCGACGTCGTTAAAATATTTATTGTTAGCTAGTTACACAGTTGAAACGGAGTATATACTGGTTTTCTTATCAGCAACAAAACATAAGTTCAATTAAAGCAATGAAGAGAAGTATATGCTCTTTGTGATATTCATCTTCTAAGAATCAATGAGAACTATTTTTTTTTTAAATCTGCTAAATGCTTTAAGTTCCTTGAAGAGACTTATATTACAAGGGAATTTAAGTTCATTCGATACAAAAAAAAACTATCGTAGTGTACCTTTTGATAAATTTCCTCTTGCCAATCCTCACTATTTGCATTTCCTGTCTGAGCGGTGGAATCTAAAGAAGCTACAAAACAAAAATAGAGTATGCATAGCATCAGCACAAAAATTGTATTGATAAAATGATGCTTTACATAGTATAAGAGGAATGATAACTTATTTTCTCCCAAAAAAAGTAGGCTAAATAGATCACATAATCAAAATAAGCATGGTAAAGAGGCATATGCAAGTAATGTCCCACTAGGAATAGTTTCACGGGGGGGCAAATGCACGTTCAATGGCTTAGGTAAAGAGATTCAGTGTGCATAGATAGTGTTAATAGGACAACTCAAAAATCCTACCAATGAACATATGATGGTTAGCATGATCTGAAAAGATTCTACATATATTTCATTCAAAAAGATCAGCAGTGTAATCTGTAACTCATACACAAAGAATATAAACTTAGAATGGAGGAGAGATATGGCTTAACCAAGTGAACAGAATATGATGAATGGAGAAGCTATGGATCTCTAGTTTGTGTGAAGTACGAACTCGAATTGTCTAAGCTCCGAATAAGATTACCCAAAAAAGGAAAGAAAAGCAAAAGATTGTGTTATGAACAAAATATGGTCCCAAGTAACTAACATGCTTTCCTTTTATTTACCTATCAATCACTTAAAAATAACAAAAAAAGCAAGGGAGAAAACAAAACAAAACTTCATAGAAGATGCTTTAGTAAACTTCGCCAAAGGCTGCCAACAAGGAGACACATGCAAGGTTCTAAAAGTTGCTAGGCACTAGTAGGGTAACAGAGGGGCGCCTAGCGCCTAGAGATAAGTTTGATTTTTTATTATGTTAAAAAATTATTATTTCCCTTCCTAAAGTTTGAGTAAGAAATGACATAACATTAGGAAGTAATGAATTAAGTTTAAAGTAACAACTAAAAACCAAAATGCAAGTAGTAACAAATAACAAGTAAAAAAAAACACTCAAAGTTTAAAACCAAATGAAATTAAGAAATTAGTACATAAACTTCCCGAAATGAATTTAAAACAATACCAATTTAAACTCGATTGTTTAATAAAACTTACCAAGTCAACGCCTTCATTAATCAGGATAGACGATTAGTCACTGCTTAATTGCCAACTAATGTCAAAATGACTAATGCATGCCTAAAACATAAAGTCGCAACGTCAGACCGCCTAGTGCATAGGCGTTGACCGCCTAGACCGACTTTCAAAATAGTGGATGCTCGTCAGTTTTATTTATGGAAATAGGAAACCTTCTAGGGTTAGAGATCTGAATGGTACAACAACAATTCGAGGGTCTCCATATGGAAAGGTAAGAAAAGTTAAATACAGCAAAATTATCCCACGACAACTATGTAATCACGAAATTGCTAATTTTCACATAAAATGTCATTCACGTTTTGAAAACACTCCCCTAGGTATGCGTAATATTTAGAGTACTTTAAACAGTTAGACAACGTAGATTAAATGCTCCAAAAAGAAGGAAATCTAGTGGAGACTGAGAGAAAAAACAACAACATAAATATATTTTTATCCATCAAGTGATTCGAGGCTAGGCAGATAAGCATGTTGGTGCGCTGTTGCGGTACTAGTAAATTCTGGGAACATAGCTCCACGAATGGACCGAGCAGTCACCTAGGAAGGGTATATTTTAATCAATTAGTGTCTGTCATCCAGTTTCCAGCCTCGTACCTCAAGCCCAATTCTAAGTAAATATCCCAAAGCATTCAATCTGGAACTTTTGAAACATTATGAAACAAAGTAATACCAAGTTAGAAGTTAGAACTCGATTGAGCACTTATATCAAACCTAAACTGCATTGAGCATCCATGGAATACTTAACTCTCATGTGTGGCTAGAATGTTTCTCAATTAAGCTTAAAGTAAAGAATAGGTCTAGTAAAATACAAATAAATTACTTTACCAGAATCCGTGACCATATCTTCCAGAATTTAGAAATCAAGTTAAATCAAGAAAGAGAAGCTACTTTGTGCTCAGAATAAACGGATTCTGGAAGGTGAAAATATATGAAAATGAAATGACATACTTGATGATGCTTCTAGAATGGCTCTATGTGATTGAAATAGCTGCTTCTGCTGATCAATCATATTCTGTGATTGAAGTAAGGGACCTGACGTTTGAAGCCTTTGCTGCATATCCCGTTGTACTGAATTTGGCTGTTGAAGACCTTGATGTTGCAACTGTCCAGGCTGTGATTGAATTTGCGACAACAATTGCTGCTGTGGATCTGAAGGTTGACCCTGGGTTGGCAACAAGGTTGCTCCATTCTGGTGGTTTTGTTGCTGCAGTGGATGCTTTGATAGTTGCAGCATGTGTACAGAGTGCTGATTAGTCTGCATGCTGGAGTTACCAGATTGATTTACAAGCAGCTGCTGCTGCTGTCGTTGATGCAATGCAGTCATATTATTTTGGGCCCCCAACTGCTGTTGCTGCTGCTGCTGCACATTTGTTAGGTTGTTTTGCTGACCCATCAACTGCTGCTGCTGCAGGCTAGTTAGAATGTTCTGCTGGTTTACCAACCTTTGTTGCTGCTGTTGCATGTCAGGGATGCCGTTTTGTTGCCCTGCTATCTGGTTTTGTTGCACGATCGTAATATTGGACTGCTGTCCGATTAGCCGCTGCTGCTGCATAGGTGCCTGCTGTTGATGAATAATCGAAGGCTGCTGTTGTTGCTGCTGTTGCTGTTGCCTGAGGACTGCTTGAGAATTTTTCTGGAGCATTGGTTGATTGGACTGTTGAACAGAAGACTGCTGATTCTGTTGAAGGCCAGATACAGGAGCTGGTTGCATGACAGAATGCTGCATAACAGAGTGCTGAGAAGATTGCAACTGAGAGGATTGTGGTAATGTCTGATTCTGCTGATGTTGTACCTGCTGTTGCTGCAAGTGAGACTGCATCTGCGTGTTTGGCACACCGCCTTGCTGATATTTCTGCTTCATAAGCTGCTGTTGTAACTGCTGCTGCTGTGGATGTTGAGATTGCTGTTGTTGGGAAACAACTTGTTGCCTACCTGCAATCTGCCTCTGTGTATTGGCAAACATATTGGAAGAAACCCCTTGCCCCATTGAGTTTCCGACAGAGTTCTGAGAAATCCCCGAGATGTTCTGAATGTTCTGCAAATTGGAATTCTGCCCAACCACATTTGGCATGGTAGTAGGCGGTAAACCACCAATAGTAGGCAGCGATGAAGTTAAATTGGCAGAACCTTGTATCACAGTAGTTGCCATGTTATTCTGAATGTTTTGAGACAATAGCTGTTGGCGTGCTTGAGCCTGGTTAACAGCCATTGGAATAGGAAATGAATGTCCTTGGCTGGCAATTTGGGGTTGCATGCCAAGGGATCCGGCTGAAATAAACAATGAAACACACACCAGGTTATAAGAAACATGATGACACAAATAAGGTTAGAACATAAGCACGTAATGATTGTTAGCGAGATGGAAAGAGAGAGAGAGAGAAAGATAAAAGTGTATTAGGTGGTTTTCACCCATACACATAATCACTTTATTTATATTAATGGGAACAAAGTCACAAGCCTAACATAGGCGATGTGGGACTAGACACGTTTACTTAAAACATAAACTATTCTAACACTCCCCCTCAAGCTGGTGAGTAGATATCGTAAAGTCCCAGCTTGTTACATAGCAATTCTAAGTGGTTTAAATAATGACTTAGTAAACATATCAGCCAACTGAGCACCCGTAGACACATACGGGGTAGCTATCACACCACTAGACAATTTCTCGCGCACTAGATGACAATCAACTTCAATATGCTTAGTTCTTTCATGAAATACTGGATTAGAAGCAATGTGAATAGCCGCTTGATTATCACAATATAGAGGAATAGGCAACTGCACACGGAACCCTATCTCCTCTAGAAATGATCGCAGCCATACAATCTCACCATTGCTCTATACTCTGCCTCTGCACTGGACCGTGCGACCACTGTCTGCTTCTTACTCTTCCAATTGACCAGATTGCCACCAAGGAATACACAATAACCAGTAGTAGATCTCCTATCGGATGGTCCCCCTGCCCAATCAGAGTCAGTGAACGCCTCAATGTGTAGATGTCCACTAGCTCGGTAAAACAAACCTCGTCCTGGGATGTAACTTAAGATACTTCACAATTCTAAGACCCGCCTCCCAATGTGGATGACGAGGAGCAGACATAAACTGACTTACCAGACTCACTGCAAATGAGATATCAGGACGTGTAATCGTAAGATAATTTAGCTTACCAACCAACCGGCGGTACTGATCAGGACTATGGAGCAACTCCCCCTGGTCCACACATAATTTGATGTTAGGATCCATAGGAGTCTCAACAGGCTAGCTCCCAATAAACCTGTATCCTCAAGAATATCCAGCGCATACTTTCTCTGTGACAAGCTAATACCTTCTTTGGATCGGGCCACTTCAATACCCAAGAAGTATCTAAGTTTTCCCAAATCCTTAGTATGAAACTGCTGATGTAAGAAGGTTTTTAGCTCATCAATACCTCGCTGGTCATCACCAGTAATGATAATGTCATCCACATAGACAATCAACAATACTTTCCCCCGGTCAGAAGTGAGAGAGAACACAGAATGATCAGACTGACTACGATGCATGCCAAACCGTAAGACTGCATCACTAAACTTGCCAAACCACGCTCGAGGGGACTGCTTAAGTCCATATAGAGCTTTGCGAAGCCGACATACCTGAGTACGCTCCCCCTGAGCAACAAACCCAGGTGGTTGCTCCATGTAAACTTCCTCTTGGAGATCCCCACGGAGGAAGGCATTTTTAACATCCAACTGAAACAATGGCCAACCAAGATTGGCGGCAAGAGAAAGGAGAATGCGAACAGAACCAAGTTTGGCAACGGGGGAGAACGTCTCCGAGTAATCAACACCAAAAGTCTGGGTGTAGCCTTTGGCAACCAGGCGAGCTTTATAACGCTCAACAGTACCATTAGGGAGATACTTGACAGTGAAAACCCAGCGGCAGCCAACAGTAGATTTACCAGCAGGAAGAGGAACCAACTCCCAAGTGCCATTATGATGAAGAGCAGACATCTCTTCTTCCATAGCTATCCACCACTCAGACAAAGAGAAGGCCTCCTGAACAGTGTTAGGAACAAAAACGGAAGACATGGAAGTAGTAAAAGCACGAAGGGAGGGAGACAGATGAGTAGAAGAAACAAATTTAGCAATGCGATGAATAGTGCACGATCGAGTACCTTTACGCGTGGCAACAGGAAGATCAAGATTGTTAGGATCTCGCAACGGAGGGGACGATGGAGCAGTGAGCGGTGGTGGACCTGCTGGCTGAGAAGGCTCTGGCTGAGGTGGCACTTGCGGTTTTTTCGGACGACGAACATACACCTGCGAATAGAAAGGGTTTGGAGGTGCAGTACCAGAAGGGACTGCCATAGGGAAGACAGACTCAGACACAGGTTGTTCAGTTGTAAGGACAGACTGTGAATAGAAAGGGAGCGACTCATTAAACGTAACATCAGCACACACAAAATGACGACGTAAGGTGGGAGAATAACATTTGTATCCCTTTTGAGTGCGCGAATAACCAAGAAAAATACACCGAAAGGATCGAGGGTCTAGTTTACTCTGGCCAGGGTCAAGAGCATGAACATAACACGTGCACCCAAATACCCGTGGGGGTAATGAGTGGAGAGGCCGACCGGGAAAAAGGACCATATGTGGAATTTGACCCCCAAGAACAGTAGAAGGCATTCGGTTAATTAAATAACAAGCGGTAAGAACCGCATCACTCCAATAAGACTTAGGGACCTGCATTTGAAATAACATGGCACGCATAACTTCTGATAAATGGCGAATCTTGCGTTCGGCAACTCCATTTTGTTGTGGAGTCCGAGCACATGATGATTGATGAATAATCCCATGATCATCAAAAAACTGAGATAGAATACTATGATAATATTCACGCGCATTATCAGAACGAAATATACGAATGCAGGTATTAAATTGAGTCTTTATTTCCATATAAAATGAGTGAAAAACAGACTTCAAGTCAGACCTTTCTTTCATAAGATAAAGATATGTAAGACGGGAGAAGTCATCAACAAAAATAACATAGTACTGAAAACCAAAAACATTGGGCACATGAATAGGCCCCCAAATATCTGAATGAACTAACTCAAAAGGACTCGACACACGACGCTCTACTCTAGGATAAAAGATGACACGGTGATGTTTACTAAACTCACAGACTTCACAAGATAACTCTTTAATAGACCCACAGGAGGGCACTAAACGCTTCAAATTCTGGAGAGATGGATGACCAAGCCTACAATGTTGCTGATATGAGGATTCTGAGGAGTGAAGAGCAACTGACTGAACAGGATTATTATTAGTTAGGTAATACAGGCCACCACGTTCAACACCGCCACCAATCTTCCTCCCCGTCTTGATATCCTGAAACACACAACCATGAGGAAGAAATGTGACAGAACAGTTTAAGGATTTTGTAAGTTGATGAACAGACACAAGATTAAAAAGTAAACGAGGAACATGTAACACAGATTTTAAAAGAAGAGATGGAGAAACAGGAACAGAACCTAAACCAGTAACCTCAGTGGTGGAACCATCTGCCAAAGTAATATGAGATGGTTGACTAATAGACTGACAAGTAGAAAAGAATTTAGAAGTACCAGTCATATGATTATTAGCACCAGAATCAATAACCCAGGGAGTAGAAGACAAAGAAGATGCAACACAAGCAACTGAAGGACCTGTCTGAGCAAGCGTAGCAGTGGAGGAAGGCTGAGTCGACATAAGGTGCTGGTACTGCTGGAACTCTTCTGCGGAGATAGTTACCCGATTGTCAAAGGACTGATGAACCTGTGCTGTATTCTCAGAAATAGCAGCCTGATGAGCGAGGAAAGCCATGAAGATCATAACAAAAATCCACTGTATGATTTGTTCCCTGGCAATGAGTGCAAAATCGAGATCCACGACCACGGCCACCACGGCCAGAACTACCTCCCCCTGACAGTCGACCTCCACGACTGCCAGAACTGAAATCACGACCACCAGAGCCCCGGCCACGACTACCCCCCACTGAATCCCGGCCGCGACCATGACCGCGACTATAAGAAAAACCAGAACCACCGGAGAAAGTAGAAGCCAAAGCTGAACGGTCAGAAGATGGACTGACGAAGACGACTAAAGACCTCGGTGAGAGAAGAAAGATCACTAGAACCCAGAATTTGATTACTAACTGGGCCAAAGTCTGAGAAGGCACCAGATAGAAATCGAGCAACCTCCATACACTCACGCTGACGTCGCACAACCTAGATATCAGTAGACAGTGGCTCACAAACATGAAGCTCATCACAAATACGACGAAACTTAGCATAATACGCCTCCAAAGATAAATCACCCTGGCATATAGAAAAGAAAGACTGATGAAGATCATATGTACGACGGAGATTGTTCACACCAGAATACATCGCCTGAGCCTGTGTCCAAACCTGTTTGGCTGTCTTGAGGAACATCAATGAGCCAGCAATATCTTCTTCCATACTATTCCACAGTTCACTACGAATTCGAGCATCCCTAGGTTTCCATGCAGCAAGCGCAGTAGTATCTGAAGGAGGATCATCAGTCAAGAAATGAGACTCAGAATCCCCCTCATAGTAAACCTCAACTGCCTTAGCCCAAATAGCATAATTAGTACCCTTCAAACGTGTGGATGTAATGGGCTGCCTCTCTCGAGACCGAGAACTACCAACAACAATAGACCCAGAACTAGAACCAGAACCAGATTCAGGCATTTTGCTAAATAATGAGAAGCAACAACACCAACAAACCCAAATACCAACACGAAATCGACGAACAATCTGATCAACTTTGTCTATTATCCACTGGAAATCATACTATCCAGTGGAAGAAACCAACACCAACTAGCAACTCAACAGTAGTACCCAACGATGCAGATGTAGCTTACCACAGCAACCAAACAGTAACCAGCCATACCACGCTGGTTAAGCAACGAATAACAATTTCGAGCCTGGCTCAACAGAGGCTAATCAACAGCAAACAGGAACAGCAAACAGAGGTCAGAGGTGCAGCAAACAAAGGCCAGAGTGGAACAGCGGACTTAGGAACAGCGGCAGATCAGTAAAGAAGAGGCGGTCAACACAAGCGGCAGAACAGGCGGTCAGCACAGGCGGCAGAACAGGCAGTCAGAGGTGGAGAGCTAGGCGGCAGTACAGCAGCAGGAGGCAGCTGAGGGTGGCAGAAGGCAGCTGAGGGAGAAGCAGAAGGCGGCTGATCTGGAACAGGAGGTTGGCTGCGGATGGCAGAACAGCAGCGAGGCAGTAGCTGAGAGTAGCAAACCAGGTGGCAGTAGCTGAGAATAGCAAAGAGGGGCGGCTGACCAAGGGTGGTGCAGCAACTGGGTGGGTGGTGCGGCACAAGGGGGATGCGGCTGGTTGCTGTTAGGGTTTAGGGTTAGGTTTAGGGTTAGGGTTTAGATGTAGAGGGTTTAGGGTTAGGATTTGATTTAGGGTTTAGACGAAGGGTTAGGGTTTAATTTCTAGGGTTAGGATTTATCTAGGGTGGAATACGATCGCGCTCTGATACCATGTTAGCGAGATGGAAAGAGAGAGAGAGAGAGAAAGATAAAAGTGTATTAGGTGTTTTTCACCCATACACATAATCACTTTATTTATATTACTGGGAACAAAGTCACAAGCCTAACATAGGCGATGTGGGACTAAACACGTTTACTTAAAACATAAACTATTCTAACAATGATGTCAAACTGAAAGGCATTCAAAGCAACAGAAAGCAAATTGTACTCACTACAAGTCCATTTGAAGATTTGAAGCAAAAGGAAACTCATCATGAGGACTGAAATCCTTTATCAGGTAACCCTTAACCAATTTCCGTGCTACAAAATATATCTCCATGGACTCCTAGTGGTGTAAGATATCAGAACATGACTCACGCCTTGGACCTGGGCACTACTTGCACTATACAATCCTACATCTTAAAACCTTCTACCAACTGATATGTTGGAAGTTTGGAAATTAAAATATCATAGTTAAAAGATTAGAATGGCCAGTAAGAGCAACAATACCCTTTTCTGGTTCACAATCGAGCCAACAGCTACCATCCAGCCAGCAGGAAAAAGATAATTAAAGGGAAGGAAAAGAAAAGAAAAAACAAAGGGGGACAAGAAGCCCTTCACACAGAAAAACAACAAAGAAAGATAAAAGAGAACATGTCAAACATTGCTCCCAAAATCTCTACTAAATCAGAAACAATAGAACCCAAATAAAACAAAAAGATGTCAAGCAAACACTTTCCTCACAGACCCTCCAAATCTTCAAATTAGTCTTAAAATGTTATCAGTCCTTCCTAACTCTAAATCCCTTAACCCCAAATGAAAACTGCAAAGAAACCAATTATAAGTAAAATAACATCATAAGGTGGGTAACGCCCCTCACATCCACAATAAATCCAAGGCCACAATACAATGCAAGAAGAGGTGACCACTGCTTTCTTCATAGTTTCTACACGAAGAACCATTGTGCAACAGGATAGTAACAGGGCCAGTTGCTCTGAATCGTTCACATCTTTGCTATTGAGTTCATGGAGCCAGAGACGAAGCAAAATTTTTTAACCTAAGCGGCTCATTATCCTCCCAGATTATCTTGTGAGGACCAAAATATCGGTTTACCCGTTAACAACAGTGTCCAAGAAAGATATACAACAAAACCTAGTAATAAACGATCTTGTTTTATCAACAGTTAGTTGATCAAAAAAAAAAACCCTGAAAGAGAAAGCTGAGAAGTTAGTTCATTTGTCTTGCCATCATTGAGATTTTGAACAAACCAGAAATTTTCCTTCACCGCCAGCAGAGAAGGCTAGGAGCGGGGACCAAAGAAAAAGTACCTGGAATCTAGACACAGATTTTCTAATGAATTAACACAAACAAAGCATGACCTTGTTTAACTACTAAGAACAACTTATCTTTGTTTAACTATTAAGAACAGGTTATTATGAAGCGTAGAAAATTACTCCCTCATTGCCACCATAATACATGTCTATCAACATTTCCACGAACACATAATAAAATAGGGTTAAACATGTCCTTACACTAATAACCGCCATGAGTATAAAAGTACATCCAACTTACACCAGTGATGTCCCAAAAAAACAGCACAACTTTATTGTAGGGACCGTCCCGGTTATGTAGTTTATTCTTGGGGTAAATTTCACTGACCTCCCCTTAGGTTTCTGACAAATACATGGACTTCCCCTGAGGTTTGTGAAATTACAATGCCCTCTCTTACTTTTCCTGACATTGTTGTCTCACTCCTCTCTTAAAACAAATTAAATTTTGGACGCAAAGAATGACGAGATGATTTCATGTTGCCCAATGTAACCCTCTCAAAGCATACACTGACCTTCCCTGGTGTAAACTCACCTCCCCTGATTTTTCATTTTTTACTTCTAGATGAGTTGTCCATCTTCAACAACCTAATACTCCTTTTCTTAAAACCAAAAGAGAAACAGTGCAAAGGACCATATTTACTCCAAAAACTTGGTCCTTTAAAACCATACCAACACCATTATTTCCATATACTATAAAATGAACGGCCTTCCTATAAAAAATAAGAACCCCTTCGTTTAATGCCTTAATTAATCTCTAATTTCCACCGGCACGAAAGCATGATCACCACCCATTTCATAAGGATCAGCTTGATAACAATAAGCAGGAGAGGGATCGGTGTGATTTTCTCTGTGTTCTTTATTTTATTTTTAAAACAAAAAATATGGAGTGTAGTACTGCTTATAATATAGTCTTGTGATTCAAATATTGAATCAATGCAATTCAGTATATTCAACAAATACTTTACACCACTAAATGCATCCATAATTACGCCCACCTAAGAAGGAGGGAAAATCACCAAAATCAGAAAAACTACTGAATTTCTATATACCTAAGAACTGCACTACTTTTCTGCTCTCTTTTATTCTTGTTCTCATTTTCCAAATTGTCAAGCTGAAGAACCTCACAGAACCTTAGCAACAACGGTGGAAATTTCGGCATCAAAAACACAATCCTCTCTCACTCTCTTCAAGATATACTGCTTTAAAGCCTTCTTTTCTCTCTGCTTCAACCCTTCCCCTACCTCCAACTACATTGCAAATCTAGCTACATAGCTTGCAAATGGATGGCTCTCCAAGTACCTTCTCTCTCTATTCTCTCTCCTCCCTTTCCACTCCACCACCACCATTCTCCTCACTCTCCTCCTCCCACGTCTATCAAATCCCCACCCAATTCCCCCCTCTACAACTCCACCAGTATTTTTTATCAAATCCACCTTCACCATCGCATTGATCACTTGTTTCTTCCCCAAATTTCCAATTTTGAGCACACAGTTCATCGCCATTACTCGAATAGACAATTCCTCATATTTGAGCAATCTAATGATATTGTAAATGTCACCGTTCGATTCCATTTCGTCTACTAAGGGGCTTTTGATGGTTTTTTATTAGAGAATAGACTACTTTTAAGCGAAGAAGTTTATCCAAAAAAACACAACTTGATGACATAGAAATTAGGGCTCGAATCATTTGACCCATTAATACTTGCCCCACAAAAACATCTTTGTTAAACCTGATCAACTTGGCAATGACGAAAGCAACTTGCTTTTACCGGTTTTGAGTACTCCGAATTACAGAGAGCACATTCAGCTCTACAAATAGCTTTGATTTGAGAACTAAATCCTACAATTAGCGATTAAACCCTTGGCTAAGCCGTTTCTAAAATTGGACCAGCACCTAAATAAGTGTGTTGTTTTAAAAATAAGTGAATGTGGGGTTAGTTTAGGTAGTAAAATAGGTGTGGGCATGACATCATCTCCACTAAATCCTTCCTGCCAAAAAAGTAACGGCACGGCGGTGAGACAACAATGTCAGGAAATGCGAGGGAGGGCAATGTAATTTTAGAAACCTGGGGGGAGGTCCGTGTACCACAAGGGAGGTGAGTGAAATTTACTCTTTATTTTATTAATTTTGATTATTCTAAACGATTGAGGAATTGGGGATTTTAATGTAATTTTTAGAATATTGGGGACTTTCAGTCATTGTTTAACTTGAGAGTTTAAAGTGTAATTTGATTATTAATGAGTACACAATAAGATTGTTAACCTTAATGTGTTCATTCTAGCAAAAACTCTAACTGAATGTCAGTGTTCCTCTCAAGCATCTGTTTTCTCCTCCCTGGTGTTGGATCGAAACGAGTGTCAATCTTTTGGATTCTTGAAGAACGCAAAGCAGAAGCATCAATCTGAGTGTCGAGAGCTACAAATCGAACTGGGAATTGATCATGTTCATAGGCAATCAGAGTAGATCGCAAGTTCTAAGATTTCGTGGAGTTCTTGTTATCGAGGTAGAATTACTTATTAAACCGATGTTTAAAGTTGTTTAACTTGTCGATAGTATCGTGTTTTTTATGATTTTGATGTTTGTGATGTTCTGTACGTGAATATTAGGGTTTGGTCCAAATACTGTGTTCTTCTGTAATTTTTCACGTAAAAACAAGTTCTACTTGTACAAGGGGGTTTCCAACCGGTAGAAGTGGTTTTGTTCAAATTTTTCAAAATCATTTTGTAACGATATAAGGTCGTCTTGAACAGGTAGAAGTTATTTTGAAAAATATTCTAGAATGGCTTTCCAGCCACTGTTTTAAAATTATTTTTCCAAAAGCATTCTCTCGGTAGAAATACATTTTCAACTAGTAGAAAACCTCTTTTTTTTTTGAAATTTTGCTACTGTGAAACTCTTTTTGCATTGAATATCATGAAATGGTTCTAGAGTAACAATGTTGCTTGTGCATGGACATTTATTAGTTGTTGGTACATATGCATGGTCATGGATGGTCAAATTGTGATTACCCTAATGACAATGTCTGATTCGGCCGGTTCAAGCCCGTAAAACTAACAAAGATGCAGCGTGATGTCGGTATTCCTGCGATGAGAGCTTGTAAATTTAACAAACCGCGTATGTCGGTATTTTTGCGATAAGAGCCCATAAATCTCACGAAGGTACCACGTGTGTTGGTATTCCTGCGGTGAGCGCCTGTAAATGATTGGAGACTGGAACGAGACGTATGCTTCATCATAGGATGCATGGGTCGCCGGTTGTGGCAGGGTCTCGCGAGATGCAAGTGGTTTTCATTGATATAATTGTATGTTAAACACATTTCTGAAGTGTAAACTATTGTACTCAAAGAAAACCTATATATCTTTCAAAACGAGACAGGTATTAAACTTCTTTAAACAATTGTTTAACTTGTTGTCCTATACGAACTTCGGCTTATGTTTTGTTGATAACTATTTTTCAAGTAATGATGGAGATCGAAGGGGTCAGAGCCTTGGTGAGAGATGTAGTAGTGCTAGGAAGTTCAAACTATGTTTTTAAAGTGATTTGTCTTATTGGGCATTTGGGCTCGGATTGATTAAATGTTTATTTATTTGGGAATCTTATGTACTGAACCAGTTTTATTTGGTTTTAATTTACAGAGATGGTTTTATGGTTTATTTTCGCGTATTTTGTACCCTTGGGAGTTTGGGGTGTGTCATTTATACTAGTCTTGCCCAGACAAAAGAAGTACTTTGATAGATGATTGCAATTTCAAACTTGCCTTTGTAACTTGATTAGGAAATGAAAGATGGCTGTTTGCTTCCTTGCAAGACTGCTAGAAATATCAATGACACCCCTAGCTATCCCAATGTGGAAACAAACATCTATGGAGTCAGGTCCTCCATTTTATTAAAATAAACAGCACTAAAGCTTTCATATACCTGATTTGCATGGTAAACCTCATCAAGTAGCAACCACTCAAACAGGACAAACTACATTCACATTTACAGGCATTCATGAGTAAAAAGGACAAGTGCTGCAAATATGCAAATAGAATCTCCAAGGGACAGAGGTATAGAAGCTTCAGAATGCTAAGAATCAAAATTATCACCAGGTGGACCACACACACAGCTCATGCACCATAAGAAGTCATGCAGCCATCGAAGACAGTTCATATCAGCAATGTTTCAACTCTATTAACTTTAATGAGATGTTATGTATGAGGCATGTCCTCTCTTTTGTTGCATTAGTTGCATTAGATGTTATGTATGATGCATGTCCTCTCCTTTTCGTGTGCATGCATTTTGAATGACTTAGAGACAACAATGAATTCATTTCCATGAAAAATCTCCCCCTCCTCTCCAGCTAGGTGCACCCCCCCCCCCCCCCCCCCCCCCCCCCCCACCCCCCCCCCCCACCCACACCCACACACAACCAAAACCTGTCCAACAGAAAAGAAGAAGAAGAAAGTAGAAACACAAACAGCAAAGAAAGTAAAGTCTAAAGATGACCATAACTATAGACAAAAACAATAATAAAATGACCAAAAGTCAGTAACAAGAAGGGGAAAAAACATTGAACAAAGGTATATCAAACATAATGATGGTGGAGGTGGAGGATAGTTATTACTGATGATATAAAGCAGAAAAGAGAAATGATTTCCAACAAAATTACATATTTTCTTTGATAATCAGAAACTGAACTAAACATATGGAATACTCATGAGTAAGAATGACAGTTGCATCCTTAATATGTTACATCAACAAGCGCAAGGTTGTTGGGTACGATGTGTTTGGAAGTGTGGGATTCTTCTATTTCCTATGTATGAAGAGCTAAGACAATCGGATATGGCCGAATGTTCATTTTTCGTAATAGTCATTGTGTTTCTACCATAAAGCTGCTTACAAGGTACAATAGAGCATTCCAAGATAAGCGAGTTGTATACATCGTCTTATGGTAAAGAATCATCAAGTATGTTTTGTGAGTGGATGTCCAGACATATGTCTAACACTTCCCATATCCTAGCCAAGTCTTCAGTATCTAACATGGGTACTACATATATTTATAAGTCCATGTAACATTGGTTAGTACCCTGAATTACAGAAACCTACAACAGTAATCGGAAACTAAAAGAAACTCCATACTTGATACAAATACAGAGACGATGACAGGAGAGCTTAGCATATCAATCATGCCAAGTCAGAAATATAAATTGTTACTCTTGACAAAAGTAAATTCCTCCTCCATGCTGTTACCTGTATCTGGCGGATTTTCGATATTACTGCCAGAGTTGGATGGCAGAGGATTGGTCATAGTATTTTGAGATTTTGTCTCCATAGTGAGCATCTTCAGAGATATTTTTCTCAGGTAATCAGGCTGCAATTAACAGTTCAGTATCCATATTTATTAAGCAATTCTTGACAACAGAACTGGCCCTTTTTTATACAAATGTAAAGTCTGGAGGGGGAAAAAAGATTATTTCACAGCATCTACACAAAAGTATTTTGCATATGTACGAAAAAACAAATTACCACATACGTCCTGATCTTATATTACACGAATATTAGATGCGGAGCGGTGGCTATACCTGGCTGGTTGCAGCAGTGTATGTCTTCTCTTCAAACCTTACTGCAATTTTCATGAGCTCTTGCAGTCCCTCCTGTCCAGAGAATGGAAGATGCCTCTTCAAAGTGTCCATTCTGCCAACAGCACATTTAAAAAAAACATTCAATTTTAAAGTGTTTATTGGCCATGCAAGTATGAGGAAAATTACTCGGATATTAAAAATAAAGACATTGAAGTGACAGCTAAGCTAATAAAGCATGGATGAAAGTAATCCACACGTAATTCGTAATATATAGAAGGAATACGACAAACAAACACATGCAAATATAAGGAAGATTGCTCATAGATTAATATTAAAGATGCTGAAGCGGCAGCTAAGCTTATAAAGCATGGACAAAAACAATCCACGAGCAATTCGTAAAACGTAGAAAGAATACCATGAAACCAACACACATAGAAAGGATAGAATGAAACCAACACAACTACCCAAGAAAAATGTTATTCAAGCCTCAAACAAGAAACTTGGCTCCTCATTTGCCAGAGTTCAAAGAAGCCTTAAGACTCATAAGCACAAGAATCTTTGTGCCACTTATAGAGCCAGGTTCCTTACTTCACCTATGTAAGGCCATATGGGCAAAGTAACCCAAGATAGGTGTTCTTGACTTCTTTCCAATCAGCTAAAACGTGGTAGGTTGTTATTTTTTGACATCCAGATGTATGGTCACTGCATGAAATCAAAATCAGTAGAGCTCATACCAGCGTAAAATCAATTTACAGAGGCCCATCCAACAACCGGAACCCCTCCAAGATCATAATTCAGTGGAACATATGTTCAGAACTTACCTTTCATATCCTTCTTATATTTTGATAAATGACAAGTATAATAACACAGTTTATGATCTATAGGACTAATGCAGCTGTTTCGTGAACAATGTCATCAACATCTCAGCAGCTCTAAAAGTGGACTCAATGAAGGTAAAAAAGATTTTCTTAACTAGACAAATCAAAGTAGGTTATTTAGGATTTTGAGGTTATTGCAGGGGAGCACTTAAAAATGTAACAAAAAGCAAGTAAACAATAAGGTGGATGAATAGTGGCAAGCTAAAGAGATTAAGGAACTCACAATGAATAATTTTTTCTGTACAATTAATAAATTTTATAGAAAACGGCATCAACAGATGCCACCCACATATAGAAGAAGGTCGAAGGCATAAAGGTCCTATGCATAAAGAAGCCTAAAACCCAAATGAAAGTAAGCCCATGTAGCCCACTATATTCCACTCTATAATCCAGAAGAATCGATCATATCAAGAAATTGATCAAGGGTAAGACTCCCTCGATTCTCAACTACGCAAACAAAAAAGGAAAGACTCTTAAGCCTATGCATTAGCCTCCCACTCCATCAAAATTTCAACTATTCCGGTTCTTCCAAATAAGTCACAACAACCAAAGTGGAATGAAAATCCAAAGCTTTCATCATCATTTATTCACTCCAGCCCCAAACCATTCTTGAACCAACTCTACCACCGAACAAGAGAAAAATCACGACATGTTCCACCATACACAAACCACCACCCAAAGCTCTCTCATAACCGGAGTACTAGACGTTGAATAAACAAGTCCGGCCGTTATTCTCCTTCACTCGAGCACATGCAGCACAGATTAACAATAACATTGGTAAGACGAATAAGGAGGCCATTTCTAAATCACAAATTTTAATCATTTGTAAGAGTTTCTTGTCTTTTCAATTCACAATTTTTTTCTCTCTTTTCTTTTCTTCTTTTCCAGATAAAAAAATAAACTGATTCCGTGCATTAAATCAATATTCTTAAACTGCTAATAGCAACACCTTAAGAAAAAACTCACATCGTATTGACAATCCTTTGTCTCAAATCGGGTTGCAATTGAGTTCTCCAATCTCCTGCGTCCATTGTGGGTTCTCCACCACCACCACCAGGAGCAGGCCTCCAATTATTGGTATCTATCAGATTGACTGACAAATCAATGAAACATAACCCTTCAGTTACAGCACAAAAAAATAATAACCCAATATTTATTCTTCCATAATTCGGCTAAAGACCCCCTTGGCCAAACAACAGACGCCCTTTATAGAGAGGTCTCATCTGAGACAAACAATCTGGATGCAAGAATTCAATTAGGTCAAATAACCACCAAATTAAATAAAATTGGGAGACGGAAACTCGAAAGTGTTGTGATCCGAAGAAGTTGAAGACTTTCTAGGCGTCAACTAGTACGCAATTTCACCTGACTGGACAAAAGCGGGCACACCCATTGATCAAGACTATTGTTTTCAAGCGATCACTATCTGGGGAAAATTTATAGGTCGAATATGAAAATTGGACTTCATTACAAATGTAAAAGATGTGTCAAAAAGCAAGGAATAGATTCCCAACAACCGGCCCTGTACGGAAGCCTTGAACGCCACGGGTTCAGCTCCACAAAAAATGTCTAAAGAAGGGCGCCTGTATGTTTACTACTTTCAATTACTAGACACCAAAAAAATTATCATTAAAAGGGATCTAAAACAGAACAAGAGATAGAAGACCAGAGAGAGAGAGAGAGAGAGACAACAACAACGACGACGAACAGAAAGAGTAGACAGTAGACCGGCGAAATAGAGAAGAGACAACGAGCGGAAAGAGAGGAGGAGAGAGGTGCCTGCCTTAAGATCGTCGCCGGAGCTGTTGAGCTTTGTTCGATTCCGATTAAGATTTTGAGTGGTTCTGACTTTTATTATACAATTCTTTACCTCAGAATAACCTCATAAGTTTTACATATAACAGCTTTACCCCAAAATTCTTCTAAAAGTTATAAAATAAATCGTACTGACCTCCCCTACAATTTCTAATAAGTTCAACAAACCTCCCCTATAGTTTGCACAAATACACTAATATCCCTCATTTTACAAACTATTGTTAACTCCCCCTCCCATCAAATGGTGCAGACTTTGTTCTAGTGCGAGAAAGACTAAGATATCCCTGTAATTTAAAGGTGGAATAAAAGTGAAAGACTTATTTTACCCTTCATTTCATCCAAGTAACCAAAAAAACTAATATTCACTAAGAAACTAACCTTAAAAGAATATAAAAAGCCAAATGATTCCCATTAGTTTAATTCTATTTTTATACACAACTTGAAGATAATGATTAAAAGCACTTTAAATCTAAAACTTTATTGAACATATTTTATTATAAAATTCTTATCTTGGATTTATTTAATCTACATTCATGAACCTCGCATCATGTGAAGTATGTTTGCAAACACAAGTTTGATATGGACACTAGGAATGACAACAAAATGGATAGGGAATATGTTTGACTATTCTCACCTTTGTTTTTATAACTTGATATCTGTTTTTGCCTCTTCCTTCATTCTTTTTCGAAATTGGAAATCACCTTTGTCTTTCATCCCCACCTAAAAGTTTTATGATAAAAAATATACTAGAAATAAACTTTGAGATCAACTTCTCACATACCACACATTGGCGCACACATTGAGATCAACTTCTCATTCGACTCTTAATAGACTTTGTCCATTCTTTTCCTGGCTTAAACTCCTTACTTAGGAGTACACAAACACACTTGCACCTACCTCAATTGCTGTTAGGATCCTACTTTTTGTGACCTAAACTGTAACCCCGCTTTGGGTTCATTATCTAAATCCTTTTAATCTGATTTTGTAAATAAAAATGTCAATTAAAAATAAATTTATTTATTAACGGTTGATAAATAAGTCGACAAGTCAATCTTTAAACATAGTTATGGAGTTTGAGAAAGAAAAGATGAAATTATCCCTGCTAGATTTACAACTGAATTAAGCATAAAAACTTAGCAAGGCAAATCTAAAGGTAGGGCAGCGAAGTGAAAGTTTTTTCCGTCGATCGCCTCCAACTCGACCTGCTCCTCGCTCTGCACATCTACATCTTGCATCGATGAGTTTTGACACTCAGTAGAAATGGTTATCCAACAACCATACCCAACGACATACACATATACAACATGATAAACAAGTATAACACTAACACATATACAACATGATAAACAAGTATAACACTAACACAAATTACATGATAGAGTAAAGTGCAACACATGCAAATATAACCCAAAAAATGCATGTGTGTGTTACGTTTATTGTTTCCTTTCTTTTAATCAGGACAACGACCAATGAGAATCAAACTCGCATGGAATACAGCATCACAGCTAATGAGAATCTAACCCACCTCGGGGCTCGAATTTGGAATAGGAGTGAGAAGAAAAATCGAACCACCAAGCTTACCACGAGAATCTAACCTATAACAAAAGTGAAATGGAGAATCAAACCACCATTCACTTTGGGAATCTAACCTTGAAATTAAGCAAGAAGGAGAATCGAATCATCAACTCACCTCATAAATTTAACCTAGCACAGGAACAGATCCGAAAAATCTAACCCATGGGTATCGTCTTAGGAATCTGACCCGAAACTGGCAGCACAACAGCTGTAATTCTCTTAGTTCCACTTTTGTTACTTTTTGATACAAATTCCAACACATCTCAAAAATAACACATTGTTAAATAAGGCTTTACCATTTTCACGGGATCCTATGGGAATCCGTGAAATAATGGGTGTATACTTGTACATAATGTACATACATTGTGGTCGAATTAGAACAGTCACATTCAAAGCCTGTGGGCTCAAACAAGAAGTTAAAATATTCTGGAAACTTCCTAGATTTAGGTAGGTAGCTCAAGTGAGCTACCAAATTCTACATATTGAGTAAAATGAATCCTCTAGACCCATGGCATCTTCTAGCAAAATGTAGATGTCACTTGAGCAGCTAGAGTTTACTCGAGTGACTTGTCCTTGTCGTGTTAGCTATGAGGTCGGACATTCAAGAGAGAGAGAGTCCCAGTAGACATCCGGATGGGTGGTTAAGGATCTCACATTGCTTGCTGAATATATACTAGATCATGACCCTACCTTGTACAATGACTTTTAAATCCATAAAAACACCAACACCCAATGAAACTTCACAGTTAAGCGTACTAATCTTGCAACAATGCAAGGATGGGTGATCTACTAGAAAGTTCATGGAGTTTGGGTGGCCAAAGCACATAATATTGTACAAGGTCGGAGCAGATTGTTATACTCAGCCAAAGAAAACTTATAAAATATCTCCAGGTCCCAAACTTACCATGTAACATCATATTCATAAAATTTACCAAGAAAACATAATGACCAAATTCATAATGAGCAAACTTACTATCCTGACATTCTTAGTGAATTATGTTTTCATCATGACAAATTTAAGCATGCCCAGCAAATGCACCATCTTCTCATTATGTTTACCATTTACTAAATTTACCATCTTAATAGCAGTTAGTTTATTGTATTCAAAAGTTGTGTCGTGAGCAAATTTACCATCTTTGATCTTATCATCATAATGATTGGTTTGCAGTATAAAAGATTGGTAGGATGAAGACAAGCACCATCCTTCCTAATACAATTGCAATTTTAAAAGATTAATTTGGAGGTGTAAAATTACGGAATAAAGTAAATCTTAGTCGGTGATCGTAGGATGAAGATAGGAAATAGGTCCTAGTATTTTTCGATGATTCTCTTCTTCGTTCACTGAATATGAGCAATTTTGCAAGATTGAAAATAGTAATTTCTAAATCGGTCATAATATAAATCCTAGTATGTTTTCGGTAATTCTCTTCCGAATTCCGTTAAAAAAAATGAGATACTGTACTGGCTGATGCCAATACTCCACTTTTTAGCAAGTTGTGCACAATCTAAAACTTCCTTCAGACTACAGTTTGAAAAAGAAATTACAGAGCATAAAACTTCCTTAAGAAATTCACCCCTGAGAAGTGCACTGCCTCAGACCATAAGCCCCAAAGCTCCCTCTAATTGAATCTGCCATAGGATAGAACCCCTTGCATATTGTGAAGAACCTCATCAACAGAGAAAGGGCAGTCAGGAAAGTGCCCTTTGGTCCATTGTGCTAGGCAAAGTTTGATAGATTCTTTCAAAACCTCACAAATTATTTCTCTGTTATTGAAAACCAAATCATTTCTAGCTCTCCACAAAGACCATATGAGGGCAGAAGGGATGTCAAACCAATGTGATTGAAGGGCTTTGTGAGAGCCTCTCTTGAAATTCCAACTATTCCACCAAACAAACCCTGTGAAATCTCAGCTGGGGGGACCCAATACACCTCCCAGCACTTGATGAAAGTACACCAAAATTTCCAAACTTTGGGACAGTGCAATGCCAGACAACACGCACTGGAACCACAAATCTAGGAGGAGCGACTTTGCATCAGACAACACGCACAGGAACCACAGTTGTAGGACAGTCATTGGAACTTTGCTAATGATCTCATTCTCCTCTTCATTGCTTGTGATTCCCAGGTCCTTGCGTGCCTCCAATGTATTTTTAGCTTCTTCAAGAAGTATCCTACTTCTTTTTTTAAAATCAGCCGAAGAAAGAGAAGATAAGACATCTGCAGCCCTTAAAATAGCAGACTTTCGTTTCCATTTTCTTGCCTTATTGCCTTTTCTAAGAATGTTTGAGAAAACCCCCATCACTTCCTCTATAGGCTTCCATTTGCTTCTGGTTTTCTTCTTTCTCCCAGTAGCACTGGATGGATTTTGTTAGAGCTCAGGCACATTCTGAGTGACAGATTGGTTCCTGCAAATTACCATCATCGGCATCATTAAAAAAAGACATCCATGTTTTCACCACTCACCGGTCTTTGCGTTTTGTAGCCTTCTATTTCCTTTTTTATTTTCATATTGCAGGAAAAATCTGTCGTTAACATCGCAAATCGGAGCAAAATGAAGACAAGACATAGATGCGGTTCAAAGTCTATCCCAGTGAGGGTCCATAAAATGGTATGTTGTTTTATCCGTCTTACATACTAACATATTAGGTCTTTTTAGAGCCCACACATGCTTAATGAGCTTATGATCGAAAAAACTAAACAATCAGATGAGAAATGATGAGGATCGTGTGCCCGAGTTGAAAGACGTATACAAATCCACCCACTACAATAAAGATACAGGAATATGGATCTTTCCAGAATCAGAGAGCAACTATATATGTACGTATATCTAGTGTTTGTTGTGTTTGCTAAACCGCCTACATGTTATCACTTTTTATGTATTTGTGATTTGATGTTTAAAAATTACAAAACAAAATTGTAATGACAGAGGCCGAACATTGTTCCCAGCCTGGTGTGGTGCCTTTGGCACAAGAGGAGTTATCCAACAAGGTACTAAAGGCAAGGTCAAGATACATGAAAGGATTGGGCATGAGGCCTTCCTCCTCTATTAGGTCTACTGTTTCATCTATGAATAACAACGGATATATGTCACACCTTGAGTCAATGATATATAAAAGATCAAATGGAGGATGTGAGGACCCGAAAATTTTTATATATTTTAAATTCATGCTTGGGATGTTTATTAGTGTATATTCTCGTTGTAGAACATCTAATTTAGGCTTAGGTGAGTTAGGACTTTGACTTTAGAACCTTGTTTTGAGCATATTTATGTTAAGAGCGGCATTGAGGTCTTTTTGGTGGCCTCTTATATTTTTTATCAAATTTTTCATTTGACTTGATAGCCCATTTTGAGTGAAAATATGGTTCTCTCTCTAAACTCTTTTCTTTCTCTCTAAACCTAGCTTTGGGTTCCATGATCCAACATTCAAACCACCCAAATTGGTCCTAGAATCTCCACCATCTCTCCATCCTCGAAAGATATCCAGAACTAGAGTACACGAAATCACCCGGAGATCAACTTTTAGAGTTTTCCACCATTGGAGAGTTGGACTTTTTCTTTGGAAGCTTTATTTCACTCATTTCAACCTTGAGGTAGGAGGGTTTCACCTATTATATGTGTTTATAACTTGTTTTATCATGTATTTGAGTCGTAGGTTGATTTTGGACCTTTGACAGTACTAAAGTGCAATTTCTACGTTTTTGCTGAATTTCACGACCCCATTTCAGGATGGGAGACCGGACAGGACCGGGTGGCTGGCCCAAACTTTTGGCCAGAGAGGTATTTTCTTTGATATCTGGACAGGAGACTTGATGTCCGAACGGAAAGTTTGATGTCCAGATGGAAAACTGACCGAGACAGGGCAGCTGTGAGGGATTTTGAGATAGAGCATCATGTTTTTAGATGTCCGGACGAGGTTCAAGAATGTCTGGATGGGGGACCCAAAAACCTTACTTTTGTCTTCCCCATTGGGTTTTAGCCTTTTGCTTCACTTATAGATGTTTATACTTGATTTTCTTATTTGATCGTACTTTATTATGAGTGTTTCATATGATGTTGGAGCACATATCATGATTGATGCAATTATCTCATGTATATTTCTCTCATGATCCTTGCATTGGATATTGAAATAACTTGATGTTCTACGGCAAGCTACTTATGGTAGATACTTGAAATTGATTCAGGCGGTCATGTGAATAAGGCAACGGCCTGAACTAGATTCCTTATTGGGTATGCTAGAAAATGAACTTGATTTTCTCTCGGGTATGATAGGAATTAAATGTACTAGACTCCCTATCGAGAATGCTAGAGAATGAACTAGACACCTTCGGGTATGCTAAAAAAGATATGATGACACATTGAGTGAGTATAACAATAGTGAATGCAATTAGTGAATATACGTCATGGAGAAATAATTGATGAATGCAATGTGACTTTCTTGTGCTTGTCTTCTTTGTATCATCTTTATTTTGTATCATGTACATATTTATCATTCGTTGCTTTTGAGACGGGGTGCATACTGTTATATTGAGCATCCATATAGTATTGGTATAGACTTTTCTACTGGGCTTTTAGCTCACCCCCATCTTTCATTTCAAGTACTTTCCTGGAGATTAGCTAGTAGAGCATGACATGCTTGGTGTATTGCATCTTTTGGAAGAGTTTCATTTAGAGTTATTTAACATCTTTTGGATCAACTATTTTTGAGAAAGATGTAATGTAAGAGAAAGATGTAATGTAACTCAATTTAGTTTTATGATACTTAGCATGGTCTTTTGAGTTTGTAACGGCACCTATTTTGAAAATCGGATGTTCATAAATTTTATTGACATTTATGATTACATATGCACAAGGGTTGGTGCATGGCAGGGAGAATGAAAAGATCTTTTTTTTTTGTTGATATTTCTCTTTTTGTGTTGATGTTATCAATTAATCTATTTTTTAGTCTATTCCTTTTTGTGTTAGAACTCAGTTCTTTTTTGTCTATAGTATTGGTATTGGTTTATAGGCTTTTGGACATGTAACGAATGTTGTGGTTGGATGGTAACAATGGATTGTTTAGGTAGTTAAGGACTGAATTTTTGTTGAGCATGTCTTTGTGTATTAATCTAATTGCGTTCACTCGGAATGGATTTGTAGAATGGGCAGGATGACAATTTCAAAAGAAAAATATTAAACAAATTCAAATATTTTAAAATTGTAAGAAACGAAGAAAAAAATATATTTTTTAATTTACAAAGAGATTTTTTTGTCGCATATTCTCTTTTTAAGACAAACTATTTTGTCGCATATTGGTGGTAAAAATTAAACTGGCGACGAAATAATTCATCGCTAAAGTTAAATTATAAATAATTTACTTCAATTAAGGAACTTTAGCAACGAAACTATTCATCAATGTGTATTTGGGTTTTTTGAGTGAATATTTGTGACGAAATGAGATTTTTAACGACGGATTGGCAGTATAATTTACGATGACAATATTTGTAGCCATATTTATAAAATGCTGACAAAACTAATATTTCGTCATCTGGGTCTTTTGCGTGAAACATTGCATGACGAAGAATGCCAACAAAAAATTTCGGCGGCTATAGTTTTAGAGACAAAAAATGTATATTGAGTGACGAATTTGTTTCATCATTAAAGACAGTTTTTCTTGTAGTTAATTACTCATTTTTATTGACCAAAAAACATCTAAAAAGTAAAAAAATCATATACCTGATTTTGTCATTGTCACCTTATCTCAAGGGAGAAGATTTGAAATAGCAATCCCCATTGGGGCGTTATTTTAAATCCTATTGTTTGGCAGATATAATCTCATGTCAGATTTTCAAGTCTATGTTAAATAAACACACTAAACACCCAACACCCCCCCCCCCCCCCCCCCCCCCCCCCCGGGCCGTTATTTTAAATCCTACTGTTTGGCGGATATAACCTCTTGTCAGATTTTCAAGTCTACGTTAAATAAACACACTAAACACCCCACACCCCCCCCCCCCCCCCCCAGCCGTTATTTTAAATCCTACTGTTTGGCGGATATAACCTCTTGTCAGATTTTCAAGTCTACGTTAAAGTAAACACACTAAACAGTAAATTTTTGTGATCTTGAGATTTCATCTCCTATCTCCGAAACAAACAACCTCTTAATATCTTTCTTGACAAGATTGCGCGCGGGACACTTTCTCATATTAGGTCGCATAAACTATTACTCATATATATATATATATATATATATATATATATATATATATATATATTGGTCTGTAGCTTTCCCATCGCCAACAACAATTGAATTTTGGAAGAAAAAACACAAAGGAAGGGAGACAGAGATAACAACAATCTATTAATGTATCAAACAACAAATAGAAAAAAAACTGATGACAATCTGTGTTCATCTTGTGAATTAAACCCTAGTACTCAAAAGGAGAACACTGTTCAAGGAAACCCTTCAAACAAAACAAGAAAATGGAGAAATCATCATAGTAAATCAAACATGTTTTGTGTTGTGATTAAAGCTTGAGATTCAAATCCAGGCCAGATGCATCAGTGGTTTCCGAGCTTCCGAGTTGGGGCCAAACAATCTTCTCAGCATCAGATGTTGCTTTGTTGGTCCCAAGTACAGTAAGAGAAGATAAACCAGTAGAACCCAACCCTCCAGCATTATTAATATATGATGATTGATCCCAACGTTGTACCATGCCTAACCTAGACCACCCTCCATTAGAGCTGTGTCCATCGCTGCTGAGCCGGTAAGGAGGGGACGAGGAGGAAGGAGGCCATGGATAAGAGGGGACCATGGAATTCATTCTAACACCATACGAGGAGGTTGATGATCTGTTGTAGTTACCAGGATATATAACAGCATGAGGATAATTAGCAGCCAATGAATAATATGGGTTGTTAATGCTATTGTATGTAATGGGTGGATAAGGCTCCACCGCAGAATCCATCCCCATCTCAGGCGGCCGCCTCTTTGCCATGGCGCGCTCTTGTTTGTGAGCATTCTGGTGCCCTCCAAGCGCTTGTGAAGTAGAGAACTCTCTCTTGCAGAAGTTACAAGCAAAAACCCTAGTTTCAGATTGCTTCTCCCCACGGGGTACGCTATCTTGATCACCCTCGTTCGAGGATTCGACGATCAGAGGGTTGAAAAGATTCAGTTCAACCTTGTTCTTCTCGTCGTTCGAGAGCTTGAGATCTAGAAAGAAGCACGATTTTTCTGGGGGCTCTTCTGGTTGATATTCAAACCCTCCTATCACACCTTTCTCTCTTTTTTTTACAGTACTCATCATCACCATCTTGTCCTCGTCGACGTCTCCATGTGGGGGGCCATTGGACGAAGCCGGGATAGCATATGAAGGACATGGCTCTGCACTTCGTATTGGTTCCATGCTATTATCACCACACATTTAGGGTTTGGTGTTTCTTGAATGGAATGAAAAGAGCAACAAAGTTGGCTTGTTAAATAGTATGACAAGTGTTAAAGTGAATCTCAATGCATATGGTAATATATCTTGTTGTGTAATCATTCATGCGTTATATAAGCAAATTAGGAAGGAATGATAGAGCTTGTTCAAATCTTTATTTGACAGAGCTTATCTACACATGCAATATTTATTACATATACAATATATGTGTATACATATCTATATCTATATGGGGTGGACCTTATAATTATTACAACAGTCAATTATCCAGTTGTGATATTCATAATGCAACATTTTTTAGGTCAATGTTATTTTTTCCATTACTTATTCTTTTTGTCAACTTGTAAGGGTAGAAACTATTTTCCATTGTTTGGAATTAGAGGCAAATGAATTTGTGAATATCGCGTTTTTTTAAAATTGGGTTCGAGTCATATTTACTTAGAACATGATCTATTCCGTACAATATATATACGTTATTTTTCGGTTATTCAAGACGAATCAATTAAAGAATTAAGAAAATGATCGTAAACTGAAAAAAAAAGAAACAAAAATACTTAGAAAATAATTAAAAAGGTTATTTAAAGAAACCAAACGATCGAGCGTAAATGGCGTAAATGTCATATTTATGAAGCTTATTACCGTGATAGAGATCAGGGGTTTAGAGAAGCTGTAGTGCGGTACTTTCCTATAGTGCAAGCAAAACAACGTAGTTTCGAAAATCAAAGCGATATTCAGGGCAAATCAAACAAACTTACGTCGTTTTTTTTGCATTACACGCGCAGTACAGAAACTGCACTACAACTCCCTTAAATACCAAATAAAGAAGTGTCTAAGTTGGTGTGATTTGGTAGCTTTGATTCTGCTGCATTAATACAGTCTCATCTGTCATGCACATAGACATATATATATATATATATATATATATATATATATATATATATATATATACACTATATATGTATTGCCAAGTGGGAGAAAACAGAAAAAATATAAAGATGCATGATATTATAACCAAGATAAAAGTGTATCGGACAACATATTTCTGTTAATAATTTGAGTATATATTATTCCTAATATATATTTCCTTGGTTAAGTATCTTCATATATATTGTGGAAACTTTTTAAAGATATTATTGACTTAATTAATTTCACAATAATATCCCTCGTAACTCAAATTTGAAAAGGCATCTTCAAGTTGAAGAAGATTGAACTAGATACAAGAAGGGGCCTAATTATATCTGTTTTTATTAGAAATATTATATTATATTAACAAAATTCATAATAAATGCATCTTATTTGGAAAAGATTCAATTTTCAAAACTCTATCTTTACCACATATAGAGAATATTAAATGAATTCAATATTTCTGATATATACTAGTGGTGTCTAATTGAGTAGCATCTTAATTAACCGATGAATCAAAATAAGAACACACCAAAATCACTTGTGGTTATTCGAATTCTAAAATAAATAAACTCACTCTTTATTATGAATTTCAAGCGAAATACAAGGCATTGGTAATATCTCTTATTATCTCTATGTTTTTCTTCTTTCCCACTCATATCCACTAGAAAAGACCCGTGGTACGAATAATTTTTACGTAAATTAGATAATTAATTTTACATTCTCTCAAAAAAATAACCTACAGTACAGAACATACGCCTATATATATTGTAGTATATATACATTAGTATCCGTAGATTGTCTACTAAAATAAAGTTATTAACTAAAAAAATGCCTTCTCAACTCTTCCCGTGTGGTATTTTTTTCGTTTGCGCTCCTACCTTGTAACGAAACAAATAAAATAAAAGAATAAAAATGTCATTTATTTTTTCTATTTGCTATTTGTTCTTTATTAATTCATTTATCTTTTTATAATGTGAAAGTGTATGAGATTATTTTATTTTGAACAATTTTTATGTTTCATTATAATTAAGTTATATGAGAATATATAATTTAATGATTAAGTTTACTTCAATCCATTCCGTGCATTTTAGGTCACTTTTGTCGTTCCATATATGGATGGGCTTCAAATAATTTTATCAGGATGGTAACGTTGATCACCAGATTACGGGGATGGGTTCGACTTACACTTATTTTATTATTCTTGATAGTGTCTCTCTATCCATTAATTTGTAAAAGCTGTAACTGCATCATAAAGTATTACGACGCGAATAACACTCTATTTTTACTTGATCATTCATATATAGATTTTAATGCTATGTGTCTCTCTGTCCAATAGCTATACTAATAATTATAGAATAAACTAACATATAAAATGATTTTACAACATATAAATGATTTTATTCTATAAACATTAAATGACTTATAGCTCTAAAATATTGTAATATCCTATAGCTATTAAAATTAGCATTAGAATAAGTCATTTATTGTTTATAGACAACAAATCATAATTTTTAGTATAGACAATAAATAAAATTATGACTATATGACATTTTATTACTCTATTAAAATCATAGTTTAAAATAGCATTAGTTGATTATTTGTAATTTAGTCGTAAATATCATATTTTCGCGGGACAAATTAGCTTTGATTTTCACACATAGTTTTAAGGTTTTGTGTGATTTTAATGCTATGATGGAATTAAAATCAAATATTCGATGATTACGATGCTATATTTTAGCAAAAATCAAACGTTATTTCAATATTTTAAAATATAATATTATAGCAAAAAGTCTGTCACTATACATTTTGTCGTGGGTCCTTCACTTTCATTACATCGATGTGAATTGCCCCGCGAAATTGCAATAGGGTTTTTCCAGACATTTGTAATTCATGGTCTAATTAGACAACAACTTGCTCCGAAAGAATTTTTTTTTTTTTTTTTTCACACTTCTTACTATTCTATAGTGCCCATAAATCTCATAATTATAAGTACCCAAAGATTCATAGTGAACTTCGACAGGAGATTCTCGTGAAAAAATAATGTGTTGATCTAGTCACCACTGGAGCCACAACAAACTTATACTTCGAGGGGAAATGGCATATCTCAGTTCTCTTGTGAAAGAAAGCAAGAGACAATGTACACAAAGCTTTCAGTCTTGTACGTAGGACGTTTCGGCACATTCATAGCGTGCCATGTTTACTAGTTTATATACATACTCTCTATCCCTGCTGCCGCAAAGACCATTTCTTCTCCTAACATAGATGTACCTGCATTTGAGAAGCCTTGTCCTCTTTACAGGTTGAAGGAAGAATAACAGGAGCAACAGAATACCTAAACTCGGTCAGATACCTGTTCATGAACTGCCCTATTTGAAGTGTCGTAACCCAAACTGACTAGCATGCAGACGAAAGGTTCGACTACCGAGAGCTGATCCTAACTTGGACTGATCTTTGAGCCGAGCTCCAAGCAAAAGCTTACATAGGCTTTTCTTCCTCCTCCTACTTGGGATCCCTCTATTGGGCTTGTATGGACTGTGGAGTAAAGCGGCGTATAAAACAAAGAAGGGTACAACAGAGAAGCCTTCACCTTCTTATACAAGGTAATTTTCCAATGGAATCGCCCTCATGAGCGTTTTGATTCTAACTCTAACAAGTATGAGAGTGAAAATTTCCCCGCCAAATTACAATAGAGAGCGAACATTGCACGGTACAAGTAAAGCTTTGTCTGTATCCTAAACTTTCAA
Organism: Arctostaphylos glauca; assembly: GCA_019985065.2. NCBI lineage: Eukaryota > Viridiplantae > Streptophyta > Magnoliopsida > Ericales > Ericaceae > Arctostaphylos > Arctostaphylos glauca. The sequence continues at coordinate 20,212,991 of JAHSPW020000011.1, read as the reverse complement.
TCAGGATTTATAAAGGAACAAAGGAAAGGAAAAGGAAAAGATAGCAAGACATTGAAGCGAAGAACCCAACTCGTTTTTCAACTTTCCTATTGTTTTTCTTTCTCTTTATACATCCATGAAAACAAAAACATGATTCAGTCAGACACAGCCCAAGCCAATTCAGCAAAAACTGATGATAGAAACAGAAGTCGTGAAGTGTTACGGATTTCAAAAGCAAATCCTTTAAATTGTACAAATATACTTCAGCGCACAACCCATTTTCAGGCATATTTTTTCAAACAAATGCAGCTTGGGAACCACATAATGCCTCTACTTCAAGGGTAGCCGAGAAATGAGTAGTGCCTCCTGTTAAACGATCAACCTACTGCCTTATTACGAGTAATATGCAGAGCCTCCTTTTAAACGAGCAACCTACAGATTTACCGCCTTTATGGCACTATGTCTTTTCATTGTAAATGACTTTGATCAGCTTTGCTTCCGGAACCAATGGATCTCAGGGATACAATTGTACGCCACCAACATATGTAGCCTTGACAGATGCAGATCCTTCATCCATGAACTCATCCCATGACTCAGTGGATAACACAACAAAATCAGCAAATTTTCCGGGGGATAATGACCCAACCTCCTCGTCAAGGAAGATTGCACGAGCAGCTGAGATTGTGTGCCTGCCAAAGGTAAGGTTCAAATTAGCAACGATGATCATAACTGAAAGGAAAAACAGATGGAAAAATTGAGAGGACCAGGTGAGGTGTAAATTTGGATATTCAAACACTTGAGCACAAAATCCCATACAACAGACCATTGTTTTCTCAGCACAAGAATTAGCTATTGCAAAAAGATCTCCAGGAACATGGCACAGTCAAACTGGGAGACCATTTTTTCTCAAGTCAGACAGACCACCCCTGATACTCACCGTTGAGATATAATACAACTTCTATAATCTTGAAACATCCCAAATATCACAAAAGTGAAGTAGGTTTACTGCATATCCAGTGTAAATTAAAAAAGAATATATTTTTTGCAGTGATTCAGTTTAGTTTATCAACTTGCTTAGACATGTAAAGAAAATACTAACAGAGGTAGAAACTCTTGACTGTTTCTTTTTTCTCAATAACAGGCAGTTTACACTTTATTCAAGCAAAAAAAAAAAAAAAAGGATTACCACAATATAATTCACAAATTTAGATCTACTCCAAAATATCCCACACCTTGCTCCACTAAAAATATTACAACTAAAAAAAATGAAACAGAGCAAAAGAAACCAAAAGAAATGAAAATTTAATGTTCCATATTAGTAGAAAAATTCTCCTATTGGGATGCAAATCTATCTCAGAACCCCGCTATTGTGTTCTCAAATCAAACTCTCCTAGGAACCTAGCTTCCATCGAGAAAGAAGCATGCTCCCAACTAGGATTGAACCTCTTAAGCATATAAACTTCAAAAATTAAAATTAAAAATACCAACTAAGAAAAAATATGAAATAATGATAACACAATATTTCCTTATATCAGATACAAATACGTTTGCAGTAGACAATGTTAAGAGTTCTTATGTAGGTGACAATAGTAGTGAGGTTACTTTGATTCTTAAGGTTACACTTTCCCCTATCTCGTACTCTCAACTCTTATATATCTCAATGGTATTTCGTGGGTCATAAACAGATTTTTCTCTTACAACAAGGTATCTAAGCCAACCTAACCCTACACATGGCCGCTGACCACACCGTCGCTGTCACCTAGCCGTCGATCCCCTACCACCTCGTCGATTGATCACCCTACTACGTTATTGACGATCTCCATCGATCTTGCCTTGCCTTGCTCCCAGGCTGTCCATCAATCTCGGTTCACCTTGCCATGTTGTCGATCGATCTTCAGCTGATCTTGCCACGTTTTCGATCGATCTCAATTGATCTATTTGTTTGCTGATTCAATTGATGTCTTTGTTCGCTGGTTGTTTGCTGATTGATAGATCTGTTGTTCGATGATTGGTCGATCCTCTCTGATGGTGGTTTGCTGTTGATTGTTCGCTACTCACTATTCAATCTCTCTTACAACCCATTTTTGAATACACTAGTTCTATTGATTCCTAAGCAGTTGGTAGGTTTGATTCGTATGTTTTCATTCATATGTTGTTGCTTTGATCTATTATTAGATTTTTGGTTGGTAATCAATTGTTGGATATTCAGAAGTCGTTAAAGTTATTAGTCATTGTTTACTACCTCTCGTTGTGCGGCTGTCTATTGTGGTGGTCTCGAGTTCTGTCTCTACAACTATTTGTTTTTCTGAATCTCCATGGTCTCGTGAGATTTTATCTATCACCTCTACGAGACTAAATGGCTCATGTCACTTGGGCTAAGATTGTTGAGATATACTATATGAGAGAGTGCAGTTTAGTATGAAGCCTCAGATTACTAGTACTTTGATTTTCTTACCACTGCCAAACTTGTTTGGCTGCAATCTTCGAAGCTATATTCAAGAGTGAAAAATCTGCGTAGGACTTATATTCTCCATCAGACTTTTTTTTTTTTCTCTCACTTAGTGTAATCCTGGAGCATTATTATGCTAAGTACTGTGATATTTGCGAGGAGCTTAATATCTATCAGTTAGTTCCTGCCAATATTCAGGTTATGTAGTGAAATCGTGTCTATGCATGCAGCCTGGTTCTTATGTTGGTTGCCTACCTCTTATGATCTTATTCATTCACAGCTTCTGGGTGTAGGGACTTCACTTCTTTTAGTCGTCTTTGTTAGTCTTCTATTTGTGACACTATTTCAGGGTTTTCAGGCACTACTATGTCTGGTGGTCATTTGTCTAGTGATTTTGGTCGTGATGATCTCCAGCCATGGGGAGGGTAGGCAAGGTGGCTTTGGTCGCGCTTCTATTTGCAAAGATCGTGCGTGGCAATAGCCGTGGGAATCACCATTGTACTCATTACAACAGTGATAACTATTCTGTTGAGGATCTTCATGATCGCCCATTTGCACACCAAGTTATAGCTTCAAAGAAGTATAACCACGCGGGGTCCTGGGATAGAAGATTATCTTCTACCCCAGGATCCCATGTGGTTACCATTTCAAAGGAAGAATATCATTGCTTAGACTCCACATAGTCATCTCAAATGCTCTCATCTTCTATTGCCACGTTTCCCATAAAGGTCAACCTTTTGCCTATTTTGCTCTCAGCTAGATCTCTTCTTCTCTCTTCCTGTGTTCCCTCTGTGCTTTGGAGAGAAGTTGTGCTCACTGTAGCTTATCTTTTGAGTCAGATGCCTACTCCTATTCTTTCAAGTAAGTGTCTGTATGAGCATTTCTATGATGAGATTCCTAATTATTCCTTTACTTTGAGTGTTTGGTTCTGCTTCCTTCGTCCTTCTCCCCAAGAGGGACCACAGTAAGCTTAGCGCTCGTTGTGCTCTTTGCATTTTCTTAGAGTATGCCATCATTCAGAAGGGTTATCGTGTCTATGACCCTATGACCAAGAAATCGTACGTCTAGACATGTAACTTTTCTCGAGCGTTTGCCATATTCTTCCCTTCCACCCACACTAGCACCTGTTGCTAAGGACGACTTAGTTCTCATTGATCTTTTCCAAGGTGATGTGCCATATGAGGAATATATCTCTACAACTTGTTGTGATAGTGCTACTACTTTTTCATTCCCTTTTGAACTTCTTCTTCTGCTCCCTCTATCTCTTCCTTAGTACCTCCATTTCCTTTATTTTACTCTCATCGTCGTGCAGCTTCTCCAGTTTATGTCCCGACTCCTGGCTCTACTGCTTCTCCATCTGCCTCTATGGATCCTCATCCATTTGACCACCGTTATCCTACTCGTGTTTAGCGTCCCCCAGTCAAGCTTGGCTTTACTAATACTTGTATGTTATCTTCGTTGTGCACTCTATGATCTCAAATAGTCTCTGCGTGCTTGGTATGAGCAGTTCCACTCTATTGCTCTACATATTGATTAATTTGATTTCCAACCTAGTACACATCTCTCAATTGTCTTTATTCTCACTCTTCTACAGGGTTAGTTCTTCTCATATTACATGTTGATGAAATGACTATCACGGGTTCTGATTATGCTACTATTAGTGAGGTGAAATCTCATCTCTTTCGCGAGTTTAAGATAAAAGATTTAGGTCTTTTTTGTTACTTTCTAGGTATCGAGGTGGCTTTGTCTCCTAAGAGCTATCTTTTTATCTCAGACCAAATATGTCACTGACGTTCTCCATCATGCTCATCTCACTAACAATAAAATTGTTGACACTCCTATCAAGTTGCATGACAAGTTTGCTGATTCCAATGGTGTTACCCTAGATGATTTTATTAAGTGTTGCGAATTGGTTGGCTGTTTGGTAAACCTTATAGTGACTTGCCCTGACATTGCTTATGTCGTCCACAAGCATTGCTGCTTCCGCTGTGTAGAAGATATTGTCTGAAGTGAAGCGGGTGCTAGGTGGCACCCCCGGATATGCCGACATTAAGAGGTTGGTAGTGGGCGGGTTGTTAGCCAATTTGTCTCTACCCTACATTCTTTCCTTTGGGCTGCATTACTCTGTATCTTGCGGTACGTTCGTTGTACTATCTACCTATTTACTACTTTCTTCCACCTTGAGTTTGACTCTTTCGGCACATGCTGATGCTTCTTAGGCTGGGGATCTCACCAATCAGAAGTCCACCTCTGGTTTCTATGTTTTCCTCGGTGATTCTCTCATCTCTTGGAAAAGCAAGAAATAATCAGTTATTACTTGCTCTGTTGCTGAAGTTGAATATCGTGCTATGGCCCAGGCTACTGCTGAAATTATTTGGCTTCATTGGCTTTTTTCTGACATGGGAGTTTCACTTCATTCTCCCATCCCTATTTAATGTGATAGCAAAAGTGACATTCAGATTGCCCATAATTATGTTTCCCATGAACTCGTGAACCATATCGAGATTGATTGTCATTCGTCTGCCAGCACCTCCAATCCAACGCCATTTATCTGTCTTTTGTACTGTGGCCGCTTCGGTTGATTGATTTCTTCACTAAAACTCACACAACTACTTGGTTTCATCTACTTAACAAACTCACGATTCACTCTGCCCTCACATCTTGCGTTTGAGGGAAGTTGTGAAAGTAGAATTTTAGGATTATTATTTATTTTTTAGGATTGGGATCATATTATCTTCTTTGTATTTAAGTCTATAAAACTCATGTTGTATCATTATTTTTTAGATCAATAAAAAGATTGAACGTCTTTTATCTGTTCCAATCATACGTCTGGTCACCCTTGTCATGTCACCTTAGCTGATGGTTCCATGTCTGATGTTGCTAGATTGGGTTCCGTAACTTTAAGTTTATTAGTCTCGGTAAACTTCGTTTTTGCATGTTGCTCATTTCTCTTTTAGTCGTATGTCTGTCAGTAAAATTACCTTGAATTGCTCAGTCACCTTTTTTTTTTTTCCTGATTCTTATGTTTTACAGGATCTCAAAACGGGAAAAAAGATTGGTGGTGGAGTTGAGCGTGGTGGTCTAACTAATTTGGTGATGACAACCTCTCCTACTCAGTAGCACTTCAGTCCTTCATTTCCCCTAGCAACATCATTTCACGGCTTGGTCATCCGTCAATACACAACCTTAAAGGGATAGTCCCATCATATTGTCAAGTTGAAGTGTTTCCTTATGAAGTGTATTAGTTTAGTAAACATCATCGTGTCTCCTTTTCCCTTAAGTTAGAGAGTCGTGCATCTAGTCTTTTTCAATTAGTTCATTCCGATATCCGAGATCCCATTCGTGTTCCATCACACTTTGTGGATTGTTACTCTCGCGACACTTATGCTTACGTTATAAAATAGAGGTCAGAGTTGTATGTTTTTGGAATTATTTTATATGGAAATAAAAACTCAATTTGATGTTCTAATTTTAATTTTAATTAATAATACTTGGGAATATTTTCGTGATATTTTATCTGTATTTTTTTGAGTTAGTGGTCACACGGGTTCTGTTATTTCAAATGCAAGTGCCCAAATATCTTTGAAGCGATGTTCTTATTGCCGGTTACCTCGTCATCTGAAAGCCCTCTACAATTTTAGGGGGTCAGATACCTTATAGTAAGTATACTTTTTCCTAATCCTCCCTTTAACTCCTTGCGAGTAAAGGTACTTAAGAGCACATGTTATGTTCACGATCTTGATCCAGATTGGGACAAACTTGATCACCGGCCAATCAAATGTGTGTTTCTATTGTAATTTTGCACCCAATGAGGGTATAAGTGTTACTCTCCGTCTCTTCGCCTTCACTTTGTTTGTGGTCATGTCACGTTCAACCGATCTTCACCTTTTTCGTGCGTTCTCCACCTGCTTATCTGTCTCACTATATGCTCACATTAATTCCCTCAACCCCATTGTCCCCTGTACCACCTTGTCCAACGCCCCCATTCCAGGTGTATGTTTGCCAATCCAAGGTGCCACTCGCTCCCTCTGAGCTTGCTATTTCATCTTGTCCGTCGCCAAATCCACCTGTTTCTCCTGATTCTCTTCCTATTGCCCTTCGCAAATGTACTTGTACATGTACCTCTCATCTTATCTCTCAATATGATCCATGTGATCACTTATCTCCATCACTTCATGCCTTTGATGCTTCAGTTTTGTCCGTCTTTGTTCCTAACACTGTTTAGGAGGATTTGTCCATTTTTAAATGGCGAAGAAGGGCGGGAATGAATGGACTGATTTCTTTTCCCAAGCTCAAAAAAAAAGGCAAGGAAGAAGAGAAAGCTACTCCCCGAGGGAGAGTAGCACCCGGTCCGAGAGAGAAGAACAACAGTCTCTCTTAGACAAGACAATTAGTAAGGCAGCGCTCTTCTAGTAGCAACCTCTCCTTAGGTCTGAGACCTCGTTGAATAAATCAACTAATAAGAAAGAAGAGTCTTCGCCTTCGCTTTGTAGAATCTTCCTGGTCTAAGTCCGAAAGATTCTTTTTGTGAAGTCTACCTTTTGAGTTCATAATGAATGACATTCACCCCCGGATGAAGAGAAATTCTCCCTCCCTTTTACTAAACCATGGGGAGCCCCGAGTAGTTTACCGGACAAATTTAGTTGTCGCGACGATACCTTTCTTAGTGGAAGATCGGAAAAGACTTCTCTTCATCACGAGACTGATTGGATCTGCCGTAGACACCCGAGAGACCTCCACAGGGCAGGCTAAAAGAGTAAGAGGACAACAAAGAGTTTAGTGGTGCCGGTTGCTGATTGGCCGCATTTTGTTTGAGGTTCAATTTCAGCTTCTTCATCTCGGTTAATTAAATCTCCTGCTCCAGGTATTATTTCGAGACGTTCCGTATATGAGCCTCTTCAAACAGGACTTATTGCTATTGATTTGATGAAAAGTTTCTCGAGGTTTCGCCGTGGGAATTTCGCGAGAGTTTTCGCCGCTTTGAAACTTATTGTTTCAAAATCTCGAAAAAATTCCGCGTGGTTTTTCTCTAAAAACTCGGAAGGCCCCAGGACCCTCGCACACACCAGGGAAGAAACTGCTCTTTGAAGGCTCACTCCGATCTTGAATCCCGAGAGGGATTTGAACCCGCATCTTTCCCACCCAGAGCTAGAATGACTTACCGTTAGTCGACCGTGATCAGGTTTGCCTTCCTGCTTTTTCGCAAGGAAGACAAAGTCAAGCGACCTTATCCCACATAGCTCCGGACATTTCTGCCGCGCCTGGGCATCCCGAAGAGATACTACCAGACAGGCAGGCTTAACCTGTTGAGCGGAGTTGTGACAATTCATAGAAACAAATGTGTCCTCGGCCTTCTTTGATGTTGAATTAGACTTTCTAGTACCGACTTTCACCTGAGAGAAGGAGTTGAAGTCGAAGTCGCCGGCAGAGTGATTTTGCTCCGAGTAAGATGGCCCCGGTTGCACCCCGACCTGGGGTGGTTGAGGAAGGTCTACGGGCAGGGTTGGCTGAAAGAGAGCACCTTCCCCAACAAGTCTATCTCTATTAACCCCCTTGATTGTGGCTGATTTGATCTCAGAAAGTGACAATCTTGCGGCTACTTTTGTCGTTTGAACTCCACAATTCTGACCTTCTCTAGTCTTTCTAACAAGACTCCTCTTCTTTAGCTTCTTCTGTAATACCAATAGTCTTTCTAACAAGACTCCTCTTCTTTAGCTTCTTCTTCGGAGCTACGGAGGATGAGATGTCCTTTTTTCATGACAATGGTACTTGAGAGTTGGTTACTCTTCCTTTGGTGAAACCAAAGTTGGATGTCCCTGAGTATTTACTGTAAAATATCACCCAGATGAGTTGATTGAGCAGTACAAAGCCTAACTTGTTTGCAAAGGTCAATACTCAAACTTATGATGTTGACTATACTGAGATCTTTTCTCATGTTGCTAAGATTGGCTCTATTGGGCTCTTTCTCTCCATTCCTGTCGATCTCGGTTAACTCTTGTTTCAGCCCGATGCCAATGATGCCTTTTTGCATGGCCATCTTGCTTTGGAGGTCTATACGGAGCTACCATCTCGGTTTGCTGAAGGGAAGCATAGTAAGGTGTGTCACATTTGCAAAGCATTTTGTGGGCTCAAACAGTCTCCTAGTGCTTGGTTTGACAATTTCAGTGATCTTTTGGTGTTAGTCAGATTATTCTGTCTTTTCTCTCACATCTGACCGAGAAAAGATATTGTTGATTGTTTACTACTTATTGTTGTATCTTCCTAGATGGTAATCCTGTTACTTGAAAAAGTAAAAATCAAACGGTTGTCGCAGAATCTAGTACAAAAGCAGAGTACCGTGACATGCACACACTACATGTGAGATTATTTTGTTTATGATTCTCCCTTGAGGAGATAGGCTTCAGAACCTATGAGCATGTATTATGATAATCAAGCAACAATTCACATTGTATCTAATCATCTCTTTCATGAGAGGACTAAACATATTGAGGTAGATTGTCGCCTTGTCGGAGTAAAAGTGATGGGAGTGTGATTGCTACTCTTTTTGTGTCTACATGTTTTCAACTAGCTATATATTCGGCAAACCATTATCCAAGGCACCCCTAAGTTACTATATTACCCAAGATGGGTCTTTGTGATATTTATATCCCCACTTGAGAGGAGTTTTAAGAATTATTATGTAGGTCTCAGTGTTAGTGATGGTAGTTTTGTACTTTATGTTATACTTTCACCTATTTTGACTCTCACCCCTTATATATATCAATGATATTTCGTCTGATAGGGTTAAGCAAAAGATCCTAAACATGTTTTCTCTTACAACAGACATGAATTATGAATCATAAAACTTACTACTATTAAGCATTTAGATTTGTACAAAGTATTCGTAAATGCTCCCGGCACTCTTTCTGTGATCCACTGCTCTCTTGCCCCCATCCCCGCTCCCATTCCCGCGTCCGACTAAGGTTCCAAATAATCTAATCACAGTGAGATTTGCAGTATTAAACATGCATCGGTATCCTTTATATATTGGAGCATGTGACTGTTGATGATGCAAGTTGCATAACAGAAATTTCTACATATATATTGGCAAAAAATGAAAGCAATGCATCAAATACTAGTTTGAGAATAGAAGAAATTAAATTGGTCATACGCATTTAATGCTTCAATCAGATTGATGCGCTCTGATGGTATCCATGGATTTTCCCAGCCAGGTGGTATTCTTTTCATTGCAGTCTGTATACCACTTAAAGGATTTATATCTACTACCTGAAAAAATTCACAACGTAGAGTACAAAAAATATGAAGACATGTAACTTACATGGGAACCCCTCTAACAACAAATCCTAATTCCAACAAAAATAGGACAGTCGAGAAAGAGTGTCTAAAATTTCTCACTGGCCAATCAGAACCAAATGACAAGTTGCTAGCAAGAAGTGACCGAAATAGATAAGATCCTCTCTGAGCCCTTTCCACTCCGAGTTTCCTTATTGCAGAATCAGCATCATCCAGTAAGTGATCTGGCTGTTAACAGGCGGGTTTAAAATTTTAACCAAATTAGACCACCCTGACAAATATATTAAAGCCCTTGAAGAAATAAATTAGGGTCCCTGATAAGTAGGAAATAGCTTCAAGAACCTGCACTGAAGCAATAATTCCTTCTTTACCAAACCGGCCTACTGTTCCAGGTGCTAAATGCTGAGCATGCTCAATCTGCAATTGTTAGTTCCAGTCATGGAAGGAAACGTTCTCTGACATTAAGGGCCCATTTGTTTGACCGGACTATTAGTGATGGGTTATATAATTCCATTCCACCTGAAAGTATCAGACAAGCTAATAGTGATGGATTAATAATACACCTTCTCCTGAGACATTATATGTCCCATGGTTTTGTGGGATTTCATATCCGATGGATACTTAATCCAAACTGCTAAAGTTTCAACCAAATGTAGGCTATGAGTCTCCCTGGAGTTATAGTCCAATCCAATGCCCAATTCCGAGCAAACAAATGGGCCCTAAGCAGAAAAGGAAAAAAAGAAAAAGAAAGAAAGAACTATGCTGCAGTAAATCTTCTTCAATAATGGATGTTAGAACAACTTTTAAATCTTTTAGCGACACAATTTACCCTAAATCTTCGGTCTCTTATCCCATTTGTAGCAACCACAGACTTGTACATATCCAAGATCAAGTCATTTGCTCTATCACCTATAGCATGAATGGCAACCTGGCACATCCAAATTAAAGTTAGTTACCCAGTGGTGCATGATTTACGAAGGGGTTTATATAGTAGAAAATAGAGAACCTGAAGCCCAGATTTATCCGATGCTAAAGTCATGTTGAATAAGCTTTCCATGTCTGTAACTTGTAAGCCACAATTCTTTGGATCATCAACATACGGCTACCAGACACATGAACAATGCCTTCTGTCAATATTGTTAGATACATGGAAAATATACAACACAAGTTCAGAAAAGATGAACAATGTGCATTGAGCACTTTTATAGAAGCATGCTCATAATTAGTACAGCAGTACTACATGAACACCCTTGGACGTGTTGGGTATGCATAGTACATGTACTGAATTTCAAACACTTTATTGACTTTATATGCAACATACTCACCCCTGATATAGATAGTAGGCATATTCATCACCACTCTGGGTGGACTAATGGTTAAATGCATTAGTCTACTAGCGTGCTTCTTAGGTGCAAGTTGCTCCAGTAGAAAGGGCAACACATGGTCCTAACTCCTAAGCCAATGGGCTGCACATTACAATTTTCCCCCTTCTATTCACAAGTGGGATTATCACAGTTCCCCCACCCCGCAGCCCCTCCTATCTGGTTTTCATCAGTACCAAATAGGAAAGAAAAACAGAAACAAGACAAAAGAAAAGAGGACATATAGAGAACCGACTCTTTTTTGTTTTTTTTCCTTTCTCAAAACAGAAGGAAAATATAATTTCTCAATTCTTTCTACTAAAAATAATCAAAATCTTGTGCCAACCATAAATATTATTGATATTTTGACTACGTTACACTTCAAAACATCCATGATTATGATTTATGGTTTCAATTCTCCTAGTTATTTTTAGCAGAATATCAAAATTGTTTCGCAGAAAAGCTATTGTCCACAATACACATTCAACTTAAAAATATGTTCTGAAAAAGCAAGGGGAAGTGATTTTAGCAATTGGAATCACATTCACCGCCGTCAGATATTAAATGGTTAATGGATCCTAAAATATCACCATTCTCACCTCATAAAAGAGTGCGCTATTAGATCCCAATGATCCATCTGAGAAAGCCTTAACACCTCCCAGATAAAGCCATTGGCTCAGCTTACGACCTTTTTCATGGATAAGAGCCTGCAAAGGAAACTAAGCAATAAGCTTTTAACAGAGGCGATAGGAGATAATTCCTTAATAGGGAATGCAAAGTCAAAATGTGGATAGAAAGGACGAAAGGACAGAGATGTCTGGAAAACAAATTGGGAGTATGAATGGTCAGGGCAGACAATTGCAGAGATAGCTTGCTGAATAAACTATTAATAGCAGGAAATAGAAGAACAAGATTCAAAGAACATGCGTCATTTTCAGTACATGTTTACATCATATATACATATATAGGTATGCATATATAGGCAGAGTGAGTAAGAGTTTTCTGCTAGAAGCGAATGTTGTCACCCTTAAGCAGTTGATAATTCAAAAGGCCTTTTCAACAAAGGTAAGTCAGTTTTTTCACAACTTCATCCAACATAAAAAGTGGAAGAACTTCAACTGGAATGCAAGACAAAGAACCCTGGTTTGGAACATTACACCACACAAAATTATCAGTTTATACATAGCCATACACAGTCTGCATAGTTGGGTCTATTGATACCAAGTAACCAAACTGAAAGAATTATCCAAGTGTCAGAGCCCTCGTCAATTTTTCTGACTCCACCCTCTAATTCACAAGTCCTCTGATGATTCGTAGTCTCATTCCTAAGCCATGCTTCAACACAGAGTACTTAGGGAGCTCTCAATGCCACATGGAGGGAATAAATAGTCTAGCCGAGGTGGACTGAGTAGTTGGTTGCCAAGACTCAGCTTGGCCGAGTATTAGGGTGAGCATGAGTCTATCCCAATAAGCAAGCAGGCTCGCAAAAAGTCAACGCTATCTAACTATGCAAAGGAATCATAGTTCTTAAGTTTTGAGGGGTGCGTTGTTTAGTTTCTAAGAAGCATTGATATGGATACGGAACACAAAAACAGGCGGACACTACCATTTTCCAAAACGCACACACGTTGGGGACACCTTGACCATACATTATATAATTTAAGGTGCATCTTATAAAATCAAATAAAAACCAAAAACACTATTTCTGTAAATTGGAATAGAACACGCAAGTAATATTGACATTATGACAGCATAACAACTGTCACTGCTTAAGTATCAGTGAACTAAGCATCCATGGAAATGCTGACTTGGACCAAGTTTTTAAAAATTGCATTGTGACCTCTTAACAGTCCCCATCTTGTCCTAGTGTTACCCAACTTTTCCAAACTTGAAAAATATATAAGAAAAGTATTGAATGCACATTTCAAGTTGCTGAAAGCCTGAAACTTGTGCTCATCAGGTCGTGTCATGTCCGTGTCCGTATCAGTCACCCGTTGCACACGAATACCTAAAGCTGATAGATGTGTGCATCTTAGTGTACCTTGTAGCTTTTTCCTACAAAATTGCTACTGCACTATTCAGTGCCTAGTCCAGAAGCCAACCTCCTATTACAAATTGAATCAAGCCAATGTGATGGTGCAGCCATTGGATGGTTGCATAATGACTACCCGCTCTGAAAGCCTCAAGTGAAGCCCAGTGGCCCAACTAGAGTAGAGAAGTCTTCTGGTCTAGTAAATTGTATATTTAATAGGAGTTTATTATATTTCTTTAAGTGTTTTGTCTTCACTAGAGTTGGTAGTTTCAAAATAAAAGGTCTATTGTTGTAATCTTTAGACTTCCATAAACAAGATTGAGAGTTTTTGAGAATAAAAGGGTTGTAGCCCTTGTGTGCTTCTCCACCATTTTGTTATCAGAACTTAGGCTCGAGATCCCACCTCTGTGTGTGTGCATGCGTGCGCGTTAGGTTGCTCTCTTCCTCACTTTCTTGAAGCCCCAACCAAGCCGAAAACCACCCCACTAGAACCCAGTCATGGCAGCATCTTCTGTATCACCTTGCTCGCTACATCATATTATCACCGCGGATATCATCAATAACTCATCTCACCACCGAAATCATTACTGATTATCACCAGCACAGCCGCTGAATTCACTCAAGTCGCTGCAATCATCTCTAGTTGCTATTGTCGCCAACCAGCCATCTTAGTTACCGTCTTACCATCGTTCCACCATCTAACAGATTTTCAATGATGCCAATATCATGCCATACATGTCCTCATTTTTGTCTGTTTGATTTTTTGTTCTTTTGCAAGAGTCGATCATCATCACCGCTCTCTTGCAGTCACAACGTGCGGTATCAGTGCTGCAGAGCTTTCAATTTTGAGGCAGATGCGTATCGATAAGGGTAATAACTTTGACCCACAAAAACTTACCCAGATACTAAGCCCAAACCTGAATCTATATTATGAAGGCCTCCAGCCCATGTTACCTCCAAACATTACATGGAGGCATTTTCATGGAGCCCAACCCCTTTGAACCAGCCCTAAATATTCACCGACATAGCATACAACCCAAGTCTTTCCAACTAAACAAACCCTTTTTTCCTCCTTTTGTTGTTAACCACAAATGACTCATCCCACAAGAAGAAAAAGAAACCAAACGAAAAGAAAATCCTTCTCCCAAACTACAACCATGGTTAGGAATGCCGAGTTGAACTCAAAATCCGGTGACCTATATAAAAAGCAACAAGACTTGAAGAAGTCAGTGTAAGAGATGAGTATAGTACAAGCAGCATTGACGGATGATGTTTGCCAAGTTGGGGTAGAAAAATTAGCAGCTACAGCAAATGGGTATGCTGATGTTCCTCAACAGCAATTTGTGGGATATGGCCAACCAATGCATGGTAAAAGATACTCGGTTGGTTGATGTAAATAGGGTTGCCAAACTACACATTCCAGACTTCAGTGGAGACCCCAATCCAGAGGTACTTCTTGATTGGTTATGGGGTTTGAAGAGTTTCTTTAGTTGGTATCAAATGAGGAAAGGAAGTTACTTTTTGTCAAAAAAAAGGTTGAAGGTTGCAACTAGGGATTTGGTCAACGAAATTTCAGAAGGAACTCTTTGTAGCTACTCGTACATGGGAGGACATTAAAGGTACACTGACCTGCTACTTTCTTACACTTAGTTACAAGCAATGGTCACTTACGATTTATTCCGTTGACACAAGCAAGCTAGTTTGGGAAGAATAAAACAGGTTATTAAACAGTTTAGCTACTAGATCCAAGTTCCCACGGATTGAAGATGTTATGATCTCCATATATCGCCAAGGATTAAATCCCCACATCTCTTATGGATTGGTTCCTAGCAAACTTTACCATATGGCAGAGGGAGTTCCAAATGGAGAAAGAGGTCCAAAAAAGTACGCCTTTGTGCCATTCAGTCAACACTCTTACAAGAAGCGAGAGAACTTTTGTGGATTATTCGTAGCAAGACCCCAAAGCCTCCTTCTGTGCTACTCTTTCTCCTTCTCCGACTTTATATGGAGGTTATAACAAGTCCAAAGTTTTAATTGTCAAGGTTTTGGTCATCATGCTAGGGACTGTCCTCCTCTCAAACTTAATATGCTTGTTAAGTCTCTTGTTCTGACCAAGAATGATTATAGAGTCGAAGTAAAGGAATCTGAGGAGCCAAAAAATATATTTTTAGGTTGTCCAACCTGTTGATTCTAGGATCGGTGAGGAATTCGAGGATAACATGACTAGCATTATTTCGTCCTTTACTTGCTGCTACTAAGGAAAACAAGAAGGAACCTAAGAAGCTGCAGGTTGGATACATTTTCCGTGCAAAGGTGAAGTATAGTGACCAGGCGTGCTCTTTGGTAATTGATAATGGGAGTTGTACAACTGTTGTGTCCAAGGAAGCTGTGAACAAATTGGGATAGAAAGTTGAGTCACATCCCAAGTCTTATCATGTGGCAACGATCACCAACACAAAGCTTAAGGTTGATGTTAATTTTAATGGTTATGAATAATTTTCTATTCATCAAGTTTAATATTTGTACAAGTAAAACGAGATCTAATTCAACTATAACTCTAACTCTATTTCTAACTAATCTACTATTCTATTTAGGAAACAAATCATAATCCTAATCTAATTACAGTCCTATACACATAAAACTTTAACATTCCCCTTCAAGTTGGTGCGAAGATATTAATCAGGCCAACTTGAACACAATGGGGTAAAAACTCTTGCTGCTCAGCCCTTTTATGAAGATGTTGGCTAATTGATCTTCAGATTTCACAAAAAGAATACATATCGACCTATCACTTAGCTTTTTTTTAATAAAGTATCTGTCAATCTCAATATGCTTCGTTCTGTCATGTTGAACAGGATTATGAGCAATATTTATGGTAGCTTTGTTGTCACAGTATAGTTTCATCGGACCATTATTAGATATTCCCAAATCACGTAACAAAGTTTGGAGCCACAGAAACTCACAAACTCCATGAGCCATAGCTCTATACACAGCTTTTGCACTAGACCTGATGACCACTAATTGCTTTTTACTTCGCCAATTAACCAAATTTTCCCCCAAGGAGAGTACAATAGCCAGAAGTAGAACGTCAATCATCCACAGAACCAGCCCAATCGGCACTAGTTAATGCATCTAACCGTAAGTGACAGTGATTAGAAAACAAGATCCCTTTTCCTAGAGCTGATTTGAGATACCTCAAATACGATAGACTGCATCCAAGTGTGAAGCACGAGGATCATGCATATCAACTGCATAAGAAACATCTTGTCGAGTGTGAGCTAAGTATATTAGTTGGCTCAATAGACGCTGATATCTCTCATTATCAGTGCGTTCCCCCTAATCTTCACTGAGTTGATGATTTGCTTCAATAGGAAAAGTTGCAGGTCTACAACCCAACATACTTGTTTCTTCCAATAGATCAAGGATGTACTTCCGTTGAGGGATAAAAATACTCCAATCAGACCTTGCCACTTCCATTCTCAGAAATTACAACAGTGATCCCAAATCTTTAATCTCAAATTCTTGAGCCAGACTACACTTGAGACTAAGAATCTCATCCATATTATTGTCTGTCATTATTATATCATCAACATAAACAATAAGGATAGCAATCTAACCAGTACTTCCTTTGATGAACATAGTGTGATCGACATGATTTTGTTTGTATCCGAATTGCAACATAACCTTTGAAAATCTGTCAAACCATGCTCTAGGTGACTATTTCAACCTATAAAGGGCCTTTTTCAACCTGCACACCTTTCCTTCTGTCTCAGAGGAAGGAAAACCTAGTGGTATATCTATATACACCTCCTCTTCTAACTCACCATGAAGAAATGTATTCTTCACATCAAACTGATGAAGGGGCCAATTCAAATTTGTTGCACAAGAGAGGAAAGCTCGCACAGAGTTCATCTTTGCTGATGGAGCAAACGTCTACTCGTAGCCAATACTATAGGTTTGAGTAAAACCTATTGCAACAAGTCTCGCCTTGTATCTCTCAACTATACCGTTAGCATTCTGCTTAACAGTAAAAACCCACTTACATCCTACTGCATTCTTTCTCCATGGAAGTAATACTACCTCCCAAGTGCCATTCTTTTTCAAAACCGTCATCTACTCTACCATAACTCCTTTCCACTTAGGTATCATAACTGCATCCTGTCATTTCTGTGGAATAAATATAGATGATAGAGACGAAACAAAAGCATGGTACGAAGAAGATAAACGATCATAAGAAATGTTATTAGAGATAAGAGAAAGTGTATAGGGTGTTAACCAACCCCAACACACAAGACCTTTATTTATATTATGAAATGACTAGAAACATCACTTAGCTAGCCAATGTGGGACAAGTACTAAATAAGCTATTCTAACACTCCCCCTCAAGCTGGAGAATAAATATCACAAAATCCCAGCTTGTTACATAAAAACTCTAAACGCGGTTTAAACAGTGGTTTGGTGAAGATATCAGCCAACTGAGCTCCTGTAGGAACAAACGGAGTAGATAACACACCACCATCTATCTTCTCACAAACAATGTGACAATCGACTTCAATATGTTTTGTTCTCTCATGGAATACCGGATTTGAAGCAATATGTATTGCTGCTTGATTATCACAATACATAAGAATAGGTAACTCCACACCACAACCTAACTCCTCGAGTAAAGCCTTCAGCCATACAATCTCACAAGATGTGTGTGCCATGGCTCGATACTCTGCTTCTGCACTGGACCTTGCGACCACTGTTTGTTTCTTGCTTTTCCATGTGACCAAATTGCCTCCAACAAAAGTACAGTACCCAGTAGTGGACCGTCTATCAGATGGTGATCCGGCCCAATCAGCATCGGTAAAGGCTTCAACACGCAAATGACCATTAGACCGATAAAACAAACCACGTCCTGGATGAGCCGTAAGATATTTCACAATACGAAGACAAGCTTCCCAATGTGGAAGTCGAGGAGCTGACATAAACTGACTCACCATACTGACAGCAAAAGAGATATCAGGACGTGTATTGGTAAGGTAATTCAATTTACCAACTAAGCGCCGATACCGGTCTGGGTGAGAGAATATCTCCCCCTGATCAACACAAAACTTCACATTAGGATCCATTGGAGTCTCCACAGGTTTTGCTCCCAATAAACCTGTCTCCTCAAGAATATCCAATGCATACTTACGTTGAGACAAATTAATTTCATCCTTGGATCTTGCTACCTCAATACCCCAAAAATACCGAAACTTACCCAAATCTTTAGTATGAAACTGACGCTGTAAGAATAGCTTCAACTCATCAATACCTTTCTGATCATCTCCAGTAATGATGATATCATCTACATACACAATCAACACTATTTTCCCACGTTCTGACTGAAGAGAGAATACAGAGTGATCTGAATGCAATCGACGCATACCAAACTGCAGTACAGCCTCACTAAACCGACCAAACCAAGCTCGAGGGGACTGCTTCAGACCATATAAAGCATTGCGAAGACGACAAACCCGAGAACGCTCCCCCTGAGCAACAAAACCCGGAGGTTGCTCCATGTATACCTCCTCGAGCAGATCACCATGTAAGAATGCATTCTTGACATCCAATTGGAATAAGGGCCAACCCAGATTAGCAGCAAGAGAAATAAGAACTCGAACAGAGTTTATCTTGGCAACTGGAGAAAAGGTCTCGGCATAATCAACCCCATAAGTCTGTGTATAGCCTTTGGCCACAAGACGGGCCTTGTATCGCTCAACAGTGCCATCTGGATTATACTTGATAGTAAAGACCCATCGACAACCAACAGTAGACTTTCCTGACGGAAGAGGAACCAACTCCCAAGTGCCATTGTCATGGAGAGCAGTCATCTCAAGCTCCATTGCTGTCCGCCACTCAGACAAAGAAAGGGCCTCCTGTACAGTGTTAGGAACATATATAGAAGAAACTGACGAAGTAAAGGCGCGAAGAGAAGGAGACAAGTGATCATACGACACATAGTGAGAAATGGGATAAGAAGTGCAAGTGCGAGTACCTTTACGTAGAGCAATAGGAAGATCAAGGTCGTCAGGATCCCGCAACGGAGGAGAAGACGGAGCAGGGGTTGAAGGTGGGGCTATTTGCTGAGACGACACTGGTGGCTCAGGCAGAGATGGCAATATTGGAGGTTTAGGACGACGAACATATACCTGTAAAGGTTTTGGTGGAGGAGGTGTTGGTGGAGGACCAGTACCTGACGGGACAGCTATAGGAAACACTGACTCAAATGCAAGCCGATCATTGACAGTAACAGACTCTGAATAAAACGGGAGTGACTCATTAAATGTGACATCAGCACACACAAAATGACGACGTAAAGATGGAGAATAACACTTATACCCTTTCTGAGTCCGAGAATAACCAAGAAAAATGCACCTAATGGAGCGAGGGTCAAGTTTGCTCCGGTCAGGATCCAGAGCATGAACATAACACGTGCACCCAAAAATTCGAAGGGGTAATGAGTGAAGGGGACGACCAGGAAACAAGACCTTATGGGGTATCTGACCTTTAAGAACAGTAGAGGGCATACGATTAATCAAATAGCAGGCGGTAAGAACCGCGTCGCTCCAATAAGACTTAGGAACTTGCATTTGAAATAACATGGCACGCATAACTTCTGATAAATGTCGAATCTTGCGTTCGGCAACTCCATTTTGTTGTGGAGTGCGAGCACAAGAGGACTGGTGGATAATACCGTGATCATCAAAAAACTGAGAAAGAGCATTTTTAAAATATTCACGGGCATTATCAGACCGAAATATGCGAATGCAAGTATCAAACTGGGTTTTGATTTCCATATAAAACGACTTAAAAATAGAAGATAAGTCGGACCTCTTTTGCATAAGATAAAGGTATGTGACACGAGAGAAATCATCGACAAAAATAACATAATATTGAAAGTCAAACAAGTTAGGAACCTGCATTGGACCCCAAATATCAGAATGAACTAGCTCAAAAGGGCGTGACACACGACTCTCAATCCTAGGATAAAAAGACACTCTATGATGTTTGCTAAACTCACATACTTCACATGGCAAAGCATCAACACGGCTACATGAAGGTACTAGCCTTTTAAGGTTCTGAAGAGAGGGATGACCAAGACGACTATGATGTTGATATGGTGACACTGATGACTGAAAAGCAACGGAGTTAGGGTGAACATTATCTGTAAAGTAATATAGACCACCACGTTCAACACCGCCACCAATTTTCCTCCCCGTCTTGAGATCCTGAAACACACAACCATTAGGAAGAAATGTGACGGAGCAATTCAAAGACTTGGTAAGTTTACTAACAGACATAAGGTTTAATGGAAAACTAGGAACGTGCAGGACGGAGTCCAAAGTAAAAGAGGAAGTAACATGAACAGAACCCAAACCAGTAACATTGGTGGTAGAACCATCAGCTAAGGTAACACGAGATGGTTTACCGAGATACTGACGACCGGAAAGAAGAGAAGAAGTACCAGTCATATGATCAGATGCACCAGAATCAATAACCCAATGAGTAGAAGACAAAGAAGACGCAATGCAAGCAGCGGAGGAACTTGTCTGAGATAGCGTAGCAGTGGATGAAGAACCCATAGATGAAGGCTGACTTGACACAAGGCGTTGGTACTCCTTTGCAGAAATAGTCACCCTACTGTCGGCAGAAGGATGAGTAAATTGTCTAGCATCCTCAGAAATAGTAACCTGATGAGCCTGAGGAAAACCATGAAGATCATAACAATACCCCACTGTATGGTTTGTACCCCCACAATGGGTACACTGTCGAGTACCATAATAAAAACCACGACGACTAGAATTACCACGACCAGAACTACCTCCCCCTGACATGCAACCATAACTAGAACCGCTACGACCACGGCCACCAAAACCATTAGAAATAACTGAAGCAGTCTCCATCATAAACAAACCAAAGCAACAACGAGGATATCACGGGCAACCAAACAATCAACAAAACTTAACAATCCCAAGCATCAACAATCACCAGACCAGGTAATGAAATTCTTCTCACAGAGCCAAGAAGAATTAGAAGAACTACCAATAACAGTAGAACCAGAACTAGCAACCAAGAGCTACCAACTAATCAAACAACCAACATTATCACTGGTCAACAAAGCAAATAACACCATAAACAGAACCTGATGAGCACTGAAGCAACAGCGGAAGGACAAAAGCAACACCGTAGAGCATCAACAAATGAACCAATGACCTCAACTAGTACCAAACATCGACCAACAGCTCTGGAAGAATACTAATTAATAGCTGAAGCATCAACACGAGAACAAGGAAGAAGGAACCAACATCACCAACATCACCAGTACTACCACGGCAGAAACCAAGTAGAAATTAGCCAAAAGAAGGGCTGAAATTGCTGAGTCCACCGCAAACCGACCACTAAACCAACAAACCAACGACAGCGGTATCTTGTGCCAGATACCAACAAACCAACGACAGCGGTATCTTGTGCCAGATACCAGCAAACCAACAAACCAGAGCCTACAGGCTACAGGCGAAGACCAGCAAACCAACAAACCAACGAACCAGAGCCTACAGGCTACAGCAAACCAACAAACCAGAGGCGAAGACCAGCAAACCAGAGCCTACAGGCTACAGCGGAGACAAACCAGAGGCAAACCAAAATCAAACCAGAGGCAAACCAACGAAACAGAAGGCAACAAACAGACTAAGGCGGCAGACTTGGACGGCAGACCAAGGCGGCAGACTAAGGCTGATGAGGCTGTTGATACTTCAAACTTCAATGGTTGCGGCTAAGGGTAGGCGATGACCAGACAAGAGGCTACTGTTGACGCCACCATCAGAAGACGGCAAGGGGCTGATGGCGGCTGGGGTGGTGGCTGCTCCAGGTGCAGCGGCTGGAGCTGTTAGGTTAGGATTTGGTTTTGGAGTTGGGTTTAGGGTTTAGACGTAGGATTAGGGTTTGGGTTAGGGTTTAATTTTTAGGGTTAGGATTTGTCTAGGGTGGAATACAAACCCGCTCTGATACCATGTTATTAGAGATAAGAGAAAGTGTATAGGGTGTTAACCAACCCCAACACACAAGACCTTTATTTATATTATGAAATGACTAGAAACATCACTTAGCTAGCCAATGTGGGACAAGTACTAAATAAGCTATTCTAACAAGAAACAAACTGAAAAATAGAATGTTGAGTACATGACCTAACACATTTTCGAAGAGCAATAGAAGATTATTAGAATCAATATTAGAATCAATAAATGGAGTTTCAATGAGAGAAGAGTCATTACCAGATGCATCAGCCGAGGAATTTGGAACTGGAGTAGGCGATTGTGATGGATAAGGTGGTATTGCATATGAGGACTTTGTATTCTTTCGGCTAGTGTAGGTTTTTAAGTCAATCTGTTGTAGTCGGTGAAGCCATTCCCTCATATCACCATCAACGTCATGTGTGGCTGCCCCTTTAGCCGATATAGACTCCCCCTCACTATGTTTGTCATGTGTGTCAAGTGTGGTTGTCCCTTCAGCAAACATGGGCTTCCCCTCAATGTGAGTATACTGGGTAGACATCTCTTTCTGACTAAACTCCCCCTGAAGAGATGGAAGAGAGAGAGAGTAAAATGACTCAGACGCCTAAAAAATGACATCCATAGAAATATAAAACTTTTTAGAGGAAAGCTCATAGCATTTGTAGCCCTTCTGGGTAGCGGAGTATCCAATGAAAATACATTTGTGGGCTTTAGGACCTAACTTGCCACCCAAGGGATGATGGGCATGAACAAAACACACAAAATTAAAAACTTACGGAGGAAGTGTTGCGACACGAAAGCTATTAGGGAGACATTCTAGAGGAGTTTTTAAGTGAAGCATATTGGATGGTAAACCATTTATAAGGTAGGTGACAGTTAAAAGGGCTTCGCCTCATAAAAATTTAGGAACATTCATAGTGAACAAAAGAGAGCGAGCAACCTCAACAAGATGTCGATTTTTTCGCTCGTCAACTCCATTTTGTTGTGGAGTGTCAACGCAAGTGGTCTGAAAAAGTATACCGTTGGCATTTAGGAAAGCCCTAAAATTCCTATCAATATATTCAGTGTCATTGTCACTATGGAGAATTTTGATCTATGAATCAAACTAAATGCGAACCATAGCATGAAATGATTGAAAACAGAAAATGACGTAACCTTTAGACTTGAGTAAGTACACTCATGTGACATGAGAAAAACAGTCAATAAAAGTGACAAATCACCAAATAACCTTTTAAAGAGGGAACGGGAAAAGGACCCCAAACATCAAAATGAATAACTATAAATAGAGTGTCACTTCTTTTATTAATAAGTGCATAAAAAGAACGTTTATGTTTTCCAAACTCACAGGCTTCACAAAAAAATTGACTTCTAAGACAATGTTAAACTAAATGAGGAAAAAAAAAAATTTTAAGTTCCAAAAGATGGATGACCTAATATACGGTGCCACTGGTGTAACATAGAAAACGCATAATTTGTAGTTGTTTGCAGAGCTAGATCACATGTCATGGGTGAAGGAGTTGTACGGGGTGCCGAGTCCAAGAAGTAGAGACCACCATAAAGCACTGCCAGTCTGCCAATCACCTTCCCCATATCCAGTTCCTGAAAAATACAATGAGTAGGAAAAAAAAATCACTGAACAATTTGCAGAACGAGTAATATTACTAACAGACAGAAGGTTAATAGCAAAATTTGGAATATGTAGAATTGAAGGGAGAAACAAGGAGAGAGAATAGCGAACAGAACTTTTTCCCGAGATAGCAAAGAATGTTCTGTCGGCTATTCTGACTTTATCCTTACCAGAACAAGTAGAGTAAGAATCAAATACAAAGGAACAACATGTGCACTAACTGAGATACTTGTGTGAGCAAAATTGGATGATATGGAGGCTATTGTGGAAGTGAAAGCTATGGTAGATGGAGAATCAGCTCGAGTCATAAGGCGCCGAAGAGCCTGTATTTCCCCCTGAGAAAAACCACAAATATGATCAGAAGATGCTTGAAACCCAGAATCCGGTAAGGTGGCAGGAGCCAACTGCGAAACATGGGCCTGGGCCTGAGAACGCCCGGAGCCACGACCACCGCGTCCGCCCCCTCGCCCACGGGGGGCGCGGCCATGTAACTTCCAACAAAAATCTTTGGTATGACCGATGTTATTGCAATAGTCACGCTTGAGTGACTCCCGATCCCAAGGACTGCTACACTAGACTGGAGCTTACCACCCGATGAAGGGATGGCAAGCAAGGCAGAATGATCAGAAGGAGGAGTGTGCACCATAGCACCCCTCCGACTTTCCTCTTGCTGGACAATGGCGTAAGTCTTTCCCAAAGACGGAAACAGAACACGACCCAACACCTGTACACATATCTGATCATATTCCATATCTAGGCCAGCAAGGAAGCCATAAATTCGCTCTTTCTCCAATCGTTAAATCCAAATTGCAACATCTTCAGTACAAACAGCTTAAAAGCCCTGATAGTGGTCAAACTCTTGCCATACTCCACTTATTTCCGCATAATACGCAGCGACAGACCGATGGTGTTGATCCAATATTCGAAGACGCTTTCTCAACTCAAAACACTGTGCATCATTACTTGTTACGAGTAGGTTTGGGTTGCAGTAGTCCAAATCTTATACGGGGTATCCAGGAGCAGAAAGGTGTGGCGAATGTCATTCTGCATTGACGTAAATAACCAAGTCATAACTAAAGATTTCTGGGATTTAAAGCGCTTAAGTGCAACAGGCTCACTCTCGCTAGGAGGAAGAATAGGACCCTTAATAAACTCAGACATCCCTCAGACTTCAATAGCTAACGTGAAAGTGCGATACCAAATCAAATAATTGGTGCCGTCCAATTTGATAAAACATATATCCAATGGAGCGTTGTCAAAGGTCCGTTCATTAGGCCGATCATAGTGGCTCACGGTGTTTGTAGAACCAAACGAACCGGTTGAAACAGGTTTTGGATCCGTAGCCATATTAGACATATCTGTATGGTGGCTAAGTCGGTTGGGCAAACACTGATAAGCTGCGAATCAAATTAGCAGCTAAACAGAGAGAGCGCCCTGCGACAGCGGTCTGAGCGGCAGTGGCAGCGATGATCTAACTGCTGGAAATTGGAAAATAGAGCGACGACAGCGGTGATCGCCGGAAACTGAAAACCAGAGCAGCAGCGGTGGTCAGAGGGTCGTCGGAAACTGGAAAACTAAGCAACAAACAGTACACTAATGAACAGTGAACGATAACAGGTGAACGGTAATGCGCGGTGAACAATGCACGCGGTGAACAATGCACACGGTGAACAATAGCGCGCGATGAACAGTAATGCGCTTGGGTTTTAGGGGGTGATAGTGGTGGGTGACAGCTAGGGTTTGTCATCCCGCTCTGATACCATGTTAACTTTAATAGATCTAAATAATTTTCTATTCATCAAGTGTAATATTTATACGAGTAAAACGAGATCTAATTTAACTCTAACTCTAACTCTAAATGATCAACTATTCTATTTAGGAAACAAATCATAATCCTAATTTAGTTACAGTCCTATACACATAAAACTTTAACAGTTCACAATAATTGCCTCGTGCAGTCAACATTGGCCACATAAAGAGACAATAATGTGTGATGTTCTTCCTCTTAAGCTTTGTCATACTCTTAGGTCCACGTGGATATGCATCGTGGTATCAAGCATGCTAGGCATGCCAACACTTAATTATTTGTATTGATGGGAAGACAAAGTACACCCTTGTGCCACCAGTTTACATGCTGTCAAGTTGGAGAATAGTTCTCTCTTAATCCGGCATAGTCCTCCTTCGAGTGGTATTATTATCCCTGCACCTAACTCCCCGGAGTCCAGTCTTTTTGGGCGGAGAAAAATTGATGGTGCATCCGTTGGATGGTTGGATCCTAATTACCCACTTTGGAAGCCTCAAGTGAAGCCCAACGACCTAACGTGAGTGGATAAGTCTTTTTGGTCCAATTAATGTGTATGGTGGTTGTATTTACAAATAGGAGTTTATTACATTGTTCAAGTCTTCTATTTTCATTAGGTTTGGTATTTTATACATATAAGAGGTTATAGGTCTTCTTTAGACTTTGACAAACAAGATTGAGAGCTTTTTATATTATTAGGGTTGTAGCCCGTGTGTGATTCCCCTCTTTCTTTTCTCTATTTATGTACATTCTCCATCATAATGACAAAAAAACTTTCCATCTAAGATGCTAGGACCCTTTGAAACCCTAGACCTACTTGCTATCCATTATGTCGGCAAAATACACTCAATTTCAGGAGACACTAGTCGAGTTTTCCAATTGCTCTCCTGCAAAAGGATCGTCCCACCTGACCAAATCTGGTTCACTTATTAGTCATCAATGGAAGGGCTTTGCTCCCTAGCTAATAAGGTTATAGGGCTGCTATCCAGGGTACTAAGTGGTAACACTTGCACTGAAGCTATAAATTACAAAGAGCAAATGCAGAAAACAATAGAATGTTTAAATCCATTTTGAAGAAAATTATTATATAGGAAGACAAGTCTCACAAAAATAGCAATTTAAGTCATTCATACTTGTAAGCGTGACCAGGTATTCATTGGAAAAAATAAGCAAATCCTGATCTTCATTTTTCCAGAAATATCAGCCCATCTGTACACTTCTGCAATCATCAGAAATGTGTAGAGTAAGAGATCAATCAAAATGGCTTACTGCTACACCGCAGGAATTCATTTTTCTCAGCTCTAGAAAAATTTAACAACGGTCTACAGGAGAAAATGTAACGTTCAAGTGGTGCATCTGATGTCCCAGGAGAATTGAATCATTAGCGGAAGGCTTGCATAGCATGTGAAATGAGTTTTTTGTACCAAACGTAGCATCTAAACAAGTTTACAATCAATAGATTTTTCGCATTGCATGACTTTTAATAATCAATAAGAAGGTTCCGTCAAGATGGTAAGTAAATCCAATTGCTACACAAAGAACGATAAAATAATTAAGTGCAATGGAAATAATTACGTGCTGTGAAACATCCAAAATTACTTTTAAAAGCATGCAAACAAAAACCTGAAAAGTCTTCCCATGGGATTTCTGCTGATGTGCCAGGAACATATCTTCCAAAATCTGATACTGTTGTCACACCCTTCGTCAAGGCATAATTGCTGGCTCTTACCAAAGCTTCCCTCCTACCATCTATTGAGACTTCCGGGATGGATGATAAAACGAGCTTCATTGCAGAATCAATCAGCAACCCGGTCGGCTCTACATGTGATTTCACCACAGAAATAGCAAAATGTTCCATTTAACTTGTTTCAACGTGTTGGATACTGGAAGAATTTAATGAATGGGATTTTACATATACTACCAATTACAATGGAACATGTCCCACTGATAAAGCTGCATATTGCATTAATACAACACTTATCAAAAGACACAATTCATTAAGATGACAAAACTAGACATTAAAGATTATACAGGAGAAAGACAACATTTGTATTGACACTAGAACGATCAAGCAGGACAAAAATATTGTCCTCAGAAAACTGAAATTGCAACTCACCTACATCATCAGCCAATGGTAAACACATTGTCCTCACCACAAGCTAGACTTGGGTGGATCATCATCCGTTTATCTACATAAGCCACTACAGCAGACATACACCACAATGGGAAGGTTTATTTGCCATTTTGGTACCAGTGGGATACTAAAGCACCAAAATATGGTATTCCTTTCACACACACACACACACACAGAAAAAGAAAAGTATGTGATGTGTTTGAAGTGCAGAACATATTCAGAACCAGGATAGCAAGTATGCTACAGAAGACGACTATTACTGGTGTATGATAGACTGTTTGGAGTCGCTAGACATGTTCCGTCATTATTAACACATAACAAACTTAGAGGACCAGATTTACACTGATCATGACCAAAAGCCAAAACATGCAGCACACTTCACATGGTTAAAACATCATTTACAGAGAGAAAAATTAAAATTTGCAAGGCCCACCCTCGCAGCATTAAGATGAAAGTACACTTCATTATTTCCCAAATAACTTAAAATGTATGCTTACTTGAACTCTCCTAAATGCATATAGCACCTGTGTTACCCTCTTGACACTTGGGCAAAGGTAATGGGGATGTGCATCCAACATGCATAGCTGTGCGTTTACAAGCATGTTTAGTAATTCCAGTTTACCATCTTACTATGCATCTAACTTCCATATAAAGCAAGAATCGATGCCTACACATATAAGCTCAAACGGGGCCATATCCTTGTCCACGTAGGACAGCTTAGACTGTCTATTTGTATCATCCACAGTCCACACTGACAGACTAATAGTGAATGGATATCCATCTCAAAGTCATAAAAATTGAACAGAAGTTTGATGCTTGAATGAGTCAAATGCAAATGCATAAGCCACTAGGGCCATTTTGAAAGCAACTTCAGTGAAACAAAGAAAAAAGAAAAGCTGAAGTTTGTTGTTGGTACACAAAATTCTAGTCAAGAGGAAAATAGCTCCAAAAGACAAACCAAAAGGCCTACACGATTCAGTCAATCTCAACTCAGCATATGAAAGAGTTTGATCTTCTTTGGGCTCTGGTAAACTCAGGAAATTTATTACCACAAGTAAGCTTCTTTTGCTTTTCTTACCGAGGTAAGGTTTACGCCGCCCTTGATTTTGTCTCTCTTTGTTATAAGCAATATCCCCTCATGACTTCGAGGTTTGATTGAAAAAAAAGGAGTGATGGAGGGTGGCTATCAAGAAAATCTCTCCGACTATTCAGTTGACACCAAGACCATAAATCACAAAGAATTGCTTCAAGAGGGGAGAGAAAATAGTTCAATAAGAATAAAGGAGAGTGGAAGAACACAAGGGCCACAACCGAAGTGAAAAAAGGCTAAACCTTCAACTCACAATTTCAATCACTAAACTCTAAATAGGCAAAACAAATTAGGGAATTTTTATAGGCATCCATGAAACCTTAACCAAAAATTAAAAATAAAACAAATCCACTAGTTTAACATTAACCCCAAATTCATAATAAAACCTAGTTATCCATTTGATTCCCTTTTGTTCGTACCATAGAGTCAATAGTTCAGTCAATTAATCCTGATTTGGATCTCACCTTGAAATGTTGTCATTAAGTCAGAAATAAATATAGGCTGCTAAATACTCCGTCTCTATTTACTTGTGTCACATATAAGAGAAGCTCAAATTGTTGGTCCCAACACTTGGCAGTTAAAGTAATTAAAAGCCACCTTAATACACATCAATCATTTGAAACTTACCTCCATCAGTGTTTCTTATGACAGCTCCACCATCTGGATCTTGTGTGTAATTAGTAATCCCTGCAATTTTCAGTGCCACTGAATTAGCCAATCCCATGTGCCCATCCATCCTTGACAACCAGACCTGCATATGTTGCTTCTTTAGAATACTGCACTGTGAATGGTAACGCTCATATAATCCAGGAAGTAGGACATTCCATACAGGATTGTGGGGCGTAACATCATCAATCCAAGAGGCCATTGGCAGTTCTTCTCCCCAAAGATTGTTATTCCATCCACCTCCCAATAACCAGGAGCCGTGTTTCAGATCTAGAAGATTTTGTTCAAGGGTAACCATGAAAAGTCATTAATAGGGTTTTGATACAATATGGATGTAAAATGCCGACCATCGTTAGCCTAGATGTAGGTGTACACATATTTGTTTAAATGTGTGTGAAATATCTATATATACGTGAAAATTATGGGAAATGGGAGTTGGGATTTTAAGAGCTTTGCCATTGTCATCAAAGTAACCACGACTCACTGGGTGCCTGGGGGCGGCAATGGCAATATGGCAAGAAGGAGGCGGCCAAACCTAAAACTTCACAAAGAGTTCACGTAGGGCTTTATGTAAGCAGGTCTAAGGTTAATTTGAGTCTTATCTTCATGTATTGTGGATATAGAAACAAAAAGGCTGTTGGACATATAAGTGGCATTATATTAGGTTTTAGTCATTGGCGATATTTTCATAACTTTGATGATGGTTGGAAATGAAAAGTGGGGGAAGAAAGAAATACGGTAGACACTCAAGGAAAGTAACATGCCGTGACACATACAATCTTTTGGTCAACGGGTCATAACAATGGTAACCCTTTCAATTGATGCAATAAGTATAAAAAAAAAAAAAAAACACACAACACAATGAGCACTAATCTTCGTAAATTCTCGTCTAGGAATAAGAACAAAACATGCAGAACAAAACCTAGTATAAATAGGTGTACTGTGATTAAGGAATTATAAAGAAAAGGAAAGAAAATGGGTAAAAGAGGACTAGGAAGAAGGAGAGAGAGAAAAATCTTTGCAAACTGAGCCTTATGTAAAACGGTAATTCGAAAAGACACCTACCGATATCCGTTTGAGCCAAAAGATTTAGGGAACCATACAGAGACTACTATCTTCACATCTAATGGTTTCCATCACGATTTGGACATGTGCATTGACCTATAAAAATACGCCGAAATTCTACAAAGAAATTGTGGTGCATCTATTTGGGACGACCCGGCATTCGGACGCGTGGCTAGAAAATTTCCCCATAGTATATTAGAATTTTTGTCCAGGCAAGATGACTGGCGTTTGCACGGTCGGCCAATTTCCAAAAACAAAAGGATGATTCTAAATCACGGCCTAAGATTTTATAAATAAGAAAATAAATTCCTACGACATCAGATTCTAATGATTTGGGACACAAGGCTCAGTTTGGTTTGGTTTGGTTTGGTTTTAAAAGTAGATTATGTGCAATAATTCAAATTCTGAGCTAGTGAATTTCAACCTCTTGACGAGTTACGCTATACCTTGGTTACATGCATTTCAATAAATGTTTTGCAATCTCACTTGATTGACGACGTGCTGTGATATATGATTTATTAACATTATAAACCGTAAATTGTCAGAAAGCGATCAATTCACGTATATTTTTGCTTAACATCATAGACCATGGAGATGTTTGAAAGTGGGATTTCTATACGTCAATACATGATTTTGCTATTATGATTTATTCGGACGAAGTCTCGGGCACTAGGAGACATAAACGGACTAGCGAATGAAAGAACGTAAGGTTGGAGGTGAAGCCAGGCACAGTACTTATATCTAACCACTCTCAATGGGGTCACTCCCCAATCAACTGGTTAAACTGAATCGTCGAATGATATTATAATTTGAAGTGCATGAATGTAATGAAACGAGTCCCATCTCCTTGACTAATGAAATATGATCAACGATGTTGCTTGTTCTTCTACTAGCAAGTATGAATTTTCATGATATGAAAGTATGTTCATGGCCAAACCTATAACCTTGGTATACGTACCTCACACGAGCTTTCGCTTATGAAATATTTTTTTGTTTTCTTTCAGGTTATGGTAAATTAGCTGGTGGAAGGTTTGAAGAAGTCAAGCTTGTAATATTTTCTTTTGAAACTTTAAGTTTATATAAATATATGTAAATTATGACACTGTGGACTTGAGAGTTATTTTATATGACTTGCTTTTCTTGCTTGCACCATACTCATGTGAGAAATATTATGAACAGCCTTGATGACTTCATCATCGGCTGGTCACTTGCCTGTTGTAAAGTTGGTACGTGACATGCGTGACTAGTTAACCTGACCCCAAGTGCATGCTCACGCAGTTTTATTCAAGTAGAGCTCCTTGCGGCCATCAAAGTCACATCGTGACCTTGCATAGATTTAACATTTCAGCAATTCCAACCACAGTAACACAAGAGAAAGCTGGGGTGGGAGTGGAGAAGGGGCCAGGGGATTGAGAGTGAGGCCACACTGAAGAGTCCGTCACAGCTCGTGACAATGATAAAAAGTATGCAAGACAAATAGCACACTTACTTCTTACTGCGTCCTTGACTTTTCTGATAAACTCATCCTTTTTGTTCACGCCTCGAAGTTCCACTCGCACCATCTGTTTTCATTTGCTAAGTAAGACCAACAACTGATGGAATGCATACGTTGGAAACTTTTTAAATGCAGAAACATACATCAAGAGGAGAACTAGAAGCTTGTCATGACACCAGGGGATGAATATAGACAAGCATCTTCCTTATATTGTTCTTTCATCATCCCATTAGATTTGATTTCCTAATGTCATGCACTTATTTTGCTCTCCTATAGAGCTGTTTTATAGGAATGCCAGGGAAGTATGTAGTTGAAGAACTAGTGCAACTGATCAAGAGGCCCATATCCATATTTATATTAGCAGCAAACCTAATCCTACAGGGCATATGTCAAACTGGGAGCTTCCATAGTCTAACCCTAGGCATAAAACCAACTTTAACTTTCAAAAATCAATATCTCATCTCTTACTCTCTTCAGTTGGTCCCTTATGTGACTCATAAGGCAGAAAACACAGTAAATATTTCTTCTCGTATATTTTCCTCCATGTGCACCTTCGAATTCTAGATCGTGCTATTTTATACCAAGATCACGTTTTCTTTCTTTTTAATATCTTGTTGAAGATATTAGTCCACAAACTTCCATCTCCTTACTCAAATACTCACAAAATTAATAGGATCAATCTCTCAAAAACTCCAAGTCCTTAAACTGGTTTTCATTCAACTGATTTGCCGAAGTAGTCCACCATTTGTTAACATTTATCACCACACATGGCGGATGCTGTAGTTAATAATTAGTACAACTCTCCACATGAGAACCACGAAGTCATAAAGAAACTGCAAACATCTCACTGAATGCGTTCATTAATTATACAAACAACAGAACCAAACAAATGGCCATGAATAAAACTAAATCGTATGGATAAACCTGCAGTCCTCCATAAAGCAAGTGTACATGGGAATCAATAAATCCAGGAACCACAGCTTTTCCCTCTAAATTCATCACTTCAGTTCCATATCCTACCAAATCCTGCATTCAAATTGAGTTATACCGCAATTCTACTTTTCATATTTACAAAGCGAAGGTTGGCTTACCAAATCAGAAAAAAAATCCAAATTTTTGTTTTAGTAGTCCAGCAAATCGAATCATAATCATTAGAATGTACCAGAAAGTAAACAAGATAAGATCACAAGCTGAAAACAGTGAAGATATTGCTTCTCGTGGGATTTCCTTAGGCCAGAAAATATAAAAACTCCCCAAGTTGTATCAAGACCCTTTCCAAACACACCACCCCCCCCCCCCCCCCCCCCCCCCCCCAAAACAAAAAAAAAAAAAAATTAGGACCATTAAACTATATAAGAAGCAAAGATTTCCACAAAATCGACGTCATATCAGAGACACAAAAAGGTTTTTTACCATCTCTAAAGCAACACACTTAAATCTTCAAGGATCCTCCATTACAGGGAGCTACTACTTGCACAGTGAAGCGAAGAACATAAGAACTTGAAGATATACAAAGCAAGCGTAAGATCTACCAACATGAGCTTTGCAACTATTGCAGCTTCAGAGAGTGTCAAAATGACTTGTACTGTCTTCTTGTAGCTCCCAATCTTCAGTAATGTTTTCAAAGGTCACCATTCTGGTAACAGGAGCTTGTTACAGCACCAAATTGCATAAATGACAGCCATTATACTTGGATTTACTCTATTCGCTGTCAGGAATAGCGGCAAACTCTTGCGAAAGTGCAATTTATCTGTCATCTAAACTACATGGAGTAACTTTGATGCATTCAATTCCCTTATATTCCTTTCACCATTTTTCTCTAAGGTTCATAAAACCTCCTAGTAATATATATCATCATTGAGAACCCTTTCAGGTAATCAGTGTCGCCTTAAGGTCCTCAACTTTGTAGGAGATACAACCAAAAGCAGCAGGTATAAAGTTTGACCAAATAGCTATCCCGTAAGTAGCAATATATGAGGATAATTTAATAAGAAGTACGCAACATAACAAGCTGATTAAAAAACCACATGTCCTATGAATTAAAAATCAACATATTGCAGTAACAGTAGCATTCTGAAGAATTCAAAGTACTCATGAAAACATTGGAATACAGATATTGAATTCGTCGAATTAATGATCCATCCAAACTTACTGAAAAGTACACAAGTACCCTTCCAAAGTATGTAGAACATTTTTCTATAAAAAGGTTCATTATATAGGACGTGCTTAGAGGGTTCAACAAATCTCGACGAATTGTCGGTACAGTGCCTCATACAATGAATCTGACGTTTGAACCAAGACACATTCAATTGACAGATTGAAGTGTTCGTGCTTCTTAGGTTATCGCTTCAATTGACAGATTGCATAAGAAAGAAATTTCTTGGAAGAGGTTGGAAAATCAGCTTCGATGTCTCGTTAAGGTAATCATCGTAGAATCAGAATAAATTCCAGCTACATTCCTAGTATGTTTCCTTCTTCTTCTTTTTTTTGGTATTTTATTTTGTGTCAGTTGGGTTCTGTTCAGATTTTCTATTTCTATTTTCTATCCTTGCGTTCCAGGAGTATTCTTTAAACCTCTTTATAAAGAGGTAATTTAATAGGGTAAATAACAAGTCAAGTTGGCACATTATGACTTTAAGGTCCCATTGGGAATGTCAGAAATGGCGAGGATATAAACTCCGCAGAAAGTAATGCAAATGAACTAACAGCGAGGAGATAACCAATACCACATCTAAGGTAATTCTTCCACCAACTGGCACAACCAGTGCTGGAAATTTAATTCAACCCTGGGTCTAATCCAGCCTATCAAATAGGCCCCTCAACTCCAATGGCCCATCATGCCGTTGTTCTCCCCAAAAGTTGAAGTTTTATGTTGTTCTTTCTTAAGCAACAAATTGTATCAGAGCACAACATCCCCCAGCCCCCATTTACTACCATTGTTTCATGGAAGAAGCTAGACATCCCTTGGCCAAGAGTCGAATGCAAGATGCGACAACTGTAGTAGCAATAAGTTTCAGCATTCGAAGAGCTGAGGCAACTGCCATGGATAGAAGTAAAATTGACTGGCAGAGTCCATTATTGGACAACATAACGGACAAGTGAGAACAGCAGCAAATACTTCATCCCTTTTGGAAGTTTAGCAAAGCAATATGCCAAAGTCGATCTTCCTAAGCTTGAGGGAGGAAATTAGTGAGGCTGTGAGGCTGAAAGATTCCAACTAAAATCAAATTGCTGAAGATCATAAAGTGTTATGGAGTGGGGACCTTAAGTACTACCCATGCCATCTTTCTTAAGCATCCAGTTTCGCGGTGACTTCCTGGGGGGAGTGGTTCTGCTTGGCCCCACACAATTTCACTCCAGCCCCATTAAAGTTTTAAAATCTTTTATTAACAACGTTAGATAAATAGTGTGAGGTGTGAGGGTAGTTTTGACATTTTATTATTATTGCCTAATTAGTGTACTCACTCACTCTATATATATGAATGATATGTGTGTTAGGGTGATTAAGAAACCCTAAACACTTTTTCCAATCTCCCTCTCGTATCAACAAATATTAACCATTTATAAAAAGATCAAATTAGGACTACTAATATTTTGTATAATGTTTTTTCTCTCAACCCTTACTGATCCTTATGTCCCAAACGTCGCCACGAGTGCATCAAACTCTGGCATATTCAAATAGACTTGTCTCATTCAAAACATCAAACCTACTAATCTAACTAATATTTCTTGTACATCAAATCGATTAGTTGAGAAGTTCTCCACTGGACTACAGAAATACAGTTGGCGAGCAGCATGGCTTGTGATAGGTATTTTCCGTACCATTAATGTTGTTGCCCATGTATTTTTGTTACTGCTAATTGTCAAACCCAAACAAAAGATCAACATCCGGCGTTTTCAAGCCAAACAATAAGATTTGCACAATCACAATAACCGAAAAACTAATGTTTGTTTGATCACAAATAACAGAACAATAACAATTTGTCCAGCCATTTAATTCCAAACAGACATCGTGCAATTCGTCGTGGTTGAGATGAAGTGACAAACCCTAATGAAGTACTAATGTAGGCAGAGGTCTAGTCGAATAATGGTCAACAATTTATGATTTTGTCCGTGGAAGTTTAGCTAGTATTTATCACAGCAATACATATTCAGATACACAGAATTGAACAAACGCAACATGTTTCGAGTGACAGTCGAACAAAGAGATAATGCATGGAATAATAGAGCAAACAATGTCACTTTGTTTGGAGACACAAAACCGAACATGGACTTTCTGTTCGGAATTATAGATAGTAACATACTTCTCATCGGAGAACTAGAGTCATACAAAGCACAATGGTTAAGAGTTACAGAGCTAAGTAGAGAGAAAAACAGCACATTTTACCTGCATTTCTATGGCATATATTTATCAAATTTATTAGGATACTTACGGTTCAAATAACAGAAAAGTCCAAATAAAAGTACAAGATAATGCCCAAATAAAGCCACTCATCCTATATAAGCATTCACTTTCAATAGCTTTAAATTATGCAGCCATTCTTTTCTTTGTCCAAATGATTAGTTTTAGGAGTAAGGGCGTTTATAGATTACGAGAGAAAAAGATTGATGGGGCAAGAGAGAGTTTTGAACAAAATTTTATTTATAATATTTTATAATGGGGGTATAGAGCACATGGGACTAGTCCAAATTGAATCACTCGTATTGTAGCCACAAATGCATCTTCTCTGTCGCAGCGAAGTAGCAGCGGCAGCCATAACATGTAACTTCCATTGGGTGAACCACGTAAATCTAGTATTCTTGTATCATTGTTCTTATGATAGCTATATTTTGCTGCATTCCATAGTCCTGTGTAAGCCTTCCTCCCATTCATAGCATAAAATCCCTCATCATTTATGGGAAGGAGGCCTTGAATTGGTATTACTAACATGAGAGCTTGTGGATTTTTCCAAACACATCCGTCCAGGACATTGGATACACATGAGCCCTTGATGTGTCCGGATGATCTGTGTCCCTTGCATTACTTTGGAAAGGAAAACTTCATGTCTATCAACATCACGTGTTTCTGTAAATTTTACATTCTTCCGTTCTTTTTTCTTTCTTTCTTCCTTTTGTTCTTTATTTTTCCTTGTTTTTTTTTTTTCCCGGATACATCAAGCCTTAGAAGTTGTGTAAGAAAAGAGAACGGTGGATGACGAAGAAGTGGGGCGAGAAGGAGGCGGCGCCAGAAAAGGGACACGAGGGGAAACCTTAACAGAGGAATAGTTGCCGATACCAAGAACTCGTCCGCCGCGAATAGCCATGGAATCAGCAAACGGGAAAGACGAATCACTAGTATAGATGGACCCATTGGTCACAAACAGATCCGCAACCAACGAGGAGGAGGATGGTCCTCTCAAATTCCATAAATCTGCCCCACAAAAATGCACAGCTATTGTGAACGTGAGTCCAAATTTGTTGTGTCAATGATTGAAATGGGTTTAGTGAAGTAACAACTTACAGTTGGTGCTGAGCAGAGGAAACAAGTATACGGAGAGGAGGACTGCGACCGACGCTGAGAGAACGATGAAGAAACTCATGATTTTAGAGTTAGACAGTGGAGACCAATAACTACATAGTACTCAAACAATAGAGCGAGTGGGCAACTGGTAATCGCTGAGAAGAGTAGCGGTACTCTCCGCTCTCTCCCTCTGTCTCTCTCTCTCTATCTCTCTCTCTCTCTCTCTTTCTCGTCTCTCTCTCTAGTTGCAAAGATTCCTGCAGCTTGGTCATCCATTTCTGCTGTTTGTTATGGGGGAGTCTTATGGCGGGTAATTCCTCGTCAGAAACCGACAATTTGGAGGATCTATTTTGCCCCCTTTTTTCTCTCTTTTTTAGGGGTTGTTTGGAGTCTATTTTTTGCATTTTTTCATTCTCATTTTTGAATTTTGATTGTTAGACTCATTTTCCATTTTCGACTTTAGGAGTAAAAACTCAAAAAGAGGTTGACCTCCTTTTTGCGTTTTCATTCTAATTTTGCATTCTACTACTTTTGCAAAATGCATTCTGCACATTTCTCCCAAACACTACTCCCAAATTTAAAACTCATTCTGGCCATAATCTAAAAAGCTAAAAAACCAAAAAGTTAAAAATAAAAAACTAAAAAGTAGGCTCCCAAACATCCCCTTAATAAGTTACCCTTCCCAACAATTTGAAGAAATTGTATCAAACCCCATGGAAGGAAGGAAGTATTACCCCTTGACCTTAATAATCTAGGTTAAAACTCTCATTAGTGATTCTATGTTACACAAACAAATGCTATTTAGAAGCAAATAAAGAAGGCAAACAAGTGACCGACAACGAACAACAAGCGAACAAATATGCCCAGGGGATGTCTCCTTTTCTTTGCTATGTTCCCAGCTAGAAAATTGTGTATGAATGTTTGCAGGGGGGAGCATTTACAGTGCGAGGTGGGCGAACAAAAATGATTCTTTTACCATGGACATTGAATTGTAAATTTAGTAAAATTTAAATAGAGAATATTTTAATTTTTTTAAATGATTCATTAAAGTAGTGGTCATTTTCGGTAAAATTATGCTTTTACATGCGTGAGTGGTGCCGAGATTACTGGAAAATCAATCGACCTGAGAAAGGCGGTTACAAATTCAGTCGATCTGAAAAAGACAATTAGTTGAGATCAATGAAAATCCTAATTATCTCAAAGGTGGTTCTAACGAGATAAGAACAAATAGTCTTTAATTCAATTCAACTTAGAATGAAAAATTTGTGATTGAATGAAATTCTAATAGTAGAAGATAAGTCATTGAAGAGTCTAGATCGAATTTGTCTATTCATTTTTGATAAACCAAAGTATTCGGCATGTACTAAAATTACTCCAAACCTAGGCCTCGTTTGTTAAAATTATTCGTAGGTTGGGATTCGTAAGGTGATGGGATTAAGATGAGATTCGTAATACCAACGGATTATTAAAACCAGTGTTGTATGTTTGTTTGTACTTGGGATAGGATTAATAGTGCCATGTTGGTGTTTGTTTGCAAAAGAGGAGGATGGAATTAAATTACATATTTTTCAAATTTGCACTCACCTTTAATTATTTTTCTTGATCATTCCAGGCACTTAGGGCTACTCATATATCCCTTCAGAGATATTAGTATATGTGTGTAATCATTTGGGTGCATAAAAGTAAACTAAACTAGACTCGCAATTCTAGAAATCATAGAGATAACGTTTTACTCTATAACTTGGTGGATTCTTCAGTCGGCTGGTCGGATCATAAAAACCTCCAACTCCTTCCACACAAAAAAAAAAAATTGATCTACAATTTTTCAAAAATTAGCAAATCCAACTTCAAATCTCACTTGATTTCCCATTCTAGCTTACCAGTGCATAGAATTTCAAAAAGAAAAACCCAGTTCAGTTCTCTTTTGAGTTTCCAATTACAGCTTAGCAATATGGTGAAATTCCAAGAGGAGGAAGATAAGAAAAAGTAAATATCTAACTTTCTTATATAAACCATTCCCTCCTCATCTTTTGAATCGTCATCTTCCAACAGCTGAATCTGGGACTTTTTTTTTTCTTCAAGATATACAAAAGCAAAAAGGAAATTCTAAGATTATTTTGTTCTTTTTGGGAAGAAGAGCTTTGGTGGCTGCAATTCTGCATAACTTGAATGCTGAATCTGATAATTGTAGACATATGATGTTGAAGGAGAAATTGGTAACTCACCTCTACTGGTAATCAATTGTCTTGCTAATACCTAGTCCTACCTGGTATTGGTAATACCCCCTAGTGAGGGGTTTGGTAAACCCTTCACCTTGTTAGTCCGAACAAGTTTTGCAAACCAAACACCTTCTATCTAAACCCATGGGATTCGTTATCCCATCCCAAGCCCCTACCCATTTAACAAACAGGGCCCTAATGCCTTAACAACTGGACAACCCTCAAATAGCCTCTAGTGACTGATTTTAGTGAAATTCGACATTGTGACCTTATGGAGAACCGGATCTCCGATTTTTCAAAAGCTTCAAATCAAAATTGAACTGGACCAAATATTGAGCTCCTTAAACCGACGGTTCAGTTTGATTTTTCAAACCGGTTCGGTTGGTCAATTTTTAATTTCGCCCAAAAGAACCACATAAACTTTTAGTTTAGAGAGAGGGAGGGCACGAGAATCATAATGAAATTTGATACAGTGTGTGTTGGTTAAGGGCTCCCTCGAGAGCATTTTGGACTGATGCTCACATTCTTTCCTTCCAAAACCACTTTTCCGTTCACAAGGGATCGAAGTGGCACACTAAAGTATGTTAAGGTGATAGTGATAGTGATAGTGATAGGGAAAAAAAATTTGCGGGGGGTGAGTGTTGATTTTGAACAATATTTTAGGGGGTGTCCGAATAATTAAGCCTACGTAAACTCACAAAGATAACATATGGCCTATCGAAACCTTATCACGTGATCCTATCTCTGGCGAACAATCATGGCGTAACTGTGAGGTAGATTGATTCTTGCAAAGAAGCCCATTATCGACAATCTAAATAGGTGCTCTGAATCATTTGCTAATCCTCAAGATATTGTACACAGTATAGCAGAAAAATCTGCAATGAAGTTTATCAACATAAAGAAAACCAGCCGGCTTTAATTCCGTAAGAGACGTTAGAATTTGAAGTTGAAGCATCCGGCTGATATCAAGTTTCAGCCTGAACCACAGAAACTTCAGGGGCATTATTGCTTTCTGGCTGTACAGATACCGAAGTTTCATTTTCTGCTGATGCTGAAGCTTGGATAGTTTCGGTTGGTTTAAACTTATTGATATAGTAACTAAGGGATGGCCCGGAGTATTCCAGTGTCTGAATCTGAGGTGGATTCTTCTTCCCAACTTGAAGCAGTATGGATGATGCTGCGGCAACTGCAATTAGGGCAAGGCCACCCGCGATGGCTAATGTATTCTCTGCTCCATCAGAGGAAGAACCTGCCGTCCCTGAGCTGATTGCACTTTCTGCCACATACACTGAAGGCTGCAAAAAATAAAGAATTTTAGATTTCAGTATCTTACGGTATTGCTGGGAGTAGAACTTTTATGACAAATACAATAAACAAGAAGAGACAATCAACAAGAAACAGAAAGACACAAAAATTTACATAGTTACGAATAAGCAATAACTTAGACGTACGTCCACAGGAGAAGAGAGAGATTTCATTATGATCAAGAGAGACTATGAGGGTCGGCTATGTTCCGAAACTCTAATATGAGGTGCCAATCAATTAGATCTCATCAAGTTATCTTTTAGGGATGTATACGTTCTCTATATATAGGAAACCTTAAAGAATAGGAAAGGATAGCATTCTAAATAAAATGAGAAAATGAATCTCCTAAAGAATAAGATATGATAGAATCTTAAATAGATTGGGAAAACAAATCTCCCAATACTTATCACTAGGATTCTCACGCATACTCTTACTACCGGTAGCGAAGCTTCTACTACCAGTAGTACACTGTCCAAAAAGTCAGAAACTCTTACTACTTGCAGTACCGGTCACTGCCGGAATACAAAGCACTATCTCAACAAGAACATTAGACCAACGTAAAGGGGGCACAATTGGAGAGTATTAATTAGATAAAATGATATTCGATATTTGAATTTGAACTACATGGCTTAAAAATACTGAGATTATCTCTAGAGATTACTATGAGCCAGTCATAGAGCTCGAACTGTGGACTATATGCTATGCATTTGAGTGGCCTGGGTGTCCATTGAGAGGGGACTTCACACCCCCACTCACCATCTGGGTTACTGTAGGTAATATCAGATGTTCCTACATGTAGCAAAAAGAGGAAAAAGGAAAAAAAATGCTCTGCATATATATAACTGCTCATGGTACCACATAATACAGCAGCCTATCCAACTTGGAAAATGCCAAAGTTCATCCTATTTCTATAATTGAAGTAGGGGACGAGTCATACAAACTATATCCTAGAGCCAATAAGAGTAAGAATGAGAAAAAAGAATTAGAACGGGGGGTTCAATCCATTCGTTTTGATGTTATATATTTTTAGAGTAACTTCTCATATTGCTTGCCGACAAGGACTTCAATTTCCAAAAGATTAATAGTCTTGGGTCTCTATGC
Organism: Arctostaphylos glauca; assembly: GCA_019985065.2. Taxonomy (NCBI): domain Eukaryota; kingdom Viridiplantae; phylum Streptophyta; class Magnoliopsida; order Ericales; family Ericaceae; genus Arctostaphylos; species Arctostaphylos glauca. Next base: position 20,170,836 of record JAHSPW020000011.1, on the reverse strand, counting down.
TATTTGCTCATGAACCACAAGGATGATTATCAAGACTTCACAAAATAAGTTGGAAAGGATATATCCTTGAGTTGTGATACACATCTAAAAGCTATGTTCAATGTCTGACCACAAGTTCAAGCGCTCTCGAGGCGCTCGCTGTTTAGCGAGTCCATTGGCAGTGATTTCTTCTTTTAAGAAGCTCGATCTACTCACGACTCAATCATCTAGCCTTGGATTTCAGGTTCATAGGCAAGCTGGGACCCAAACAATATAATACCATTAAATATTCCTCAAGAACTCTATGGAATAGAATGCAGAAGATTTCATGATTTTATTATGTCCTGATGTTCTTAAAATCACCAGTCTGAACCAAAAGTAATCTCAAGCTGTATAACATCCTTCACATGCTGTGAATTTAATATGATTAGTTTTCACAAACGCTCAAAATGAAACTGCAGTTACAGCACAATTCTTCCACGGCCTTCTTTTAGAATCAAAAAGCATTTCATTGTAAGCTTCCGTCAATAATTAAGTTCAACTCGCCCACCCCTATATTGTTCCAAGTATAACTATGTAGGGTGGTAAAGTAAGAGTGAATAAAATAATTGAAAGTTGAGACTACTAACCTCAACAGAATATATGTTTGTCTGCCCAGCAGTGTCCTTCTCAACATAACCTGTCCAACCTTTACTACGACGAGGTGGGAATGTACCCACCACTTTGGTCTTCTCTGCTGCTAACCATTCCATACTCACCTTGCCAACCTATTTTAGCACAGCAATAACTTAGATTTCAGGTTGAACAAAGCTAACAACCAATTTCTGCAGCAGGTTTTATGCAAAGCTCAGAAACTAAAATGCTTAACTGTGTGTCCTGAAAGTTTCCCTAGGAAACCAGATCAAGTAAAGGATAATGTATAAAAGCTAACTTAACATTGATAAGTGAAAACCCACAGTTTAGCACAGGAGTGGTCTACTGGCAACCAGGACCTCAGGAAGTCTTTGGTAGGGGGTTTGACTATCAATCACGTGCTATCAACTGGTGTATTGGACCAGTACATACAAGACCTTGCATTGCTTTTAACTGGGCCCCCACAAGTGCACAGCGGAATTGGTCCCTCGTAGTTGGTCTTTTGGGCTAGAAACCGAGTTATTAAACAAATATCAGCTAAATGAAAGTCAGGTACATCAACGTGCATTTTCGGGGGCTAGGCCCTTCTTCTGTACCAAGAAAAATAAGATGTGCATTTTCAAGAATAGACACAATACAAAATTGACCACCGAAATCATCACAAAGGGACTGTGCGGAAAGAATTAACTCTACATGGTGTTACACAGAGATGAACTTTCACTTCACTGTCACCAAAGTGAATTCCATCTTGGTAAGGCATGAATATAGCTGCCAGGTGTCCTGGGACTATGATTTTGGTGATCCTGGCACAAAAATTAACGCAAAGGGATGTGATGGATATTGGAAATTTAGGTTTATGGACCAAGTGATTATCAATCTTTCTCCCCAACTGGTCTGGAATATTTTGCATGGCCAAGTTACAGAAGTAGGATACATACACAGGGGAAACCCACTGCTTTGAATGAAATAAGTCTCAAGCAATAAAGTGTTAGTAGACTACTTTAAGAAGAACCAACTGATCCTTGAACTTTAACTAGTTAATAGCGGAATTAAATGGGTAGAACTTTTTTGTGCCTTTCTCTTCTCCTTTTAACAAATAAATAAAGAAAAATCCACTTGTCATTTGCAATATTCTTCAGTCTGACAAGAAAAACCCAATTGTCCCATACATACACGAGTTCCTGATTTCCAGCGAACACACAAATTATATTCTAGAATTACCAAGATTTTATTTCAAAGACCTCAAATCTAGATTTTATATTTTCATGTATATTTTGTGTGTGTTTTCTCAACATGCCTTAAATTCTTCATTGTCAGACTTTTCTGTACTGCTCAAGTACTTCATCAGCGAACCAAAACTGTTAAGCATATAGCCCTCATGTAAAGGGGTAAAGAAAACAAAACAAATGAAAGAAACTCACAACTAATCGCGAAAATCATCGATTCATCCATACTGAGAATACTAATATGCAATCGAATATGCGGGGATAAGAAAAAGGAAAAGAAAGGGAGAATACGTGAAATACGTACCTCCTTATCGGGGGCGCATTCTTCGTCATTACAATCAGCTTCTTCGGCGGCGGAAGATCTTATTCTGAAGAGGTTGAGGCTTGTTGGCATCTTCCGTGGGTCCTTATAATGGTAACTGTTGAAGGAAAACAAATTGCCGGAGCGAGAGGAGGAGGAGGAGGCTACTGTGCAGTAGCTGTTTGCTGTTGATAACATTGTAATAGCTTGTGACCCACAAGCCATCCTTATTCTTCAGATGCAACTGAGGAATTGTTTGGGCAGTTCAAATTACTACGACTACCCAACAGAAACTCTTGTGTTGATTTCTCTTTCTTCTTTTCGGTTCGTCTTAGACGGAGAAACACATCATCCAGCAGCCTGCTGGAGAGAGAGAGAGGGAGAGGAGGAGGGGGGTGTTTGGTTTAGGATTGGGTATTTTGTGGTTCGTTTTGAGCCGACGATGTCGAGATAACACAGGCTCTCTTCCATTCAAAATGTGCCATCTTCGTAAGTCCACTAAATTATACTGACGTGCCCCGAGTTTTTCCATACAATACTAACCCCTATTTTTAGGGCTGCAAAGAAACCGAGTTGAGTTGAGTTGAGCCGAATTTCAAAATATTCAAACTCTATTTGTTAATTAAATGAGTTTAAAATTTAAACTCGAATTCAATTTATTTGTAAATGAGTTGAGTCGAGCCGAGCTAAATTAAGCTCATTTAATTAACGAGTCTCTTTAAACGAGTCGAACTTCTACAACGAGCCAAGTTTTCAAGACTTAAGCTCGAGTCCTTTATGAAACGAGTCTAAAACTTGAGTTCGAACTCGGCTTATTAACTAAATAAACTGAGCCCTTATCGAGCTGAGTAGAGCCAAGCTCGCGAGCAGCTCAGTTCGTTTGCAGCCATACCTCTCTTATAGCTTGAGAAACTATTCTAACTTTTTTTATTTTTAATGATGTGATTTTTACAATGAGCATTCCGTACTTAAAGTCCGATATTTAATCATTTTTCATTGTTTCTGTTGTGAAATAATTGGACTAGTTATATCAACAGATAAGAGATTTTGAGTATTTTGTTGATAAGTAATGCTAGAGACACAGATTTTTTCATACACAATAGTTAAATGCATGTGGAATTCTCAATTTATCAAGGGTCTCATATGCATCTAATGACTCCGTACACATCTGTACCTGGATGTATCTAGACACATCTGTATTCTTAGACTTTTTCTTTGTTGATTAGGCAACACCCAAGTTTGAAATGGAGAAAAACGATTTGTAGTCGCCCGCCCCATAAGCAGTGACAACTGCCATATGATGACTCATTTTCACTATAGCTATGGTGACTTTAACTATGTTGAAGATAACTATATAATAATTTAGAAGTAAAAAAATTAGAATAATTTATAAAATTACTAAAAAGACCAATCCATTTATCAAAAATCTCAAGAGATGTCAATTCAATTTAACCTTATAATTTACCCTTATATATTACCTTATAATTTACCCTTATAATATATAATATAAGAATAAATCTACTAACACATCAAATGGTATATCATGCTTATGTGGTATGTTATTTTAAGTATAAAGTGTAAAAGTGAATCCCATAAATATTGATATGTGTTCAAATTATTAAATGACACGTAAAAATAGTGTATAATTTGATATACAACGTTATGTGTTAGCAATATTGCTCATAATATAAAAATGTTATATGTTGATGATGCCCACCACGAGTTGAAATAATTAGCACGCATTATAAGGTGTAACAAATACTAGCACGTATCATCACGTGGTACAATAAATACACATTAATGTACTTTAGTTCCTCAAATTTATGTGTCTACATGTTTAGTTCTCAATTTTTCTTAACGAGTAAAGATTTCTTAATCCCCATTCATTCATAAAACGAGAAAAATTCCAGTACAAAGACTCAAAAGAACCAAAATTTCAATTTTCCTTTTTTTTTTATAACTCAGACTGTTCAGACCAACTTACACGCACATGGATTGTGCCCAAATCCACGTGTAAGTTATAAGATTCAACCCTTAGCCGTTACATGCATGAGATTGCACCTTACTGGAGCTCCACTGAGCTCCCATGGTTGAAAACCGTAGAAGGAGATGAGCCTGGTAGCGACCGGACGCTACACCAGAAGTTCAGCATGAAGGCCAGACTGAGAACTGGATTCCGGGTAGGCTGCTGGTTTCGGATAGATTTTAAGCCAAACTTCAGAACCACCCCTAGGATGCTTTAAACCTATTAACAAATTTCCTAATCATATGGCATTGTAAATTGAAAAGTTTTAAGACTTACACGCTGCTCAACCATTGGCATAATCTCAAACGCAGAAAGCTCATGTATTACATTTTTCAAACATGGAATGTGTTGCTTTTATGCGTAATTTGTACATCATGAATGATGCATGGAACTTAGTGTGATGATTCTAATTTGTTGCATAAAAGTTCATGAATCATGTAAATAGATGAATACATGGAAGCGGTTCAAAACTAAACAAGAAGCTAGGGTTTTAGAAAGCCGGTCGAGATAGGATGCCTTAAGTCATGCTATGACTTTAGCCAAAACATGTCTTGAGCCGAGTTAAATCTTGAGTCAAGCACTATGTCTTGAGTTGTGTCGTGCCCTTTTTCATTTGGGTCTAGAGTTGTAGTAGTCGATGGTTAATTAGTAGCATTAAGTGTTCAGACACGACAAACGGGAACATAGCGATTGGAAACATATTTATCGGAATCATCATGTACGGAAGCATCACGAAAAAACTATGAGATGTCTTGATGTGACTCATTACTTCTTAACTTTTTGCATTTTAATTCTATTCTTATGTGTTTCCTAATTTCATGTAACAATTTTTTCATCGAACTTAACATGAATGTAAAATGAATAAAGAGTAAGAATTTATACTGAGTTTTATCACTTATAGTGTTATTATTGCCCTCGACATTTCACGCCATATATCGAATATGAGATGGAAAACCTGACTTATCCAATCGACATCACTACCGCCAATGACGATCCTATTGAATCGTGGTCTGCCTGACCATAGACAGCTCTATAAAACATTAGTCAATGTATTTTTCAAATGTAACCTTAATTTTAGAAACTACTCTATTTGAGAACTATACTTGTATTTTAGAAGACTTAGTAGGGTTGTAATGTGTAATTCTGCACCCTTTAAATGACATAATTTTGGAAGTCTATTGGAAAATATTTTATTAACTTTTTTAAAAATCGAGAGATTACAACTTGATATCAATAGCTTAGGTTTAACCTTATCTCGAGACTTTGGGTAGATGAGACAGATCACTTTTCGATATCACCAATCTAAGTAATTACACAAGTATTATTGTCGTTCCTTTCATCATTGACTTGTGTACTATACACGACCCTACTATAAGTCTTACATACAATTATTTTCATTTTAGAGGTCGTCTGATTTAAATCCTGAGAAGTTTCCCTGCTCGACATTGACTCGAACCTAATGTTGGATCCTAAAGAAGATTCTGACCTTGATAAATAGATGGACCAACTTGTCCTAGTTCTGCCCACTATACTAGTGTAATGGGGAGGTTTTGACCTGAAGAGTCAGCCTTGAAGGAGACGACGCTGATGATGAGGCCAAAGAGATGGAGCCATGGGGAGAAAGTGAAGTGGAGGATCCTCCAACCCCACCAAATGCAGGAGTCACTATGGAGGTGCTAGGATGGGACTTATGGTACAGATCTTCAGTGGACTACCTCAGCGGGACTAGAGTTTATGTAAAGATCACACTAGTCATATGTTGCCCGTGTAAGGCAAAGGGAAAGCCCTACTACTTGTGAGCACTGAATATATATATACTAGAGTGGCAATCTAGAGGATGTTACCTACTAGATGTACCTTTTGGATTTTGACAGAGGGTGCGTAACTCTACGACATTTGAATGGGTTCTAAAAAAAAAGCCAATTAATGAACAACACATTATCACTTAACAGAGGAGTAGATTTCAATAGCATGATTTCCTACATTAAGATGCCAATTGAGATCACTGACCGCAATTTTAAGATTTTATGAGAACCAGATTGATGGTTCTGCAAGGTTCACTAGAGGTGCTATGACATACAAGAAACTGCATAGGAGTTAGAGTGAGGGACCACCCTCACCTGTACTACGCATGGCTTGTTATAGGGATGGATATCAAGTCTTCTTGTGAGCTAATTGAGAATAGATTTAGGGCCTTATATAATGTACTGACAATTAGGTTGACTCTTGATAGCACAAATTGCCATATGACAATTTTTGTATAGATCTATGCTCATAGGACTATGATGATGTGTGTAACTGCACTACGTAACTTTGATGCCAATATTCATAGCATCTTTCTCCATTCTTTGCTACTAATAGCCATGCATTAGCGCTTTGTGCGCTAATGACCAACCATCAATGTGTGCTTTGCTTGCATTCACCCCCGTTCACTTCTGTGAGGAATGTCTTTACTTCCTTTGGTTGTATGCAACATGGATAAGGTCCAAAAATTGATATCCGGTATAGTTTCCCATTGGAGCTCAATCAAAATCTTCCCACTTGTTAACTCAATTTGTGGGCGTCCTTGTTGTCTTCTGGTAGTACATCGTCCTTCATGAAGTTGATGGTTGGATTTGTCCAGTTGAGAGCAATGGTAATAATGTCCAAGCATGCTCACTTATCTTCTTCCGTTGTCGACTTTGACTGGTAGTTGAACTCGTTGGTGCGTTTGAATTTTGTGCCCACCACCATGCCTAAAGTGGCCAAGACATCAGCGTAAAGGTTCTGCTCCCACACTATCTTCTTGATCTTATGTTTTGAAGCTTGCTCATGAGTTGCTTGGCCAACTAGGAGTATGTCCCCATCGGCTATCCCTGGCCTCGTATTCCTCCTTCTATTTGCTTGACGACCAATTGACTGGAGCAATAGATGGTGATCGGTCATGCCCCTATAGTTATGGCATGATTGAGGCCCACGATGAGAGTCTCGTACTCAGCCTCATTGTTGAAAGCTATGAATCCCAAGGTGGTTGAACAATCAACCATGGTTCCTTCGAGTGAAGTGAGAATTATGTTGATGTCTGCTTCCTTAGTGTTTATCGGTTTGTTACAATACAAGCTCCTTCTATCGGGCTTTGTGTTGTTAATTGATGCTCATCCAACGATTTTCCAAGTTGTGATTCCTCCGTTCTTGTGAATTCAACCTCAAAGTCGTTTATCCCTTTACCGCTGTCATTGTTGTGTATTGTATATCATATTACTTGAGCTTTACTCCCCAGTTCAATATTCTTCATGTCATGTCTTCCTTGTGCATAAGAGCCTTTAAGGGATGGTCTATTTAGACCATGATGGAGTGGGCAGGGAAGTAATATTGCAGCTTCTTTGTAGAAACCAATAGTTTAAGGTTGGTTTCTCCAATGGGAGAACTTGGTGTTGGCGACGATGACTATTTTGCTCACGTAATGAATCAACGACTAAATCTTTACTCCCTATCTTAGCGGGGCTCCAATTATTGTATAGTCCAATACTACCAACTAGACACACAAGTTCTCCCATGGAACATGCATTGAGAGGACTAGTTGCATGGATAGGTAGCACTTGAGATCCTCAATTTCTCGATCACATTCTTTGTTCTGTTGAAACTTTGCGTTTTTTTCACCAGTTGGAAAAATGGATGGTATCAGTTCAAGAACTAGAAAATGAAGTAATTCAAAGCTATGGACATGCCCGTTAGCTTTTGAACATCTTTAGCCTTAGTTGGTTGTTGGAGCTCCATCATTGTTTTCACATGCTCGAAGTTGGCTTCTATCCTTATTCTTGTGATTGGATATCCAAGAAATTTATCAAACTCAACTCTGAAAGCGCATTTGGTGGTCTTTAGCCTCATTTAGTGTTTTTGAGGATGTAAAATGTTGCTTAGAGGACTTCCGGGTAGGTTTCCGACTCTATAGACTTAACTAGCATATGTACATATCTATACTCTACCTGAGCATATCATTAAACATCTTTGTGACCAGCCTTTAGTACGTTGCCCAATAATATTGAGTTTGAACGACATCACCTTGTCAATAGAGTCCCCTCAAAGTGATGAATGCAGTCTTCTCCTAGTCTATACTGCATATTACTATCTAATGCTAGCATCTGTATGCAACCAAGAAGCTCAACCTTTTGTGTTTGGCCGCCAAATCCACTAGCTGGGCAATTTTCAAACAAGCTTTGTTCAGGCTAGTGAAGTCCATGCGGACCCTCCACTTTTTATTCTTCTTTTTAACCACCATTGTGTTCGATAGGCATTCGGGGTACGCAAACCTCCTTAATAGCTGTGTCGTCGAAGAGTTTCTCCACTTCTTCATTTACGACATTAGTATGCTGGATGGTTGACCTCTGACTCGTCTACTTCACTAATTGCATGTCGGCGTTGGTAGTGATTCGGTGGCTTGCTATCTCTGAATTTATGTCGGGCATCTCATAAGGTGCTCATGCGAAGACCTCAATGTTCTTGAGCAAGAAACTCACCATTGCCACTTCCTCCTCTTCATTCAAGGATGCGCCGACCAGAAAATATATTTCAAATCATTGGGATCAATCTTGACATTTCAACTGGTTTACTATTTTATGTTTTGGTCTACACCCTACATCTTCCAATACCGATTGGTTGGACACCTCCATCACGCGGACTTGCTTGGCCTTTTTCTCCATTTTGAGCACCATCAGCATACACTCCCAAGTTGCGGCTTGGTTTCCTTTCATGTTTTGACCCTTTTGGGTGTAGAAACTTAACTCTTTGATGAGAGGTGGAAGGCACGACCTCCGGACTAGAGATCCATCCCCTCCCCATAACGATGTTGTACATGGAGGGGATGTCGAGTACTAAGAACTCGTACTTGTTCATGATGCTCTCGATCCTGATCAAGGGGATGATCTTTTTTAGTGGGAGTTCTATGCTAGAGTTGAATCCATATAGAGGGGTTTTTGACCAGTGTGAGGTTTAAATTCTTGAAGGTGTTGTAAAACATGATCTCTAATGAGCTCCCTGAGTCCACCCAAACTCATTGTATATTAGACCATTGATGCGTAGAGTTAACACCAATCGGTTGTCATGTGGACACTCAAACCCTTCTTTGTCTTCCTCGGAGAAAGATATACTACACATCCTTGGGAGGTGGTGGCTTGTCCCGTCTTCAGCATGCTGACTTGATGCACTTTCTCTTATTTCTTCCTTCGTGGATTTACTTTTTTGAGCTCGGCTTACTTCTTGGGCTCATGTGCCCTGATGATAACTTGTACTACCCCTAGAGGTTTACGGTCCGACCTCTCAGTCTCTTCCTTGTCTTTGCCATGCTTTCCCTAATCTCTAAGGTCCGTAATGAACTATTGCAAGTATCTATGTCGTACTAAGTCCTCCATGTGCCTTTTCATCAAGAAACACTTCTCCATCAGATAACCGTGATCCTTGCGAAAGGCTCAATACAACTTATGATCCCGCCGCTTAGCATTCCCCCCATCCATATTGGGGCTCGAAAGTAGTCCTCCTTCTCATCAGCTATGGGTTCGAATCTAAGAGAGTATTCAAACGGCTATACACACCAAGGAATAGGAAATCTGTTGGAGAGTTTTATGGATCGACAAATTGAACTTCGTCCTTGTGTTTGGCTCTTCTGGGGTTGTTTCCAAATTGTTACGTCTTTTCTTAAATTGGTTAGTTTCTGATCGATGGTCCTTTTGTCTCTTATCTTTGTTTCATTCCTTTTTCTTTCCCTCTTCTTTAGTCTCCAACTCGTTGGTCTTTCCTTGGAGTGCCCTCGGCCCCTTTTTCGTCTCTTGTCTTCCACGTCAGAAGACCATCTCAACCTCATCTACCTTGCTTCTGAGGCATCGTAGCTCTCTTTCATGTCCATCTAAATGAGCTAAGAGGGCCTCACTTAGTCCAACTGATTCTAGTTGCACCGAAACATTAGCTTCGGTGGGGGTAGACTAGTGAACCCCATTTGTTTATACGTTGAGGCCTCCTACCTTTTAGTTTTGTTCTTCTCGTTGCACACCTTCATTGCTAGATTAGGTGAAAAACGTGTGGTACTATAGTTTCCATGGCAACTCTTATTTTTAAAGCTCCCATTGTCCACCAATTGTGGGGTGTTACTTATGGACCCCCCACGAGTCCTTCTGAAGTTGAAAAGGGTTATCTTGGAAGTGTACCACAATGTTTTCCAATTGGACATACTCTACAAATGGACAATCAGTCAGAGACATCATCGATTGGTGGTTGAAGTGCCATCCGAAGTCTAAGTTAGTAACTATAAGAGGGAAGACTTGAAGACAATGTTTTGTCGAGGAAGTATATAATGAAGAGTATGAATGTAAAGTGTTGCTTACGGAATCGTGGTGTGTAAAAGTGGCTAAAAATATCTCAATAATCGGCCTGGAATCAATTAGGCTCCAAATGATCCCTTTGCTATTGAAACTTCAGTCCTCTTTATAGTAATGTATTGCGTGTACTTATGGATGCACTCGAGCTAATCTTTTGCATTTGTCGCCTCTAAATGTGGGTTGATTTGACATATTATAGGACTGAAAAATGCATCATTTTGCATTATCAGTAGTGACGACTAGGGTGATTCTGGTCCAAGGTGATAGTAATATGAGGCCGAGTATTAGCAAGACGGTTGTCCAGCACGATTGTTGTCCGAGACAACACAGTAGTTGGATGATGCCTTACACTTACAGGACGACTGCTTGTTGTGTCTTGGACATCTTCGGGTTGGCCATTAGATGTATTCACCTTCCACACGTGGATATAGTTGAGTGTGTCTTCAGCATTTATCATCCCTTTACAGGAGTTGGTTAAACGTATCATGGGATTGAATAATGTGCACTTTTACATTGGTTGATCGTGCTAATCTGATTGGCTTTTTATTTGAGGTGATTGTCATCCGAGGTTTAAAGCTAATTAAGACGACGGGTCTGATGTGACACAGTGGTCGGATCAGGTCTTAATTTATAGGTTAGCATTTTGCTAGCGTTTGGATATTATCGGGTTGATGATACGATTTATCCAACTCCCATGAGAAAATATTATAGTTTTCGAGTAAACGTTAAGAGGTTTTATAAAGTTATCTAAAATATAATAAATTTCAAGAGATTAACCAAAATTAATATGTTTTGCACTTTAATTAAGATTAGATGTTGGTGCGCATATACTGTGTGTGCAAGTTAAACTTTATTTAATACATGAAAAATACAAAACAATAAAAAAAAGGAAAAAAATACTTACAGAAAAAAATATGTTGTAAGAGGTTAAATGAAGAAATGGATAGTTATGTAGAATATTTGGTGAAAAGTAATTTGTCATTTTCACTTATTGGGCGATCAAGATAACACAATGACTAATTCGAACACCAATCCTTTAATTAGAATAGATAGATTAACAACCGGCTTTGATACAAAGAAAAAAGGAAGCAAAATTCTACTAACATATTTGATATATTATGATTATGAGACATGTTATTTTAAGTATAAAATATAAAATTGAGTTTATAAGTTTGATTATGTGTTTAAATTAATAGATATAATATATGTATGATGTATAAATAAATGTACAAGGTAATACGTTAATAGTGTTGCTAAAAGAATAATGCTACAGATATCCAAACATAGACCGGACTAAGTAATGCTGCGGATACAGATGTCCGAACACAGACCGGACTGTGGTCGGAAAGTCTATCCGTTGCTATATATAAAACAGAAAAAACAGAAATACGGGTGCCGGTGGTCTTGATTCTCTGAATCGACGACACACTCGAAATATCTTAGCCGATGGAAAGGATGAGTGCGTTGACCATAGCTTCTCCCAGGATTTCTGGAACCTTCTTCCCCTTCCCCTTCCCCTTCTCATCCTCATCTTGCTCTTCTTCTTCCTTTGATCTTTGGAAGGTCTCTAACAAACATCAATTACGTCCTCCTCTATCACAATCTTCGTCTTCACATTATTGCAGCGGTTTGATTTGTAGATCACTCTTTGGACCAGCCAATGGAGTCAATGGACTCGAATTCGTTTTGCACGACGCGCTCGATTCTTCTGGGATCGGTACCACCCATGCCAGAGTACGACTCTTTACTCTTTCTCCTCTCTCTCTCTATCTCCCCCTCCTAATTTTTATTGTATTCTGATGTGAAAATTGTTTAATCCCTGTGGTATTAATGAGAATTCTTTGCATTTCTTATTAATAATACTGATGTAATAATACTCGTATATGAGATTTGCCACTTTGAATTACCTACTACTTGTGGTTTGTGTGTTGTCTCCGTTTTTACCCTCTAGGGTGTGTCCCTGTCTTGGAGATTCCACTTCATTCTTTTTGGCATATCGGAGGTGTATGTTAATTTGTCAGTTTTTTTCCGGCTATTTTTGATGTTTTTGTTGTGTTGTGTTTCATTCTGTTGTATTTTGTTATCAGGGTGAACATATACTAGATATTAGTTATATAATGTGGCGATACCACGACTTTTTGATGATTATTTCCTAGAGTTGATTATTTTTGGCGAGTTTCATCCAACTGTTTTTCCTTCTTCTCTCAATGACTTGCTCTATTTAGGCAAGATTCAATGGATAAGTACAGTGTTTAGCTTTTCTTCTTCATCCAAAAATGAACTCCCCTCTTTTTTGAGGGTTGGTGTGTATTTTTAATATCTTCTTAAAGTTTTGAAAGGGGTGAGTTCGTTAGATGTTTGATTCATTCTGGTATATTTGGTGCATTTTGAATGATTGGCAGACAGCTAGGGAAGGTTTCTGTTCCCAGATTGGGAAACTATCGAGTATTGAGAAGGAAATCAGCATTACAATTAATAGAGGTGTCGATTTGGGGAAAACAGCTCTCTACATAGCAGCCGAGGATGATTCTCTCATTTCGCACTCCTCTGTTCCTCTCCCAGTGGATGCATTCATTGAGAGGCTGGATGACCATTCTATGCAATTCTGCTCCCACTATAGTTCTTCATTCAGATCCTCACCCAAAAATATGATCGAATGTTTGGAGAGATACTTGTACATTGACAAGGTATTTTTGCTAGATATTTGCACTGAACATTTCTATTGAGAATTTAGTCCAATGAAACAGAGTTGATGCCATAGTAACATGTAAATAAAACCAAACCTCATGCATGTGCATTTTGAAGAACACATGCATGTGCATTTTGAAGACCTCAAAGAACAGATTGGACTATCATCAAGTTTGTACTTTTTCTTTTTTCTAATCTAGTTGCATCGCCATTTAGATTAAACCATGCATGTGTTATTTTCCATGGAATATAGATATGGCTGGGTCAAGAGATGTCATAGTTTCTTGAACAATCTATAGCCATGAGGATTTATGTTCTTTTGGTGATGCACAATTCACAGGCCAGTGTCTTTAATCTCACAGCCTATTAAGATTATGCTACTCGGCAGATGTGCTAGTTAACCCCACTTGTGATTGGGCATTTCTATGGATATGATATTTCAAATTGATTTCTAGACGATTTGTCACACCCCGCATAAAATCTCAAGATGATAACAATTCCAATAAATAAATAAAACTTCAATGTTAACTAGTTAAGTATCAATAATAATCAAATAAACAAGTGTACTTGAAATCAAATCACGGGCCCACAATGCCCAAATAAATAATCCAACATTGAATAACATCTAAAACATGACAGTGTTGTAAGAAATATATAAATCATATATAGCATGTTTGAACCATCTCCAAACTCGAGGTCTAAGTATTCAGATTCACTTTATCACCTGTAAATTGTTAGTTTACAGAAAATATAAGCTGAAACTCGAGTAGGAAATCATATCGAAACATCGACATATTAATTAAAGCATGCTTGCATCAACAACATAATGTGAATATATGACAAGAGAAATATTGACTAGATAACAACAATGATATCATGCTCAACATGCAATTTGACGGTCTTCCACCGGGTGCTACCCACATCTGGCCTCCTACCTTAGAGTTCACGAACTGTTTCGACGGTCGGGATACCTCCCGGTAATTCACAGACTTCCACCGTCGAAATCGCAAGGACACCATGCGGAGTTCACGTGCTGCTCTAACCGTCGGGCCATCGCCTACGCGATATTTGACATCCATGCATGATCATATGAATCAACAATAAATAATTTCAGACTTAAACAGTAATCACAAATGAACCGGAAGACAAGAAACAAATTGGGAATACAAAATAAACATTATATTTTTGAGTAGGCCGCTCGAGCAGTCAGGAGCTTGCTTGAGTGTCAAAAATCAGTCTACTATTCAAAACAGACTGCCGAAAATTTAAGGAGGTTGCTCGAGCAGCCTAGGTAAATTTGTAGAATCTGCTCTGTCGAATAAACCTTATTTTTTACTTTTGTTTTTACAACCTAACTGTCCAAATCTGCTTGAAAATTCCACAGAACATGCATGGCTCGATCACACATAAAAAATAACACATATATCATCGAATTAAATATGACCTACACAATATCTCAATGTTAAAAAAATGAAATTCTACCTTATTCAAGAAAAACGTAGAAAACGCTGTAATGATTGAAAGGCCCTCGAACTCCTCGCGTACTTGACTAATCCTGGGCTCTAAGCGAAGCTCTCAGCATCCTCTACAACTTTCTAGTTGAACTCCTCGCGTGATTCCTCTGTCTACAAGCCCGTTCGTCTTCCTCAAGTGAAACAAGAATTTTGTAGGTTTAGAAAAATCTGTTTAACATTTAATAAAATTGATTTTAGGGTTTCTAAATCTATTTTGTACTCATAATTAGGTTAATAACACTAACCCCCTTGAACTACTAAAAACCCCACATCAAGCCCAACACTCTAGATTATTGTAATCGGACCATAATAAAACCATAAACTTAAAACCACGAAGCTCTACAATAAACCAAAAACATAAAATAATAAATATCGAACCTCGGGTCCTCACAACGATACCCTAATAGATATAGTATGAGTTGGCTTCTCTTGGAGGACATTGTGTAATATGGAAGAAAAATCCCTAGAAAGATTTCGTTTGAGTCTCGCAGGAAAACAAATATTATGTTCGAGCAACTCTAATTCAAGCAAGCATGATGCTTAAAATTGATTACTAATCCAAAATTCAGATTATGGAATGTAAAAGGGACATGTTTGAAATGTCCAATCTTCAAGTGCTCTCACTTCTTGCCCACCCTTGCTTTTCTACGAAACCAAATATGGACAACAGTCCGTGCAACTGAAGTTGGGTTTCGTAATTCATGGCAAGTCACCCACCACAAAGGTATATCCAAAAAAAATCACCACCACAACTACTATATAGAAGTGCATGGTCCTAACCCTATCCAATTAGGACAAGGTGCTGTTAGCGATATAAATTTAGATCGTCTGTACAATTCCAAGGTTCAAAAATTCACTAGGCGTTAGTCGGGCGAAAGAGTCGCTTAGCACTTTTGTGGGCTAGTCGGGAGCGAGATTAGTCGGCATTCCTATTATTTTTAAAAATATTTCCCCCGTCTACCAAAATGTTGAGAAATTATATAAAAATATGAAGTAATGAATTTAGGCATAAGTAATAAAACTAAAAAAGAAAGTAGTAACAAATTACTAGTCCAAAATAGAGTTAAATGTTCAAAGTTCAAAACTAAATGAAATTAAGGAATTAATACGTAAAAACCAAAATAGTCAGACGTAATAGACTCATAGGTTAAACTTTAAACCTGTAATTTTAAAACAAATCTAATTTATCCCAATTTTTTGAATTTTTTAAAAAAATGATTGCCTAGGTCGACAAAGTTTTCGACTAATCCTAGTATTGCGCCTAGACCTAAAGTCGAGGTGGCACGACACTGCCTAGCCTGATTTATAGAACACTGTACAATTCAAAATGAAGACTGAAGTTTTTCACATTGACTTTAGACATTACACATAGCCCACATTTTTTTCCCGCTATTTAAAACTCGTTTAGATTAATGCTGTCATAACTTTTGCTATGCCGTAAGTTTTGTGTTCTCATCTTAGATCAACTTAAACTGTTCTTTCATAGCTATCTTTTACCCTAGTATGTGAAATTCCTCTTCATTAGTGGGATAATTGATTTCCTTGTCTTTGCCCCCTGGGGTCAAGTAATTCTTAAATTTGGCTTCTTTCTCTCTATCAATTGCTAGAAATACTAATTGTTTAGCACAAGGGTTACCACATGTCTAGAGATAACTATATGTGCCACTTTCTCCTTTTTAAAAAAATGCTTCTTTTATAAACCAAGTCCGAGACATAAATTACATCTTGCCAGCTCGTGATAAGAAATCTTTGGCTATGGCTCTCGATAGCTAGATATGCTTTACTAGGCCCTCATGATGTGTTTTCATGTTTGTCAGGGTTTCAGGAGAACTAATGCAAGGAATCAACCAGAGCAACGTGCTCTTTATCTCCCTTCAGTATGGAACCACACCTTTTATTCACTGGCCATTTCTTCCCCTGTTGTGTAGTTTCCTTATTACTCTATCCTCTTGTTTGAATCAGGTTTTGACACATCGCTTAGGTTCTGCTACTATGCTTTCCCTGATATATTCAGAGATCTTGAAAATGCTTCGTTTATGGAGTCTCTTGGACTTCGATGTTGAAATTTTTTATCCGCACGATCCTTATAGTTTGCCTAGAGCCTATCGAAAACAGAAAAGCAAGGAGTCGGATCAACAACATATCATGACATCACAATCTCTACTAGTGGAGGTGATTTATGGTCCATTTTCCACACTTATTTAATCTTCTTCTGCAGTTTCCTTGTTTGTTACCCAGCCACATGCAATCTTCTTCTTTGTGTTTTTTGTTGATAGTTGTGCTAGCGGTATCAGTGTTTTTATTATTGAAGTTACATATTCACACAATTTGCATGTATGTGATTCAAGAGTGTAACTTCAGAGTCATTCATGAATGTAGCTGAAGGGTCATTCATGTATGTGCATGGCTAGGTGCATGTTGGTGATGCCTACCTCACAGTAAAGTGTGGTGGGAATTTTATTGAAAAACATTTTTTGATGTTTATTTTATGTACTTATTATTTCAGAGTTGACCCTACTTTGTTCTTGTTCTCTGTCTCTGTCTTGTTTTCTCAACGGTGGTGGTGGTGGTGGGGGTGCAGTTTAGTTTCTAGCTGGATTATTCGAGAGTGTATTTTCTCAAGTTGGTGTCATAGTGGTGGTTAATACCGTGAAGGAAGGATAAAAGAACTGTCTATTTGGTTCGTTGCCCAGACGGGTACTAATGGCGGTGCTTGGCAGACAGGTACTAATGGTGGTGCTTGGCTGACGGGAACTAATGGTGGTGCTTTGAATCGGTCCGGCAAGGAAAGTTGAAAAACACCAATTAATAGTATTCGAAGCTTTGTATGAAGACTTATCTTCAAGTGTAAGATCTGTGGGAAATGGTCGTTGGAAATGATGTTGAGATTACAATAGATATGCCACACTGGAACTACACTAACAACTCTATTTTTCTCTTTGTTACAAACAGCTTTCCAACAAAATAGTTATCTTCTTATTGATTTCCTACATCGCCCCTTTGTTCTACCTTTGATAGTAGTTCTAAACGTAATGGTTAGTTTCAAAAAAAGAAAAGGTTTCATGCTTTGAGATTTCGAAGTGGACATGCATTTAGGGACACCCGAAATTGGAAACGTGGACAAATAAAGAGGGGTCAAGGGAGCAGTAAGTTGTGTAAAGGATTAAGTGTCACTATCCGACTTGTCATAATTTTAATTTATTATAAACCACATTAGTCTGTGTCCATTTCATTTTTAGAAAACACTATTATACCTATGCATGTACTTCATCTCAGAAAAGCCTTTGCTAGCAGATAAATAAGCAATATTGTTCGTTTTAAAAGTATTCTATATCTATAAAGTTGAAGGGTTAGTTAAATAGTTAACTTGTTGATTGAATGGCTAGTGACGCGTGGGCAACTATTTTTGTACTTCAGAAATGTTGGAACGTGTTAACTAGCATGCAGTATTATGCGACAGTGTCAAAGACCTGAGTTCAGCCAACACCCCATCCCCACCAACACACTCCCACACACACAGACACCCCATATCTCCACATGCCCGAAACATGGGAAGAGTAGAGATAGACCTGTTGTGTAGATGATTCACCTTGAAAGTAAAGCATTAATATTCTCTTACAGATATTTGATTACTTATTTTTTCTTTCATGTCAGGAGCTACTTGTGGTTTATTTTGGTGCTTATATTATGTTTGCTATGCAGATCTTGAGAGATCTGAAGATTGCTTTCTGGCCATTTCAGCTTGATAATACAGAAAGCCTATTTTTAAGCGCTGCACATGCTGCTAACTGCTCTGATGGATCGAATGGTGTTGAAGAAAGGTATTCGTCTCCTTTCAAATAATGCAATCCACCCTGCAGTCTCATCATATGTACACTCAAGTTCCGACTTTTCCTCAGTCGCTGCACCTGCCTTTCTTTTCCCTCTAAGCCTCATTGTTGTATCCTGTTTGTGCAGCGCTTTTAACCTGGCATCTGCCAAGGCTGCTAGGCATAGGCTAGAACGTGGCGTTTGGACTAGCGTACGCTTTGGGGATATGAGGCGTGCACTGTCGGGTATGTAATTTAGAAATTTCCTTTCTCCTAGCATTTGGGCAAGCGATATTAGCATGCTGTAGCATTTTCCCATTCATCAGTTAACACGTCATCGCTGCTCATGATGGCAGTGGAACATATGAACGGCAAAGTGAAAACATGAATTCTAACGACAGAACATTAAAATCTGCAGCAGCCATCGAGTAATGGAAAGCAACAAATTTAGTCTAGCACAGTAGTACTCTGTGTTTACGTGTTAAAAGAGAAGAGATTTAAAATTTTGCAATCGGCAACAATGACCAATATTTGTTTGTCCTTCAACAGATATAGACTGCTATTGGCAGAAATATCTTTCACGTCTTTATGTGTTTTCTATCTTTACCAAAGATGCTTCCAAAGTTAAAACTGTTCTACATACTTTGCTCGCCCTGCACCAGCTTTGTGCACTAAGCTTTGGACTATTTAGAAAACTTGCAATTCAGGTTATAGAATCGATAGTGAAATTGCTCCAGTTCAATCCGGCTAGCTGTTTATTGAAAAATTACACGTATAACGTATTTGTTGAAGTGGTGAGCAAAACAAATCCTATTCCTTAGTTTTCGAAACTTAAGAATTCTTTGACTTCTAAGGAGGGATTAAGATCTAATCTGACATATAAATGTGTTGACAGCCACTCCTCTTATTGCCAGTCAAATCTGTGTGTTGTGTACAATGTAGCATTGATACGAAAATATTTGATGGATAAAACATCCATATAGATCTTTAAATAATTTGTAAACAACCAATTCTGACTTGACATTGTTGGGAACTAGAATGAGACTTGGCTTCACTTGAAAAAGGTACAATTCTATGGATGCATAAGTTCGACTCAGGAATCAAAGCAAAATTTTCGGACGCCATAAAAAAGGCCGTAGAGTGGGGAAAATATGGCAACAACAGAAGAAAATTAATTTGTTTAGCTCATTTGAGTCCACATGGGACTTCAATATTTAAGGTCTATCTGATCTCCTGTTATGCAATAGTAGTGAGAGGTGAATGAATTGGAATTACTCAATTACGTGTGTGGTGGGAGGTAAGGGTAAGAACCCATGAAAGGAAAATAACGAGGCAGCAATGGGCATGATAGCGGCAAAGAAGCAGTTGGTGTAACGTTTTCTCACACAACGGCTCACAAATATTCTATATACCTAGTTCTTCTCAATTCAATTGCTTGCAAGGGAACTCTCGCACAACCATATGATGCTACATGTCTCGGTCCTTTAGTTCCTCCTCGGGAAATGGTATTGCCTGTAATCAGTGCAGGAGGTCGAACTACAAGGCAACAGCAAAGTCAGTGCTGACTGTTTCTCTGTTAAAAGCATGGTCATCATATGGCTAATACCCCATGAAAGGGGAATAACAAGGCAGCGATGGATTTTCTCACACAACAGTGACGTACTTGGTGCAGGAGGATCGCACTACAGGTGACAGCAAAGTCAGTGCCGACTACTTCTCTGTTGAAAGCATGGTAAACCATCACAAGCGAAGTCAGATCATTGCCATGAACATCTAGATTGTCACTGAAAAACTACCTAATTGTTGGCAGTTGAGAAATATTTAAGGTGTTCGTCCTATTGGCTTACCTAGGGACCTTGGATCTAAAAAAATATAACTAATTCTTCTACCTTACTAGAAGTAATAGCAGGAATATTTAACAATTATCCCGAAAAGAGAAAATAATTAGAAGTCACTGCACTTCAACAGGGTTTTATTCTTCTTCCTTATTCTTCTCTTACGTGGATGCTTACTATTTCAACAGCATGCGAACGCCTAATCCTCCTGGAAACAGATCCAAAGGAATTAAGAGATTATAGTGTTCTCCTCTACCACTGTGGATTTTATGAGGAGTCGCTGCAATTCCTCACATGTTACCAGGGTTCGAAGGTAGACTCTTTTCCTAATTACCGAATAAAACATTTGGATTTCATTCCTCTGATGAACATGCAGATAACACTCTTTTATCTTTGTTGGCATGCAGAAGCAACCATTTGACTCAATAAGTGACTTGGAGGAAGATGCTGTTGAGAAATTGATGATCCGCCTCAACCTTATTTTGATGGAGGAAGGTTGGAGCAGGCCCTCCTCACACGGTAGAAGTTTCCTCTCAAACAACTCTGATCCATGGTGATGGATCATACGCATTATCTCATATAATCAAGCAAATGTGAGGATCATGGATCATGTGCATTATCTCATCTAATCGAACCAAATTCCATGTCATGGAAATGGTGAGGATGGGTAATTTTTGGACTTGGCTGTTGTATAAAGAACCAAGAATCCCATGCACAAGGGCAATTGGTTTTAAGAGAATAGCAGTACTTAAACAGAGATTTTAACCCGAGAAAGTTTCCGAGTGGATCCGGCTAGTTCATCAATCAAACAGAAATACATCAAAAATGGATGAAGGTAGAAGTATTGATCACATGATTAAGTAGTCGAAGACTACATGTAGCAATTTCTCTGTAGTCTTCTTTGAGTGTTGATCATGTGACAACCGGCATGAACTCTCTATCTGGAATAGTAAATCAATATGAATGGCTCATGTACATCTGTTAATTTTGTATTGAAATACACTGTGATCACCTTCATGCTCCATTTACTGTTTGAAAAGTAAAATGTTCTCGACGTTATAGGTGATATTCATGAAAAATGCATAGCAATTCGATTTTTGTACCTTACGTGATGTGCTCCTGTCTATGGTTGCACTATTGGTTGAGGTTGAAATTGTCACGACTGAACAATAAACATGATCCAGCATGGCATTGCCAAACATCTGCGATCTGCGGAAAGAAAGTTAAGAAAACCACCAATGTTGTGATGGCCTAAACTCCCCAATTTATTGTCAAAATCCCCCCCTCGAAGAATATAGAGTGAATCTTGAGAGAGGGGGACCCCGCCGAGCGGGGCGCGGGGGGGGGGGGGGGGGGGGGGGGGGGGGGCGGGAGCGAGAGAGAGAGAGAGAGTGAGTGTGTGTGTGAGAGTGTGTGTGTGTGTGTCTCAATGCTAGTAAACTACCAGTACACAAAATCGAAACCTGGGTAAGACAATCAGTTCAACACTAGGAGCAAATGAACA
Source organism: Arctostaphylos glauca (assembly GCA_019985065.2). Taxonomy (NCBI): domain Eukaryota; kingdom Viridiplantae; phylum Streptophyta; class Magnoliopsida; order Ericales; family Ericaceae; genus Arctostaphylos; species Arctostaphylos glauca. The sequence continues at coordinate 20,148,974 of JAHSPW020000011.1, read as the reverse complement.
CTGGGGGCAAGAATTTGCTCAGATCTTTCATACAACCTCTCTCTGTCTCTCTCTCTCTCTCTGCAGGCACATGTGACTCTGCAATCCAAATGGACGTATGTTGCTGGCTGGTGCCTTGCAACACTGGACCACCAGATGGAGCTGTACTGCCTTGTTAAACATTCAGAGCGCAGATGGCGAACTCATCAAAACCAACTGCGGCTGACTAGAGAGGTTAAAGTTCCAAGCGTAACTCGAAATTCTGTCTTATGAAGATCATATTTCACAAAAATCACACTTCACGTGAAATTAAAAGTGCAGTCATACTCCGACATCTCATTTATGAAGAAATAGACGAGAAAGAATCCAAGACATGAAAATCAAGCCATGGTACACGTAAACTTTGAATTTCGATGGGTAACAAGCATTCTGCCAAACGCAGGGAAAGTGGACTAAGGGCGTACTTTGAATTTTCATTTGGGGTTAACCAGCATTCCACCAAGGGGGAAGTTGTAGTAGGGGCATAACTCTGTTAATCTCTAAGACTCCTAGTAGAACACGTGAAAATTTATTCGAACTCGGGTTCACCCGAAAGCTAAGTATAATTTATTATTGGAAGTAGCTTGGAACGCGACGCTAAACTTACATATGGTGTTAGTTCAGATAACACATCTGCTATGATGTGATCAACCTACATCTACAGGCTACAAGAACATTTATATCTCTACGTTATCCCGTGGAACTTGAGTAGATTTCTTTTCTGCATGCATCCCATACAAATACAGAGATTCCGATTAAAGTAGTGATGCAGATCAGGTCTTTTTTGTTCATGTATGAAGTTGTTAACTGGCGTCTATTTTAGTTCGTAAATCTGGTCTTTTGCTTCTTTGAGTTATTCTTGTTGGGGATTAGGAAGTCACGCACATGCATTCATAGAGAAGACTTACGTAATTAGGGCCAAACGCCTAATCACGAAGAGGATATACTATTTTGTTTGATACACAAAATAGGAGGAGTTTTACGATCACCGAAACTCAACTCTCTTATACAAATACTCTCTGTTTTCCTCACAACATCTGGTTATCACTACAACCTCACATACACTGCACACTGCCTCTTAAGACATCAGTACGTATAAGGAAAGCAGAGATAAAAACAAAGAACATTTATTACAAAAGTCAGCCGTGGATCTTGTGGATATCCCATTTATTTTCCACTGCTTAGAGAATTAAGAGGGCCGTCATTTACCTAACAATTAGTGCTCGACAAAATAACGCCACTGAACTGATACTTCAAGTTATTTAGATAATTCAAATTGTGGTTTGGTAATAACTCCAATGTTGCTCCAAGTAGGATTTGCAAAGCATGATTCACCACTTCGCTAACTATGACGGGGTTTGACCTGCCCGGCCAAGTCACATGAATCGAGGAGGCAAAAAACAATAGTACTGAAAAAGTCCAAAAGTGAGAACCAGGTCTTGATCCAAACCCAACCTTGCGCCCGCTAAAGTCAGATCACGGCTGCCAGATCCAACGCAGCAGCCACCAGAAAGCATAGACAAACTCTACAGAACCGGTATGGACCAAGACAATTCACGGCCACAGGTGACAAGTTGTGGCCTACCTTGTAGTTGCTAGGTCAAACATTGGGGTTGACACTTTGAAACAAGACAGATTCTGCAGAACAACATGGGTTGAGCATGGGGCCTTTATGAGGCTGCCCAACAATTTTATGCCTGAAATACTGGTGTGAGGAGGCTCTATTTGCCTATAAATAGGAAGGGAAACCTCTTAGGCATGGGAGAGCTCAAAAACCAACAAAGAAGAGGGAGACAAAGCTATGAGCCAAGAAACCTTTGTTCCTACTAGCATCCATTCAGCAACCCTAATCCATTCCTAAAATCTAGGGAAAAGTCTTCCCTTTGTTGGCCTTGTTCATATGAAGCCTAGTCTTGGAAACCCCAAAAATCCTACTTTCAACTCCATTACCCATATCCTAGATTTCCTTTATACCTATCTTTTAAAAACCCATGAACTAGGTGTGCCGCAACAGGCACTTTCCATCAAATGTGCCGCAATGGGCACCGCAAGACACGTTGCAATGGGTGTCCAGATAGATAGTCAGTTGAAAGCTAGACTCAAAAATATTCATGAGATCATAATTTAGGTCTTTAAACTTGATTATTGCATTGTACTTGCACCGATAGATGTATAAGCCTTGTTTAGCATTGTTTGATGTCCTGGGCAGTTTATCATACTTGTGCTGTATTGAAGAAGCCAACTAGCCTTTGCTATGACAAGTCATAAGTATTGGTCGACCATTCCTTGCACGATATTTGGCAACAGGAGTTGTGTCTTGACTTTCCACTAGAGGAACCTTCGAAACTAGTAGTCTTTTGCACAGAGAAATCCATAGAACTTCCCAAAAATTAAGATAGGAACCTTTTTACGATGTCATTACATACCCAAAAAGTCCTTTAGGATGATTGTAGTGCAAAAGCAGTAGCAGAGACCAAACTTCTTTCTCTAATCTCGGCACTGGCATTTGGAGAATACGTTTGATATTTAGTGGTTCTATTTCAATTCTTCTAGTCGTTATCATAAAACCCAACATAGAGGACGTTGGGATTGTTCTAAAAATAACGTAAGTAGAAACGAACAAGGTCTTACAGCACGATCACTATATCTTTTCTTTCTTTCTTTTTTCTCTCTCCTCTATGGAAAAAGGGGATGATAGGTGGCGTGGTATACCTAATCTTTAGTAAACGTCGACGTAGCTCTATCTATATGCTCCTTGGAGCTAGAACCCATAATTTGAATGAGAAATTGATTCTCAAACTATGCTTGTAGTGTGTGGAAAGGTGAAAGATCACCTAATTTTACATAGGAAAAACAAATTGTTTGTGTTGAGTATATAAGTCTTAAGTTTGCTTAAGGGTTTGGGCTCCTTAGGGGTACCAAAGTTTTTCGAACGACTTACGTAATATGGGCTTTGGCCCAATGCGCGCGCATGCCGCCTTCCACCCTCCCGAACCCGTGATTGGAATCAAGACCATGGGCTGGGTCCGTGGTCCAAAGTCCATGGTCCCTGGGCTTGGACTTTGGCTTGGCTTGGTCCTTGGATTCTTATGGCTTATCTTTTTATTACTCATAAGTTTGGGCTTACTTGGTTTGGACTTGGGTCCAATTTTATTTAGGCCATGTAGTGGCTTGAGCTCACACATGGATAAAATAAATCTGGAAATTAAAACCATAAATTAATTTTTTAAACCTCTAAAATTGATTCTACAATTAAATCTATAAATCAATTTCGTAATTAATTTTGAGAAATCAATTGAGTAACCACATAAATTAATTTCATAACTTAAATTCAGAATTCAATTTCGGATTTATCATAAAAATAGATTTCAATTTTCTAACCATAGGATTTACTCTGAAAATTAAATCTAAAAATTCAATTTTGAATTTATTACAGAAATTAATATTTGATCTCCCCGTGATCCTATAAATTGAGCACCTCTCATTGGGAAAAATCACACCAAATATTATAGAGCCTTCACCTCTCTATACCCAAAGTGTTCTTCGAGTTTTTCACGTTCTTGAGTCAGACAGAGGGTACTACACAGCTAATTCGCCAGACGATTTTCATGGAGGTGCTACCAATACCAATCCATTGTATCCTAGGAGATGAACGCTGAGTGATTCCCCCAACACTCCAGCACAAATTGTTCAATTTTACAATCATTTTATAATCCGGTCGCTAACTTGAGTTTTTATGCATATTACAATTATGAAAAGTCAACCATAAATCACAAACGGCAACAATGGTGGCAACATGATCCTCGTTGGCAAGAGGATGTAAGGGGACCTATTGAGCATTATTTTGGTCCCCCTTTTGACCTATATTTGCATGTGTAAACAAATGGATCTCAACACTTGGCACATTTTTCATGCTTTCACAAATTTTGTTCTAAAGAGCTTCTTTCTCTAGTTCTTCAAGCTTTTTATTTCCTGAGATTTCTCTTTTCAATATTGTAAGACAATTTTCATTCAAAAAGTAAGTAATTTAAGTTCTCTTTATCTTCTTTACTTGGTTTATTCTATCTTCTTATTTTTCCGGCAAGTTGTCAAAATATTAGCTTTTAACCTTGTGTGTTGTTTTTCTACATATTTTTTTATAGCTTGTTGGTAAGCTCATCTTTCTTTCTATCATTTTAGAAATAGTTCTCTTACTCTCTTTATGTTATTGTTTCTTTTACAAGTATGAGTAGCTAAATCTTCTTAGGCTAGTTCTAAGGATGAAGTTTACCTACAAAACCGTGTTGGACATGTCTCCTTACTGCTTGGTATATGGCAAAGCATGCCACTTGTCAGTGGAAATGAAATACAAGGCATTTTGGGCTATCAAATAGTTAAACTATTATATGTTCGAGGCTGGTGCCCACCGCAAGCTCCAATTGAATGAGATTGAAGAGATTCGTCAGGATGCTTACGACAATGCCCACATTTACAAGTGTAAGGTCAATGTCTTTCATGACAAGAACATTGTTCGTAAGAAATTCACCCCCAGATAAAAAATTTTGCTGTACAACTCGAGGCTACATATTTTTAGGGGTAAATTGCGATCCCAGTGGAGTGGCCCGTATATTGTGAAAATCGTCTCCACTCATGGAGCGGTTAAGATTGAGAACCCTAGGAACAGGACCAATTTTAAGGTGAATGCCGTCATTTAAAGCCTTCCCTCTAAAACTTTGATCCCGAAGAATCTGTTAAGGAGTTGAGTGACCCCATCTATGGAGAGTCCGTTGAGGACAATGTGAACCTTAATTCTTCGGGCTCGTGAGCTTAATTTGAAGTGTAGGAGACTATAAATCTATAGAGTTTGTGATACCTTCAGTGTTTGCCGTGCTTGAATGGCATCTGACGGTTTGGTATAACTGCCTTGTCAAGCTACGCATGTAGTACCTTGGAGACTGGACCTGACGGCAAGAGCATGGAACAATAAGAAATCTGTCCAAACCACCCAACTATCGATACCATAAAACCCAATTCCTGCGTTCATCTCCTAAGTTCGAAATTTTCAAACCCAACCCTCTAAATCCATTTCCATGGCACTCCAAAAATTTCCGAATGTGAGTTTGGGAGAAGATGCACCAAGACAAAGGCAAAAGGCCGCTGAAAGGAGAGAGGAAGTGCAAAGGCGAAAGAGAAAATCCACTAAGTCTTCGGGTAGGAATAAGAAATCAAAGGATAATCCGAAGGTTAAGGCAAAATGGGAACTATCTATGCCGCAGAGGGATGCTACATGCAAAAGGATGGTCGATAGGAAGCATATCGGAGAGACCGAGGTTGTATTGCAAATCAGTTATAGGAATTTGAAGTTATGGCTCGACCCGGTTGACGGATTTGTGCGACCCTTGGTGCAAGCATTCTACCAAAATATGTTCATACCGGAAACTAAGGACTACATGACTTCAATGGTGAGAGGTACGAAATACTCATCAATCCGATGATTATAACCTTGTATTTGGGTTGCCCATCATATGATGTGGCCGTGTGCACATTTTTAAAGAACAAAGAAGAGAATGTCTATGACTCACGGTTCTACGCGGACCAAATGTTCGAAAACCTCAATGAGTTTAAAGGGCAATTCCCTATGGGAAACCTAAAGGAAGCGTATCACCTCATGAACAAGATTTTGCATTTCAATCTCTACTCCCAAGCGGTTGCGAAAACTTTGGGACAAACAGAGGTCCAACTTGTTTATGCCTTCATGCACAACGACATTAAAGACTTTGGACGGTATATTTTCAACAGTTAATTGAGTATCGTATGGAAACAATGTTTCAGGCCAATTTTTCCTACCCCGCAATGATAACTAAACTATGCCTCCGAGCCAGAATCAAAGAAATTTCTAGTGATGTTTGGACACAGAGATTGAGTCCTATTTCGGGTGTGAATGGAAGTAAAAGTAATGCCCATTCTAAGACCCCTACACCACGTAGCCAAGCACAATCCGGGAAAACCTCCACCCCTACCACCGCATCACCCGCTGCCCCCTCTAGTGGAAAACCCAATAAAAAGTCTTTCAAAGGGAAAATGTAGAGGATGATGAAAAAGATCTTTTGCCGACAGACTAAGATTAAGAAATCACATAGGAAAATTTTGAGGATGCAAAGACAAATTCTGAGAAGGTAGAAGTTCACTATGGATCACGTGGCAACCCAAATAGGACGTCCTTACATTTCGGAGGGTAGAAGGAGAGTGAGTTCGATGAGGAGGTCAGTGATGACAATAAGGAGAATGTTGAAGGAGATGAGATTATTGAGAAGGAGAGTGATTAGGAGACCATATGATTGGGAAGTAGTATGTAGTACAGTAGGATTGAGTCAGTGGTGTTTATATTATCACTAAGTTGTGTCAATTCTTGAGTCATTTTATGTTCATTGGCTAGTTCGTGTGCACTGGGTGCATGTTGGGTTGTCAGTGTGCTGACATTGGGTAGTTGACCTAACCACATACCAGTCGGCACCAATTTTGCTGGACTCCATTTTGATTGACAAACCCTCGAATATTATATACTATGAAGTCCTAATGGATTCTTATTACGCTTGGAATTCTACCTTGATGCATGATTTTGAGTAGTTGCACGTTATAGCATGTGGCATATCCATTTCATGATTCCTACTTCCATTATCGGACATAGGACATCATATTTGTGATTACACAAAATGGTTCAATGTGTAACCACCTTCTCAGTTTGCATGCTTATGCAAGATAGGGATGCAATTTCATGGCATAGATAGTACACTTCATTGTGAGGGTAAACCGAGAGGATTGAAATCAAGGTTTGCTTTGATTAAATATTACTTAGTTGCATGCCAATGTTCACTTCTTCGTTATGGTTCATGAATGGTTGCTTGTGATTGGACTTTGACCCATTATTTTGAAATGCACCTTGTACACGTAGGGAACTACGAATCTAGCATAGTGTATAATTAAGCTTTCATGGGAAATTCTATTTTTTACTAGTTGTTCGATGTGATGCGTTGCTAAAGACTAGCAATCTTCAAGTTGGGAGATGTGTTGAGTACACTAAATTACATACTAATGTGGCTCAATGCATCCAATTTAGCATCTAGGCGTAAGCAAAATCATTGTTCTATTTATTATTGCACGCATAGTTGTCTTTTTTCAATTTTTGATTTTCAAGTGCTAAAAGTACATCCAAATGCCTCAAGGGTCTCGTGACCATTTACGTCATCGATAAAGATCCAAAAGAAGGCCCGGGAATGATAGAAGAGAAGCCAGAATGAAAATATGAAGAAGCCAAGAAAAATGAGACGGAACTAGTCCTTAGCAACGCATCATATCGAACAACCAGTAAAAAATAGAATTCTCCATGAAAGGGTGATTATACACTATGCTAGATTCATAGTTCCCTACGTGTACAAGGTGCATTTCAAAATATTGGGTCAAAGTCTAATCACAAGCAACCATTCATGCACCATAACGAAGAAGTGAGCATGGGCATGCAGCTAAGTAACATTTAACCAAAGCGAGCCTTGATTTCAATACTCTCGGTTTGCCCTCACAGCGAAGTTTACTCTCTGTGCCATGAAATTGCATCCCTATCTTGCACACGCATGCAAACCGAGAAGGTGGTTATGCATTGAACCATTTCGTGCAATCACAAATATGATGTCATGTGTAATGGAAGTAGGACTCGTGAAATGGATATGCCACATGCTATAACGTGCAACTATTCAATTATGCATCAAGGTAGAATTTTGAGCATAATAAGAATCTATTAGGACTTCATAGTATATAATATCCGAGGGTTTGTCAATCAAAATGGAGTACAACAAAACTAGTGCCGACTGATATATGGGTTAGGTCAACTACCCAATGCCGGCGCACTAACAATTCAACATGCACCCAGTGCACACTACATAGCCAATGAACATAAAATGACTCAAGAACTTAAACGACTCAATGATAAACATAAACACCATTGATTCAATCCTACTATACTACATACTACTCCCCAATCATATGGTCTCCTAATCACTCCCCTCCTCAACAATCTCGTCTCCTCCAGCATCCTCCTTACTTTCATCACTGACCTCCTTATCGGACTCACTCTTCTTCTGCTCTTCCTCAACCTCCGAAACGTAAGGGCGTCCTATATGGGTTGCCACGTGATCCATAGTGAACTTTTGTCTTCTCAGAATCTGTTCTTCCTCAAAATTTCCCTCTGTGATTTCTTGATCTTAGTCTGTCGGCAAAAGATCTTTTTCATCATTTTCTACATTTTCCTTTTGAAAGACTTTTTGTCGGGTTTTCCACTAGAGGGGGCAGCAGTGATGCGGTGTTAGGGGTGGAGTGTTTCCCGGATCATGCTCGCCTATGTGGTGTATAGGTCTTAGAATGGGCATTACTTTTACTTGCAGTCACACTCGAAATGGGGCCCAATCCCTCTGTCAAAACATCACTAGAAATTTCTTTGATTCCAACTCGGAGACATAGTTTGGTTATCATCGTGGGGTAGGAAAAATTGGGCCGAAGCATTGTTCCTGTACGATACTCAATCAACTGCTTGAAAACATACCATCCAAAGTCTTTAATGTGTTGTGCATGAAGGCATAAACAAGTTGGACTTCTTTTCATCCCAAAGTTTCTCAACCCCTCGGGGGTAGAGATTGAAATGCAAAATCTTGTTCATGAGGTGATACTCCTCCTTTAGGTTTTCCACAGTGAACAACCCTTTTAACTCATCGAGATTTTTGAACATTAGGTCCGCATAGAACCGTGAGTCATAGACATTCTCTTCTTCGTCTTTGGAAATGTGCACATGGCGCATTATATGATGGGCAACCCAAATACAAGGTTATAATCATCAGATTGACGAGTATTTTCATACCTCTCACCATTGAAGTCATGTAGTCCTTAGTTTCCGGTATGAACATATTTTGGTAGAATGCTTGTACCAAAGGTCGCATAAATCCGTCAATCAGGTCGAACCACAACTTCAAATTCCTATAATTGATTTGCAATACAACCTTGGTCTCTCCAATATGCTTCCTAGATGGTTATTCCGGATATAACCAAATAGAGGTGGCCCTTGAGGACTAAGAGAAGACCACTTTCACTTACCGTCACATGCCCTTTGGACTTTGCAATGCTCTCGACAGCTTCTATAGGTGTTGACGGATATATTTAGCGACATGATTGAGAAGGTAGTGGAAGTATTTATGGATGATTTCTCGATCTTCGGTGACTCCTTGGAGTCATGCCTCACTAATCTCGAGTCCGTACTTGTAAGATGTGAAGAGATGAACCTCGTGCTTAATCTTCGGTGACCCAAAGAATCGTTCTCAGTCACGTAGTTTCTTCTAGGGGGATTGGGGTAGAAAAGTCTAAAGTGAAACTTATCTCTAAACTACCCACCCCTAAGTGTGTCAAGAATATTCGTTCATTCCTTGGGCATACCGATTTTCATAAGCGTTTCATTCAATAGTGCGTCGTCAGGGCACTGACCTTGGTCAATGTTTAAATTTATAAAACAGGACTTCCCTCAAATATTTAAAAGAGATATAGTGGAGAGTCAGGAGTATCGATCCACGAAAAAAAATAATTAGATTAAAAGACTTCACAAATTTGATTTTTTGACATTTCAGACGTCCACCTCATAGTTGTTCTGGATGATGATTAACAACTATAATAAACTAAATGAGGGAATAAAACAAGTGAATTTTCCATTTATGCACTTTCAAAAGGTGGCAGAAAAAGATGTTCGACCTGGCCACACTAGGCCTTGCGAGGTACTTGGCAGATCATGTCCCTGTTGTTTAAATTTATAAAACAGGACTTCCCTCAAATATTTAAAAGAGATATAGTGGAGAGTCAGGAGTATCGATCCACGAAAAAAAATAATTAGATTAAAAGACTTCACAAATTTGATTTTTTGACATTTCAGACGTCCACCTCATAGTTGTTCTGGATGATGATTAACAACTATAATAAACTAAATGAGGGAATAAAACAAGTGAATTTTCCATTTATGCACTTTCAAAAGGTGGCAGAAAAAGATGTTCGACCTGGCCACACTAGGCCTTGCGAGGTACTTGGCAGATCATGTCCCTGTTGTTGATGAAAACGAGTAGGAAATGTTGAAAATAGTTATTGTGCTAGCCTGGGGTGATCTTGACTTTTTATTCAGAACCATATGTACTGTGATGTTTGCACGATATATTCTACAACGTGTATCGCGTCAAGAAGACAACCAAAAATTGTGGAAGTCCTTAGATAAGAATTACAAAACTAAAGATGTCGGGTCAGAAAAAATTGTTGTCGGTCAATTCTTGGACTTCAAGATAGTTAATTTAAAGACTGTGGCCAATCAAGTCTAAGAGCTCCAGATGATCTTGCAAGAGATATTTTCTAAAGGAGTGGTATATTGAGCGAGACCTTCCAAGCAGCAGGCATTATTGAGAAGTTGCTGCAACTTGAAAAGATTTCAAGAACTACATGAAGCACAAGCAAAAGAAGTTGAAGATTGAACATCTTATCATCTGGCTCCAGATCGAGGAGGATAATAAGAGTGTTGATCGAAAGCTAGGAAGCTCGTTTTCCTTGAGTCGAATGTGGGGGAGCATGGCCAAGGCTTTGGCTATAAGAAGAAATAGAAAGGGAAGCAGACAGCTAAAGGGTCCAATCTAAGGCCTATTTGGAGGCATTCCTAAGAAACCAAAGCTTTAGTTTCAAAGCAAACGCTTCTAGTGTGACAAGATGGGTCACCGGACATCTAAATGCTTCCAGTCACTAAGGAACAGGCATCCTTAGGCGGTGAAGACTCTAGAGAGAGATGTCTTAGATATCAATCTCTCAGCGGTAGTCTCCGAGGTGAATCTTGTAAGGTCAAACCCTAAAAAATGGTGGGTAGATACTGGAGTTACCCATCACATATGTTATGAGAAGAAGATGTTAACCTCATTCAAGCCGATTACGAATGGCGATAAGTTATTCATGAGAAATTCTGCAAACTCTACAACGATGGAGATGAAGGGACAAGATAAGGTTATCCTGAACATAACATTTGGAAAATAGTCGACTCTGAACAATGTCCTCTTTGTGCTAGACATTCGGAAAAACCTCGTGTCAAGGTCTCTGCTTGGTGAGCATGGATTCCACATGGTGTTTGAAGCAGACAAGGTCATTTTGACTAAAATTGGGGTTTATGTAGAAAAAGGTTATGTCTACAACGGGCTTTCTAAGCTTAATGTTGTAATTGTAATCCCCACATTGAATAATAAGAAAGTCTATTCTTCTTACTTGCTTGAGTATTCCTATTTGTGGTATTGTAGACTATGTTATGTTAATTATGATGTTTTAGATTAATTAACTTAGGCCACATTCTTGCCTTTCAAGTTGACTTGAATAATTAGTGCGAAACTTGTGCTCAAGCAAAATCGACGAGAACTTCGTTTCCATCAATTGAAAGAGGTACAAAACCCTTGGAATTAATTCACAGTGATATGCTCGATTTAAAATTTGTATAGACACATGGCGACAATAAGTATTTTATCACTTTTGTCGATAATAGCACAAGATAGTGTTATGTGCATTTGCTATAGAGCCAAGACGGGACCATTAATAAATTCATTCTCTACAAGAATGAAATTAAAAATCAATTCGGCAGAAAAATTAAAGTGTTAACAAGTGATCGAGGTTGTGAGTATGATCACCATTTGGTAAATTATGTGTCCAACATGAAATTATTCACCAAACCAATGTGCCTTATTTGCCTCAACAAAACAGAGTTGCTAAGAAAAATAATCGTACCTTGGAAGAGATGATAAATACAATATTGATAAGTTTTGAATTGTCACATAACATGTGGTGAAAAGTAATTATATCTACAAATTACATATTGAATAATGTATCAAGGAAAAAACTTGATAAAACCCCATACGAACATTGAAAAGGTTGAACTTTCTTATACGTTCATACAAATAGTGTAGATTAATTTCTTGTCCATAAATTTGATATTTTGAATATACACAAGAACGCAATCATAAATCATAGAATGTTACATTCTTGTGCATGAATTTGAGATTCTGAATATATACAAAAACACAATCATGGAATCATGGAATGTTTCATTCTTTGAATACATATTTCTATGTAAGTCAAGTCCTACGAAGAGAACTTATGAAACTGCTAGTAAATGCAGCCGATATCAAGAAGATGAAGTTAATAACAAGCCAAGAAGAAGTAAGAGAGCTAAAACATATTTTTGTCCTTATTGTTAAAAAATGAACTTCAAAACTTCAAGTAAGCTGTAAACTCTCCTAATGATTCTTTATAGAAAGAGATGATCAAAAGCAAAATTAACTACAATATCATAATTGGGAGCTAGTAAATCTCCCTCCAAGTTGTTAGCATCTGATCCACATATGGATTTTTAAGAGAAAGATGAAAGCAAATAGTTCAATAAACAAGTACATAAACTAGACTTGTAAACAAATGGTACAAAAGAAAGACGATCTGGACTACTTTGACACATATTCTCTTGCCACAAACTCAACAGTGAGAACCGAACTGTGTTAAAAAAAATTAACGTATAAAGTATGTTGACATAGGGTGTGTTCGTTTTAGGATGTTTCTGAAATAGTTTTAGAAACATGTCTCTGAGACGTTGTTTGGTTATAAGTGTCTCAGAAACTGTTTCAGAAACAGTTTCAGAAACTGTTTCTGAAACTTTTTCTTTTATAGAGAGAAAAAGTTGTCTGGGAGAATGTTCCAGAAACTGTTTCTGAAACTGTTTCAGAAACTGTTCCAGAAACTTGTTTGAGAGAAAGTCTCTCAAACTCATAACCGAACACACCCATAGTTTACATGAACAGTAAAAAAGTTCTAGACATTATATTCACTGGTCAACCAATAAATCCGATAAACTTTCACAAAAAGAAATTCAAGGACAAAAGCTACCCATCACATACAAAAATTATCCGTTATACTCTTCAAGTTTGCATTGTCTTCCATATCTTTATTCCGCCAACATCCATGTTCAGGATTGTTAAAAAAATAAATTTTTATTCATAACTTTTTGATGATTTTGTCCCAAAAAAATCGAGAACCCTAAGACCACCTGGTGGATCTAAATAAATTTGTGTACTTCTAAATGGGGTTTAAACCATAAAAACTGCAAAAAAATTCCATTACGGTAGGACCATTAACAGCAAGTCGGGGCAACCATGGAGCCTAAGCTTGGAGCAACTTGAAAGGATAACACGATTGAGAAAGCAAATAATACAATCTGAATAGAGAGGTTAACTATCTAGTAATCACAGAATTGGCGATATCTAAGCACTTCAGATAACAGAAACAGCTTCAACAAGCAAAAAGCAAGTCTGTCTGCAGTGACCAGATCGCTCTTATTTAATCATGTCCACAAATACAGCAGCACACAAGGATTCGTGCAAAGATATACACAAACCCAGAGGGAGAGAGAGAGAGAGAGAGAGAAAGTCAACACAAAGGACTGCAAGCTTAATCCAAGGTTCAGAAACTCAGAAGCGCATCGAAATTGAGCCCAAACACTAACCAAGTCCGTTCATGATATATAATGTAGTTTCAGACCTTCCTGATGAGGAGAAACAACCTCTGATCAAGCTCAAACCTCTTTGCATCACTAGGGTCCCCTTTAAGCAGCATCAAAAGCCCTCCAAAGGATATGCACATCTCCCTGAAGCCCAAAACAAAACACAATAAAGCTGCCACAAAATCTCAGGAATTAAAGTTTTAAGAAACTGCTCGTGGTCCATTTCTAGACACTGAATTTTGAAGCCCCCCATATTAGATTTTTTACTAGACAGACAGATAAATTTATAACATGCCTATAACAGCAGCATATATGTATATATAATCCAAAGTGTGCATGCGTACACTTTAGGTCCTGAAGCATCTGAGATTTTAAACAGCTTTCCATGCATAACATATTCAAACTTGTCTGCAAGTGACTGCCTTCCGCCCTGAAAATGAGTAAATGCATTGGATGAGAGAACATTTTGCCAATAATGCAAATCAACATGATTTAAGGACTTAGACATCACATCTCTCTGATCTCTGGTATTAAGCACATGATTATTAACAAAGGTATGGACGTAAGTGGCAGCACCCATTGAAGTCCACACAAGGCAGGTAAAAGATGCTTTGAAAACTATGCTACACATCAAAAGGTGAACTGAAGGCCGACATGAGAGCCTGCATGAGTCTCTATGGATATTTCAAGAAAGTATAATTACAGATCAGTGGAAGAAATATTTGAAAATACAAATTCATGGAATCTTGGTTACAAAGTCTTCTTTACCCTTTCTTATGCTTTAATTTGACAATACTACCTCTTATGTTTATATTATTGTAGATTCTACCTTCAAAGCTTATAACATTATCTTCACTTATTTCAAGTTAAGACACTTTCATTATTTCATTTGTTTGTTACTATATTTTGTTGCCGTATTATCATTACTTTTTTAATTTATTTGATGCTCTACTAAGAGTATCTAACTCTTCTTGTGATTCTGCAATAAATTGTTCCGTTATTATTGATGCATCTCTGGGCAAGTCTAAATTCTTAATATATTCTCTTCTTTCTTTTGACGTCAATCTCTCCACCGTCTAATCCGCAAGTGACACTTGGCATGAGTGTCAGAACAACAACTTTATCCATACGATGAATCTTGTATCGGGTTGGCAAGAGAATGGATGCCAGCGTACCTTTGCAACCCACCTCCAGCCGAGCTTTGCAACCCACCTCCAGCCGAGCCAAAGCTTGGTTGAGGGGCTATTGTAGTGGGCAGAAATGTTGGGCCGCCCAATTCTACTCGACAAATGGGCCATGACCAGGCCGGACTAAGTGTCTACCCAGACATACCGGATGCCAAACAACCTGTGGGCTTGATCCAAGCTGGATACCAGGATGGGTCGATGGCATTGCCAACAGGCCGCACCAAAAGATCCAAAGAAGATCTGAATTTTATGGAAAAAAACCTGGTACAAAAACTCGGGACTCATAGAAGGAGCCCTGTTTGGAAAGATTCCAAAACTATTCGAGAAAGGATCCTAGACATTCACTACCGATTTTGGGAACAAATGACCATCTATATAAAGGAGGATACAGAACCTAGAAAGGTACCCAATCAATACGACCGCAAATACTTTTGTTTCTTTTCATTCGTGTCCTAACTTACGCATCGGAGTGCCTTTCAACTGGTATGGGCCAGGTGGCAATGACGAGTTGTCCCTTGTGCATGCAATAGGTGATATTCAAATCCAAGAAAGCGTGTCAGATTATATTGGCGGATCTAGCAACCTCACAAGGTGTTATTTTGTTATCTAAATTCAGTTTCTTCAATATATCTAATACTCATATATCTTTAATATGTAAGCTGGTTAGGTCGAGAACTTGGCTATGATATCAAAAGACATGAACGGAAAATTAAAAATGTCTAGTTGTAATTTTATAGGGTCTAGAAATGATACTATAAACTTAGAGCGTGTCAAGTAGATTTTGTTGATCTAAGGGTACAATAGTCCAGTTCCCATGTTATTGTAATTAATTTTGGTCTTACCATGTATGGTTTACAGTTTACTTAATGGCTGCAGATGGAATGGCCTCTATAGAAGGTTGGGTCCCAAACACCTAAATACCAATTGAAGTGGCATATACGAACATAAACTAAAAAAAGACAGTACCTGCGTGATGTGTCACATCCGCGGCCTCCGCCAATTTTAACTATCTTAACCTTTTTGCACTACCTTCTGGAAAGCAATATTATTGCTGCTTGAAACATGATCTAAAATAAAATAAGAACATAACATATTCCCAATAAAGAAGCTTCTTGTCGGATCAAGACATAAAGCATTCATCGACTGGCATATTCAGGAGTTAAAGAGACAAGAAAATCTGAGGCAATACCTATACTGAAAATTGATGAAGCATTTGAACATCTTACAGTTGTGCTGAAAACCTAGCCTTCCTAAAAGAAAAGTACAGACATTTATTCCCAAAAAAGTGCTGAATCTTTTACTTTTGGGGGGCAGGCTTGTAAAGAATAGTTGAACTTGACAACAAAATGCACCACCTAAAATGCTTTTTTCAGAATGCCATGATAGCTTTGACAGAGCCAAGTAGGGAAGGATCAGTTGTACGCATTTTGACATACTAAAAGACTAATAGCAAAAAAAATTACCTACCAGTTTCAAACTATACACTAATTCTGAAAAAAAAAAAGCCTGAAAACAAACTAATAGATACTTTACATGGAGTACCAATGATTTTTCAACAGATTAATACAATGACCACAGAAATTTCCACAATGATTTATGCTAATTCAACTCCGGTGATCTCTTTCCTACCGAGGCACGCAAACTCCCATATTGTCCCAGATCACATTCCGTGAATCAAAAGGGGAAGCCTAGTCATCCATTTGAAGTGTTACAAGAAATTGCCAAAAAAATTAACAATATTATAACAAAATATTGTGATATACCAAAAGTCTAGAACCACTTTAAAATAACATTGAGGGGCGATAGAAATAATGGCATGGCTAACAAACTCACAGATGACCTTTAGTAGGTTCCCCCAACGGTTAGAGCTAAAAAGGATAAGATCACTTGTCAAATACTAGTACCTGTCTTAACAGGACAACCAATACTGCTCTTCTAATGGGTTATGAAACTACCGGTTAGAAATCAATCCTTGGAACTATTATATCTCCTCGCAAGTAAAGGACACTCAAACTTCCTGCTATTTAAAGGGAGAACACAGCGACCGAAGCCTTTGGTTGTCCACAAGGACAACAGTACTCTTGTGTAAGGAAATCAATATTCTATTACCATTGCCTGTAACAGAAAACCATTATTTCTTTAATTTCAACCTCCAAAAGCAATGGGAAATCGGCAAAGTTGTCAATCCATTACCTGCCTACGTAGGGGTGTTGCCATCAGTATGGTACATAGCGTACGGGTCCAGTGTTCAGAGTTCTAAACTTTGGCCGCCCCGCCGTTTAGGAGCTACTGGTGGTGGGCCTACTACGCGACGCCTGGCACTAGGCGGCTGGTCCAACGCTGCAACTTTACATCTTAGGCGTACATTACACGTCTTGGCATTAGTCTTCAATTAGGCAGCAACTAATCGGCTACCCTGATGAATGGGCATTGGGCGGGTTGACTTACAAAAAAAATTTCAAGATCAGGGTTAAATAGTTCAATTTGAAATAAGTTTTGGGACATAGTGTTAATTTTTTTTAATTTCATTTGATTTTGAACGTTGAACTTTGTTTTTGACTAGCTATTTATTACTACTTACTGTTTAGGCTTTAGTTGTTACTTAAACCTTAATTCATTTCTTCTTAGTATTTAAACATTTCTAACTCAAACTTTGGGGAGGGGTCAGGGAGAATGTTTTTTACATAATGAAAAGAAATATGAAGGGGAGATATAGTAGAAAAGAAATAGTTAAGAATCAAAACGCAATGCTAAACTATTCCAGAGTCTTATGCTATGCATTATTTTTGAGCACGTAGATAACTAATCTCGCCAAGAACTAGTTCATCAAGCCAGAACTAAAAATAAGACTAAATTTCGAAAGTGGGAAGCTTGGAATTACAATAAAAGCTGGAACAAGTCTCCGAACAGATTTTGCTCAAAAACAAAGTGTTGAAAAGATGACACGACACTTTGCAGAAATATAGAGGGGCTCAGACGTGGCAAGGCTTCTTTGAGGAACTCGTCGATTTGATCCATTTCTCTTGTTTTCATGAAAGCTTCTAAAAGATCTTCAAATCCCATAGTCTCCAACAGTTATGCGTATCGGTTGGAGACCGGTACAGGTGGTATGGCCAGAACCATGCTTGAATGCCCGAGAAAAGTGGAACAGAGGAATGCAATGACCAGAATGAATCATAGGTCGTGTACACCATTTTTTGGCAGTGGTAGATCTCAGGCCATATCAACCTGTATGCAACAGGATTAACAAGAGCCTCAGGAGATGCTTGAAATTGATATCAGTTTCTGTACTTGGCCAACTAAGAAGCACAGACCTGTCTGCTAGCCTCGCCAATTCGTGTTCGATAAGTGTAAAGTCACCAAAACGGCACCGTCGCACATCTCTGACATGCCTAAATGTGTCCAGTTTTTCTATTATATGTTCTTAGTCGGACATTCTAGGGACATGTTAGGAACACAATCAGGACATGCTCAAGACAGAACCACTATGGACATGATAGGAGGTTAAAATACAGTTTTAAAAAATGGAATCGAGATCAAAATTTCCGTGAATGCATAGTCCACAAATTCTTACATAGGGTGGTGGTTTTTATTTCTTCACAGATTTCAATACTTTATTTTTGTTTTTTAATGGTAATTAGCATTTTTGTATTTGTGAAAGTGATATATGTGTATGTGTACATACATACATATGTATGTATATATACAAATGTATGTATGTATGTATTTCCATCACACATGTCTGTCTTCTGTCTTCTGTTTTTACGGGAATGTGAACATATAGGGTGGGGCACAATCATAATGGTTTTGTGATGCTAAAGGCGTGGGGCGGAATGTTCCTTTTTGCAGCTTGGGGGTGCCTAATTGGCTGCTATCTTGACATTGGTTTTGAATCCCAAATGGTTATTGCACTCTTAAGTGTCCCATCAGAATGCCTCTCAGTAGGTTTTGGCATGCCTTGACACAGCCTAAGCGTTCCCATACAGCTTGAGTGCATAGCCAACGGCTTTTCACGTGTCATGCTACAGCACATGCCCAAACGATGCTCGGATTCGTCAAGGAGCAGCCCCAAGCTCGATTCTCATCAGAATGCTAGTCAGCAAAAAAACAATTTGCATTGCCATGGCAAGTGCAATGCCAAAAGGATACCATGGACTGTGACTAGTGGCTTTCTTAGGCATACATACGGACTACCCATTAGGGGCAAATAGTATCACGGTCAAATAGGGTTGTGTCAGAGCTCCCAAGATGTGGGGCACAATCGCGATGGCATTGCAATGTTGAAGCTTGTGTGGGATGTGGCTTCTGGTTGGCTGGACATGCTTATAGGTTTCTTGTGATCGGCCTATGGTTGTGGTAGGGTTGTGTGAGAGCTCCCAAGGTGTGGGGCACAATCGCGATGGCATTGCAATGTTGAAGCTTGTGCGGGATGTGGCTTCTGGTTGGCTGGACATGCTTATAGGTTTCTTGTGATCGGCCTATGGTTTTGGGACCACAGGAGGCCTGTGTTTTCAATAGCAAGAAACTACCCAAAGATGGTACGGGAGGTGCATTCGGAAATTCTTGGGATTCCTTATAGGTTTACAATACCCAGCCAAAGATGTCACTTTGCACGCTTATGGCATGGGACCTATGAAGCACAGACACAGATATGGCCGCAAAAAATCTAAAAAAATGGGAACCCGAACATGGAAGGTAATATGGCATTCTTTAAAATAATACTTTTAGTAATGTATATCTACATTATAACTACAAAATATTTTTGTATGTGCTTCTATTCAATGCGTCATCAAATCGATAGTGTATGTACGTATACGTAAACAAATATTTAATTTTATACTTTTAGCCCCAATACTTTCTAAATTATGAACCTATACCTCCAAAAAACTACTAAAAATTCACAAAAGCCAAACTTGTTTATTATTACAAACTTGGAAGGCGACAAAAAAAAATCGCAGTAACAATGCACTTCAAAATACATTTTTAATGTCCAAAATTATGCTTGCCATGTCTCAATGCATACGCTATGAAAAAAAAGGACTTCATCCACAAGTAAGAGAAGAGGATATCATTTCAGGAAAAAAAAATTACATTAACATCAAGATTACCTGAATATAGTAACCACTGTCAGGTGTTCCATCCAAGTTTAGGGTAGGGGCTAATGCCAGATTAAATTTGTCCCCTACGCGAAGACGATATATCTCCGTGTTTACATCTAGCTGCATGAACAAACTTTGCTGTTCGCTAACTGCTTCAATCCGAGAAACTAAGAAACACATGATGAAACTTTTAGTTCAAACACTAAGAGAAACACCGAAGTATATTGCAGAGAGGTCATAAAGATTCTTTGATCTCATCAAGAGAATTCATTTGTCAATAGCATAGGATACTTTGAAGTGGTCTTTTTCTCTTCGTATCACCCGGAAACGTACACTAAAGGACTGACAAAGACGCAAGTTGCATATCACCTCAAAAGTGAATAAACTAACCCATAGGAGAACACAGTGATACAAAAACCTAATTACTCAATACTCCTTTTTTTTCTTTCGAGAAGTTCCTTCCACCAGAAACCTAGGGAAGCTATTCAACATTTGTCTTTCTGCAGAGAAGCCCACGACCCAATCCACCACCCGCGCGCGCACAGAAAAAAAACTTAAATACGATAGATAGCAAGCAGGACTAAAACCTTTTTTCTAAAGTAGGAACTTAAGTTTTTGACTTATAACCAAACAAAATGAGTGACTAAAGGAAAGATCACTAGTTCTTTTGTGCCTTCGAAACAAGGACTTCAAGATTTTCCCAAGTGACGATGAGAAAAGATGCCATTCATGAAGGGAAAACTCTCAAAATGGGAGATGTTGAAAAGATACTAAGTCAGTATAGGGTTGAAGATACTAAGTCACTTAGTAGAGGAATTGAAGATACTAAGCTACTAAAAAGGGAAAAGGTTGCAGAAAACCAAAACAAAATATTGGGGGGGTGGTGGTTGTTTTGGGGGTCAAGTGTGGCGGTCGCCATTCCTATGACTTCAAAAATTCACATAAATAATCTAGTACTCTTCTTGTGTACGGCTAAACAATATAGGTCCACCACCTCCAGGTTTTTATAAGAGCGCCACTAAACAGTAACCGTTCAATACTACTAAAGCAATCCAAATTATGAAACATGGTTCCTCCAAAATATGGCCCTTTGTATGTAAGATATCTAATAATAACAATTCTTTTTCAAATCAAGGTCACCAGAGTACATAATGTCGGGCTTTTTCTATATGACATAACTGCAGATCTGAGATCATTGATTACACAACTATAATGTTTAACATTGTTGTAGACTCGTCAAAAAAAAAAAAAAACATTGATGTAGCCTCAAGAAAAGACTTTACATGCTTTCCTTGTTAGGGCTCAAATAGGCAACTTGCAACAGCTCCCGTCGTCATATGCGATGAGCTGGAAGGTGCAACTTGTTTAGCGTCAAGAGACGTCACCAACGGTGAAGGCACTCGCTATGATCTTCCTAGTAGTTTTGATGATTAATCTTCTCAGTTGCAGATGAAGCTTGTGATGCCATTTTGCGTCTTTTTTTTGTGTTCATGATGACATCTTATGAGAAAATTAATGGAGATCACTGATGACCATTGACAAACTTTGTACTATATCTTTTCTTGTAAAACTATGTTAACGTATAAGTTCGCCACCCTAGGTTAAAATCCTAGCTCCATCCCGATTAATTATCTATTAAGCCACTAACCCGTGATGGAGACCGACACTGCATCGTTAACACTAACATGTTAACTCAACTTGAAGCCAACACAAAGTTAGAGGATTTGGGTCAATTACTTTTTGACACAATCGAATATAACACAACTTGGCAACACAAAAATTAAATGAGTTGAACTCGCGAAACTCAAGGACATAAGTAACTGTTAAATTTTCCATGTTGACTCTATTATTGAGCCTGCTTCCAACCATATCAGAGCTCAAGAGGTCCGACAAGTGCAAGATGAATAAAGTATGGTAGTATGTGATAAGAAAGGCATGATTGTGCAGGAGTTAACACCAAAACGAGGGGGCACACCTAGCAAGAATCAGGCGCAGAACAAACATAGTAGTTTATGTAGAGGCACCAAGCAAGGTTCTAATTCGAACAATCCTTCTAAGAGAAAGAATTGAGTCATTTTGGGATGGGATTTCCTCCTCATTGACCGAAATCTTCTGACATCCTCAAATACTGATGAGTCCTTTTGGTTCTTTCATCAAACTAGCATACCACCTGTTGAGATTCAAGGTAGATGCGAGGTTTTTCTGGACCTATCAGTTGTCACTTTTATCTCGCCTAAACCCACTACTTCCACCACAGTTGGTGTAGCAAACCTATCCATTTCCGAACCCATTATCTTGGTAGTTGGTGTAGAATTTCCCTCTCAATATTCCAAATGTTGTGAAGTCTCTGACCAGAAAAGAAGCTTGTCTTGAGCATCTCGATTCAAGGGTAAGGAATGTCAGGTCGAAGCAAATCACGGATTTTATGGATAATAATTACAAGGGTAGAGGTCATTCTGTGGCTACTCAAACCAATTGCAGGATGACGAATGTCAAGTTTAAGCAGAGCATGGCTTTTGGGGACAAGATTCTCAAGATGATGGTCATCGCATGGTTAGTCCAACAAAGAGCAGAACCCATGGCAAAAATCAAGACTCAAGGATCTTGATAATGTTCAAAATGCCCAGACCTTCCAAAATCATGCACGGGCATCACATAAAAGATCATTACCATTGACGATAGCTGCAGCAATCATCATGTTTTTCGAGCACCATAGGGTCATGCCATCCATTACTTTCCGTTTAATTAACTATTTTCCATTGTCTACTTTTCATCCCAAGGGATAGAGTTGGGGATGCTTAATAAGTAAGTTTGCTATAATTTGGGATGGTCTCCATATAACATATCTCTCTTGTACTTTTCTTTATTACCAATGAAACTCTTGCATTTTGTCAAAAAAAAAAAAAAATGGCAAGATTCTCCAAGCCATTAGACAACTAACTTGAGTTCATGGGGAAAATCCTAGTTGGAGCATTATTTCTCCCCATCACGGGATCAATACTTGTGATGCACTCCACTTTTGGTGGGTGAAGTTGAGCATACTCAGCACATCGACTGTACAACAAATTTCGCGTGACAAAAACATACTGGCATAATCCTAAAATGTCCAAAATATACTTTCGATTACAGGCTACTGTTCTCTTTATGCACAACCAACTGCAGAATTTATGAACATTTCATCATATAACAAACGAATTCTACTCTGAGCCATGTGCATCCACAATACAACCTGCAAATCCTATCAAAAGTTAAAGCCCGCAAACTCGACCCCATGTAAATTTAAAATTCATACAAATTCTAGAATTTCTAGAAATCAATAAGGGTTTTACTTCAAACTCGACACTATGAACGCTGTGAAACGTACCTCTATCAAACTTTTTACCATCTGGGTCCACTTTCTGCACCGTAAAGATATCATCTAAAAGTGTATTAGCCATCGCAATCGTCGAACTTTTGCTGAACGGAAAACAATCGTTTAGACGAGTTCAGGACCGAATAGCAGAATAAGCCACAAATAATAGGGTTTTGTATTACATTAGGTTTGTACTGAAATAGGAGTAACGTTATTTTTGCACTAAATTATTTGAGTAATGTTAGGAACATATCCTCCGTATACATATTTAGAACCGCTAGGTATATTTAAGGCCTCAATAATTGAAGGGTGTCACGTGCATTCAATAATTTTGAATATATTTGTGTCAGAATATATCCGGATAATCTGTGCACACTTTTCCAAATTATTTTATCCAAATACAATGACATTATTTGATATTTTAATATTTTTGAATAATTTTTCCTTAATTTTTTTTGCATTTTCCCACTGTCTATTGAGAAAAATTAGAAAAGTAAGACATTATGGACCAAAATCGGAAAAAATCTGAATAAGATGACGCTAAAAACAAAACAAAAAAACAGTAAAAAGATGTCCTTTTCCAAAAAAAAACATCTTTTCATCATATCTTTTATTTTGTAAATTCTTTTCTTCACGATAAATAAATAATTTAAAAATTTTAATGCGAATATGATAAAAATTAAGAAAAAACAAAAAATTAATTATATAAATACTAAAAATGTAGGGGCTTTTGGTCTATACTCTAAAATGAATAACTTTTTTTTTATCTGCTAAAGTAAAAGACTTGTAATACAATTAATCCACTTAATAGAAAATTGTAGATGTAAGTAATTTTGCCATTCCATGTCCAAAAATGTCCTTCAGTAAAGTACACCAATTTGATATCACGTATAGCGAGGGAAAAGCAAAGGCACCAAACAAAGAGAGAGAGAGAGGGACGAAAAGTCGAGCAAAAATAATACCATGTCAATTCGTAGATTGAGACAAATTATAGGTTTGAAGATTATTGAAAACCTGAGTTCGAATATCATTGAAAGTACTTATCAATCTTTCAGAAGTCAAACGACATTATACTCATCTTGGTGTGAACTTTCCTTAATTCGTTTTTGTCGTTTCTATAGTAACTTGAAACTATTTGATCCTATTATCGTTGATTTTGTCTTCTTGATTTGTTATTAATTAGATATAAATTGATTATGTTTGAATTTAAAAAATCTATAATGGTATGTACTCTCTATACTCTCTGTGCTCTCCGTAACACATCACGCATGCAAAAATAATCATTCATTGGCCATCTATTTTCAATAGGTAACATTATTTGTTTTACTTCATTAGATAAGATTATATATCCTTTGTTGAAGTAATAAAATGAGTAGGATAGATAACTGTCCACTAGCCATCAATTTGTTCTAACAGATAACTTTATCTGTTTTACATCATATTATGTGTTTTATGTCAGAATCACATGTCTATTTGTTCTAACAAACAAGTTTATCTGTGTTTTGTGATTCTAATTTGATCTAACATCTAACTTTATTTGTTCTTACAGATAACTTTGTTTGTTTTATGTCAGCATTATTCAATAAAATTATCTATTATATTTCATGTTATTTGTTTAACAAATAACTTTATATGTTTTATCCATTTATGACACCAGATAAGATTATTTGTTGTTTGTTGAAATGATGTCATGTTTTATTTATTCTAATTTGACTAATGCAGATATCAAGCCAACAGATAAACATATCTGTTAACTTTGATAATATGATAGAGAAATAAATAAAATTAAAATATATTGGCAGATTAAAACAGATAATAGTATGTGTTTTACTTCATTAGATAAGTGTTCACTTGCCATTAGCAAATAACATTATATGTTTTATTTGTTGAAGTAATGAAATGGATAAACTAGATAAGTGTTCACTCGCCATCATTTGTTCTAACCGATAACATTATACCAAGTTGTCTGTTTTTATTTTAGAGTCATGTATCTCCCTGTTATAACAAACAACTTTATCTTGTTTTGTGGTTCTATAATTACTTTGCTGTAATATACAAGTTTAATTGTTCTAACAGATAACTTTATCTATTTTATATCATATAAGATTATTTGTTTTGTGGTAGATAAAATTTTCTGTTTTAATTTGATCTAACAGATGACCTTATTTGTTATAACATATGATTTTATCTGTTCTAATCTTCTTATTTTCTTTTAGTTTATGTTATGTAACAAAAAGTTTTAATTTGTTCTAACAAATAACTTCATTTGTGTCATGTTTGTATTATCATGTCTTAACAAACAACTTTATTTTTCTTATCTTATGTTGCAACAATACAGAAATCAAGAGACAAAATTAGCCATTATGAACAACCATTGAGTATCGAGAAAATAATTATGATGCCCAAGCCACTGAAAATTATAGATAGCACACAACACAAGAGAAAAAGAAAAAAGAAAAAAAAATGGAGAAGAAACATAAGAAGGAAAATAGGGACAAAGGAATTAAGAGAGATGCTTCAGAATTGCCAATTGACATCTCTGTATTAAATAAATAAATAAATAACCTTATAAGATAATGTTATCAGAATCACATATCTTTATAAAGAAAATGCAACAAATAAAGTTATTTGTTGTATTTGATATCTGCATTATAACATAAAAAGCAAACCAACAGATAACATTATATGTTCTATACTCTAAAGAATAGGCAATATTATCTATTAGATAAAGTTATTTATGCATCTCTAATTTCTGTATGAATGAAACACAGATCAATAGATACAATTATTTGTTGAATTTTATATCTGTATTACTCAAACCCAAACCAACAAAATAATATATGTTCTAATTCTTTATCATGTCTTTATTATGTTTGTCCAACTTTCTTCACTTGTCACACATTATTTGTCTTATCATCTCATCCCTAAATCGGATTGTTATAACCTCAGGTCTACCACTTGACCTCTTAGTTTGAGGAGGAAGAATAATTACAGACTGTTCTAACTGATAACTTTATCTATTTTTGTTGTTCTAATTTGATGGGAGATATATTTATTTGTTCTAACAGATAACTTTATTTGTTGTAATAGATAAATTTGTCTAATATTATCTACTTGATAAAGTTATCTATGTATTTTGTAAATATTTGTATTAAATAAATGACAATACAACAGATAAAGTTATTTGTTGGCTTTAATATATGTATTATAATATTAAAAGCAAACCAATAGATAACATTATTTATTATACTCTAACCAACAGTTAATATTATCAATTAAATAAAGTTATCTATGTATTTCTAAGCTCTGTATGAATGAAACACAAACCAAAAGATAAAGTTATTTGTTGACTTTTGTATCTATATTACTCAAAACCAAGCTAATAGATAGGGATGACAATTTGGACCGAATTGATAGTTATCCGAACCGAACCACTTAATTTTTTCCGAATCATAACCATTTTTTTCCCCATGGGTATGGATATGGTACGAACGAACAAGTACCCGTTCGGGTTCGGTTCGGTTATGGTTAGAAGAATAACCGAACTGTTATCCGAACCGAACCCGAACCCGAACCGAAATTAAAAAAAAAAAATACACACACACACACACACATATACATATATTATTTTATAACCCTTTAGTCAACCCTAATTAGAAATGTAATTTTGAACTTGATGTTGTGTAATTTGCTGTGTTTTGGGTTATTTGTTTGAAATTGTAATGAATTTTTTTTTGAAATAGCAATAGGTGGTTTTGAAAATTTTAGTAAGATTTTTTTTTTTTGCATATTTTTATATTTATTAGGATTTTTTTAATTTCGGTTACGATTCGGTTCAATTCGGGTAATTAATAACCGAACCATTCGGTTACCCGTTCGGTTCGGGTATTCGAACCCCGTTTGGTTCGGTTATGGAGCACTCTCTCTTCCTTCATTCGATTATCGGGACGGGTTCGGTTCGGATATACCATTCGGGTATCGGAGCGGTTATCCCGATAAGCGCCCCAAACCGCCCCGTTGCCATTCCTACTAATAGATAACATATTATTTGTTCTAGTTTTTTGTGGTGTCTTTATTACACAACAACAAATCAACATATAAAGTTCTATTTCTATTTGGTGTCCATGTTTCTTACAAAATGTTACCAAAAAAAAAAACACAACTAGTAACATTATCACTGCAAATAAAAAAAACTCATTTTATTATTATATGCAAATCAATAAAGTCAATTACAAAATACTTAAAAACACCTACCAAATACAAGATTCCTCACAACTCTTCCTCTTATGTTTGCCAAACTTTCTGCAATTGTCACACCATATTTGTCTAATCATTACAACACTAGATCGGATTCTTGTAACCTTATGTCTACCATGGGGCCTCTTCGTTTAAGGAGGTAGAATAATTGCATACTATTCTATCACCTCTAGAGCTTCAAGAGTAGGAATATAAATTATAGAACACTCGTACGAATACGAGAAAGGAAAAAAAAAGTTCAATATAATTAGATATTTGATGACCACCCTTCTGAGTAGCTACAACTGCATGCACACAAGGAAAACGATTGAGCTGCCAACGCGAACATGTGAACTTCATATTACAAACATTCACCACAACAATCGAAAATGAAAACACTTCAAAAATATCATCATTGCAAGATGTCACATTCCATACCCGTCTCATATTGAAGAGTGAAATCAATGTTTTATCCATTATAGGATACAACAAGCTATTCTACTTTCTACAAACTTCTCTTCTTGCATACATTTGTTTTATTAGTTAAATCTTTATCTGCTGAACAATCTCGACAATTGTTATGTGTCAAGTACCAATTATATATCTATTAATTTGTTAAATGATACTGCAACATTTGAACACATTTCACTATATCGTTTCCTTTTAAGTATGCGTTTGCCCAATTTTCATACGGCAGTGCAGAAATAAACGTTCGAGCTTTCTCTCCACCAACAACATAAAACTCCTCAAGTGTAGTTTGAAAATCTAAAATGAAAGGTGTATGGGCACAATCATTAAACAAGTTGACTATCCACTCCCAAAAGTCATTAGATAAACAACTAAAAAATTTGTCCTCAAGTTATTCTTAAAGTGCAAGAAACAATAACTATGATACCAATTATGAAAAATCTCTGGTACATACTACACAAGACTAGAATGACATTCCGTTATTGTTGTAATTGGACGACTTGACAAAATCGTTTTCTACTTTGATAAAAATCAAAACTAATTCTCATATTTTCAAAATCAACCACAAAAAAAGTCAACGGAAATAATCCTATACCACCAGAAAAAGAAAGAGCAAAAAGACAAATAAGCAACAATAACGTTATTAGACATTGTAAACTATAAATACTGCAAGCACAATGCAACATAAAATGTTATAAGATACTGCAAACTATAAAAACTTACAACATTAACCTTGATTACCATCATTTCCTATTGATACTAGAACACATCCTTTATAACTCTCTTTCAAAAAAGTACTATCAAGAAATAACAAAGGACGACAGTAGTTGAAACATT
This sequence comes from Arctostaphylos glauca, assembly GCA_019985065.2. Classification (NCBI taxonomy): domain Eukaryota; kingdom Viridiplantae; phylum Streptophyta; class Magnoliopsida; order Ericales; family Ericaceae; genus Arctostaphylos; species Arctostaphylos glauca. The sequence continues at coordinate 20,120,210 of JAHSPW020000011.1, read as the reverse complement.
TAATATATGTGTCAAAAGCCACAAACAACCTTATAAATCAAAGAATAAAATCATCATATTCAACATTCATTACATTACCTGGATTGTATTCGTCAGCAAACACCAGAGTTGATCAAAAGACAACAAATAATCACCAAATAACCTAGTTCTTGCCTTCTGAACCCTAACCAAGCATGGTGATAACTGATGGCACTACCATAACGATTCTCAAAATTTTTAATAACATCTATTGAAAATACGAAGGCTTCGAATGAACTTGCTCAAAAATGTACAATCAGAACTGTGTTCGTTGTAGAACTCCCTAATACAAAAGAATCCATTTGATTTTCTACAAGTTGCATGAATTAACCACGTTCAATCAGTTGATTCCCTTTTAAAACACTATGTTATAACTCTTAGGCTATGTTCATTTGCTTGTTTAGAAAATCTTTTGCCAAACAAGTTTCTGGAAAAAAATTTTAAAAATTTTTATTTTTTCCCAAACAATTTCATCTCTCTATAAAAGAAGAGAGAAACACCTCGAAAATGTCAAAAAAATTTAACTCTCAAATTTTTTTTGAAACACTTACACCAAATAATATTTTAGAGTTTTTTTTCTAAAAATCATTTCAGAAATACTCAACCGAACACACCCTTAATTTGTCATTCTTCAAATAATTGAACATAAACTCTATCTCAATTGCATACTTTGGCAAAACACTTCTAAACTTGTTGAAACCCTCTCTAAATTCTTGTCCAATATTACTAAGTGAGTTAAACTAATCTACTGATAAATGAACTGTCTCCTAATGAGAACAAAACTTATGAAGACGATCATACTTGATGAGCGCACTATATTGCATAATAACGTGGCTCAATGTACTCAATTTGGTAATTATGCGTAGGCAAATGTATTTGTTTAGTTAATGTTGCACGCATAGTTATTTTTGTACCCTTTTAGGTTTGCGAGCGCTAAATGAATGCCCAAAAGGTTCTACCCTGAGTTAAGGCCTCGAAACCATTGGCAATATTGATGGAGGACCAATTGAGGGCTCGGGAGGAGTAAAAGTGAGTCCGGATCAAAGAGACAAGGAAGAACTGAAAATTGGAGTCAGAAGCCCTCTCTATCGATAGAGGTTTATCCCTATCGATAGAGCCCTAGCAAAAGAACCAGGAAAAAAAAGCCCTCTATCGATAGAGGTCTCTTCCTATCGATAGAAGGCTTAATCAAAGAAGACCAGAAGACTTCCCTATCGATAGAGGTCTCTTCCTATCGATAGAAGCCTTAATCAAAGAAGACCAGAAGACTTCTCTATTGATAGAGACCTCTTCCTATCGATAGAAGGCTTGATAAACTAATACCAGAGGACTTCTCTATCGATAGAGAGATCCTCCTATCGATAGAGACCCAATTACGTCTGATTCTGTGGGGCCGACTTTACCTCGAATTCTGGGCCAAATCAGGGAATAAGAAGCTTCTTTTATTGCCATTATGGAGGGTAGAATGGTACTTTCACCTAGGTTTTGTAGGATATTTTATTAGGTTGTAAATTACTTGGCTAAAGGGATCTCACACATAACACACACATTACACATAAGTTTTATACCAGATATCAGTTTTGAGAGCTTTTCTTGCCTCTTTTTGCCTTAGATATTTTGTTTTTCATGTTTTTACCTTCAAGTTTGAGTATGAGTATTGATCTTTGGTAGTTTTCTCTTGTGAATTCATTCACTCTCTTGGTGTACTTCAAGTATTGGTAAGAATCACTTTTATATTTTCATTAGTATTGCATTTCTCACCTTAAAAATCTGATTCTCTTAGAGTTTTCTAGTAGTTTTGATTTAATCCTTCTTATTTTCCTTAGATAAGTTTGTTTCATCATGTTTTCTCTTGCTTATATCATGTTCATGGTAAATATGTGTAGCTAAATTAGTGAGGGTTAAGTCTAAAATGTGAAGTTTATTTCAAAACCATGTTGGTCTATTTCTTCTCCATATGTATTAATGTCATTGATGGATCTTTCTAAGTTTTTCTTATTGAAACAAAAATGAAGAGTTAAGTTCTTGCTTAGTTATAGCCATCCTTAGAGTTGGTATATCTAATACTTGAATCGATGTCCTTCATCTTTTAATCCTATTTTCTTGAACTTGAAAGAATCCATCAAATCATTTTGTGAATTAAAATCCTGATTTTCATCGAAGTATTTTCCGATCTAAAACCCGAGACCGGGGGATAGATTGAGTTATAAGGAGAAGAGATAGACCGACAGAAGAATTGAATAGACCAAACTTTAGGACTTAACCCCACTTCTTAATCTAGTTTTTCCCCTCTTTTAGTAGTAAAATTGTTAACCAAATCACCAAACAAATTTGAGGTTGACGTCCGAAACGTCGAAAAAACCAATTTGCGAATTCTTTAAATCCAACGTTCTTTTCCCTGTGGATCGATACTCCGGACTATCCATTATACTCGTTTTTACATATTTTGAGGAAAAGTCTTATTTTATGAAATTAAACCATTGACCCGAGGCCGGCACCCTAACGACACACACTTTTGCCAGCCGGTCATGTTTTTGCGCCGTTGCCGGGGAATCTAGAATAGTTGATTTAGAGAATCGCAGATTTTGCAAAGTGCAAGTTTCTTTGGCGGAAACCTTTAACCTACCCATATTGGTAAACCTAAGGTGTAACGCAAGCCAAAGGGACGTGTAATTTGCAGATTTTATTTTTCTTTTCTTTTAACTCACACTTGATTGTTAGGAGACTGTCTTTGGTGTATGAGTGTTTACACTCGTGACACGACACATCGGCTAATTCGCCAAGACAATCTTCCTTTCAATCCAATGGCCGAACACCACGAGGCCAATGACGCACCCATGGGTCGCACCATGCGGGATTACTTGCACCCTACTCACACCACCACCACCTCATGCATTCACTTTCCTACCGATACTCCCGAAGGGCAACAATTCCATGTAAAGCCTAACATGCTTGGCATGTTACCTACCTTCTATGGGATGGAATCGGAGAATTGTTATGTACACATTAAAGAATTCGAGGAGGTGGTGAACACTTTCACCAACGTGACCGCTCACCTTGAGATGGCGCGTTTGAAACTCTTTCCATTTTCCCTTAAGGAGAAGGCCAAGCGATGGTTTCTCTCCTTGAGAGCACATTCGGTGACGAGTTGGGTGGAAATGCAGGTTGAATTCCACAAAAAATGGTTCCCACTTCACCGCACTACCACCTTAAAAAAGAAAATCCAAAATTTCGAGGAAATACCCAACGAATCCTTCTGTTCATGTTGGGAGAGATATAAAGAGCGTCTCCTCGCTGTCTCTCATCACGGGTATGAGGATTGGCAGATTGTGACATTTTTCTATGAAGCCATATCAGTCCGCAATCGCCAATTCATCAACCTCATGACTAGTGGGGAGTTTCTGAACCAAGGAGCCTCCGCAGCTCTAGCTTACCTAGATGAGTTAGCGGAGAACAATCAATCATGGGATTATTCGGATCCCAATGACCGCTCTTATAAGCCGCCCACTCAACACGGAACCATGGGCAAATACGTGCCTAGGGAAGATGATGCAGACCGGGTTGCATCAGCATGGCTGGACCGGCTACGTCCTCGTGGGCCTAAAAGGGCCTAAGACCCGGACGGGCTTAATTGGTGGAATTGGTCCAATATTTTGACCAAGTCTTTAGGAGCTAATAAGGATAATCTTTATCCCTTTTATTTTGAATAGTTGTTAGGATTAGGACTGATAATCTTTATCCCTTTTGTTTTGAATAGTTGTTAGGATTAGGATTTCCTAGTGTTTTCGAAATTCCCTATATATAAGGACGTGTAATACTCATTAGGAGGAGCTTTTGATTATTATTGAATAAAAAACCTAGAGAGAGAATTGTCTCTTCTTCTCCAATTGCCTGGTATTCTTGGTGAATCAACGGGCTATTGATGCCTTTGTCCCTGGTATTCTACTGAATCAACAGGTTCGAAGAAGAAGCTTCCTTCCGGTATTCGTGCGTGTCTCAACGGATTGAGGTTCGAAGAAGAAGCTTCCTTCCGGTATTCGTGCGTGTCTCAACGGATTGAGGTTTGTTATCGGTTCTTGTTCTTGGTTATCGGTTTCTTTGGTTATTTTCGCGTAACCCGCTGCATCAGTTGGTATCAGAGCCTTGGCTCACGTTCCTATTCGCGATGCCGCCAAGGAGAGAAAGACGTGTGGATGAGATACATGAGAATGATCATATGGTGCGGATGCACCAAGCGATGGAAAATCTGCAGATTCAGAATCAGCAGATGTGTCAACAGATGTTGACACAGATGACGGAGATGCAGGCCCAGAATCAGCAGTTTCAACAACAGATTCTGCGAAACCAGCGGACGCCACGCGCTGCAAGTTCACGGTCTGGTTCACAGGCAGCCTCGAGTTCTGGTGACGAACGCGAGGAGGAGCAGCCCCGAGCCCGTCATAGGAGAGAGGGTCGGACGGATGAAAATCAGTCTAACAGATGGGAAGCCGGATTGAGGATTGAAATCCCCGAATTCCATGGGGGTTTGCAGGCTGAAGAGTTGATTGATTGGCTTATTGTGGTGGAAGAGGTTCTTGAATTTAAAGGCGTACCTGAGAACAAACGGGTGTCGTTGGTCGCAACCCGATTCCGGGAGCGAGCCGCGGCATGGTGACATCAACTAAAAAAGAAAAGGGCCCAGCAGGGAAAGGGTAAGATTGAAACGTGGGGCAAACTGAGGAAGAATTTGCGTGCAGCTTTTTTACCCCACAATCATGAGCGGATTATGTATCAGAAACTTCAGAACTTGCGTCAGAGTAATCGGTCTGTAGATGAATATACTACAGAATTCTATCAGTTGTTGGCGCGCAATGACCTCGGGGAGACAGAGGATCAGACTGTATCAAGGTATGTTGGTGGTTTACAAATTCAATATCAAGATTCTTTGAATTTGTTAGACTTATATTCTGTGTCAGAGGCCCATCAAAAAGCCCTGCAGTTTGAGAAACAAGCGAAACGGCATACAAGGGGTTCAAATTGGACTGGTGGTAACAACCGCAGCAGTGTGACTCCTCAAGGGATTAGTCAAGGGGTGGCTCAGGGTGGTGCAACTGGGAGTACTTCTGGAAAAACTCCAGTAGTACAAACAGTTAAACCTTTCACAAATAGCAATATTCGTTGTTTCAAATGTGGGGAGGCAGGACATCGTTTTGCAGAGTGCGGCAAGGCTACAGTTAAAAAGAATTTATTTATTAATGATGATGGCACCGTGGGTGCTGAACTTGAAGATGATTCAGAGGAGGTTTTGGTTGAGGATGTGATCGAGGAGGAGGACCATGTCATGGGGGATGATGGACCTTTGCTGGTTGCACGTCGGGTTTTCCTAATCCCTCGTGGAGCTGACGAAGATTGGGTGAGGAGTAATATCTTTCAGTCTACGTGCACTGTTGGGGGAAAAGTCTGCAAATTTGTGATTGACTCGGGTAGTTGCGAGAATGTAGTTGCAGAGCAGGCAGTTCAAAAGTTGAAGCTCAGCACGGAGAAACACCCTAACCCTTACAAGCTATCATGGTTGCAGAAAGGCAGTGAGATAACTGTTTCTCAACGTTGTTTAATTACACTGTCTATCGGTTCCAACTATAAAGATGATATTTGGTGTGATGTGGTTCGCATGGATGCTTGTCATATCTTATTGGGAAGACCGTGGCAGTATGATAGGTTTGTTCAGCACGATGGCCGTAAGAATACTTACGCTTTGTTTTTAATAGCAAGAAAATCGTACTGTATTCAGCTAAGGACGAGACTCAGAAGCCGGTAGTGGGAAAAAACCCTAATCTGCTATCTATGCATCGGTTTATTGGGGAGGCAGCAGAAACCGGGGTTGTGTATATGTTGGTGGGCAAAGAGCGAACTCGGAGTAGTGGGAAGCTTCCGGGTGATGTGCAGAAGTTAGTTGAAGAGTTTAGCGATGTCTTTCCAGAACAGCTACCATCCGGATTACCACCGCTAAGAGACATTCAGCATCAGATAGACCTTATCCCAGGAGCGTCCTTACCAAATAGGCCTCATTATCGGATGAGTCCACAGGAGCATGAGGAATTGCGGCGCCAAGTGGAGGAGTTGTTGGCTAGGGGACACATTCGAGAGAGCCTCAGTCCGTGTGCTGTACCCGCACTACTAACCCCTAAGAAAGATGGGTCGTGGCGTATGTGTGTGGACAGCAGAGCCATCAATAAGATCACTATCCGATACAGATTTCCTATTCTCATTGAGGTATCTTCAGGGCAGCACTCGGGTTTTACTCTGCAGGACGGTTTTCTGTTTAAGGGCACTAGATTGTGTGTTCCGGATTCTAGTTTGCGCCTTAAGATTATTAAGGAGCTGCACGAAGAAGGTCATGTGGGACGTGATAAGACATTTCGGTTAGTATCAGATTCTTATTTTTGGCCTACATTGCGTAAAGAGGTAACCAAGTTGGTGGAGGGTTGTCACATTTGCCAAGTATCGAAAGGCACGGCATCTAATGCGGGCTTATACATGCCGCTTCCTATTCCATCGCAGCCATGGAGTGCTGTTAGTATGGACTTTGTGCTCGGACTTCCTCGCACACAGCGGTCCGTTGACTCTATATTTGTGGTGGTGGATCGGTTCACGAAGATGGCTCATTTTATTGCTTGCAAAAAGACCTCAGATGCTGTGTACATTGCGCAGTATTTAATTGGAATTTGGTGGCAGCAATTGAAAATCAGTAGGAATCGAGGGCGAATTCGAGGGCGAATTCTTTTCAAGCAGGGGAGGATGATGCAGACCGGGTTGCATCAACATGGCTGGACCGGCTACGTCCTCGTGGGCCTAAAAGGGCCTAAGACCCGGACGGGCTTAATTGGTGGAATTGGTCCAATATTTTGACCAAGTCTTTAGGAGCTAATAAGGATAATCTTTATCCCTTTTATTTTGAATAGTTGTTAGGATTAGGACTGATAATCTTTATCCCTTTTGTTTTGAATAGTTGTTAGGATTAGGATTTCCTAGTGTTTTCGAAATTCCCTATATATAAGGACGTGTAATACTCATTAGGAGGAGCTTTTGATTATTATTGAATAAAAAACCTAGAGAGAGAATTGTCTCTTCTTCTCCAATTGCCTGGTATTCTTGGTGAATCAACGGGCTATTGATGCCTTTGTCCCTGGTATTCTACTGAATCAACAGGTTCGAAGAAGAAGCTTCCTTCCGGTATTCGTGCGTGTCTCAACGGATTGAGGTTCGAAGAAGAAGCTTCCTTCCGGTATTCGTGCGTGTCTCAACGGATTGAGGTTTGTTATCGGTTCTTGTTCTTGGTTATCGGTTTCTTTGGTTATTTTCGCGTAACCCGCTGCATCAGAAGAGGATGACATCAATAAACGCCTCGACCACCTCTCTAGGAAACTAGAGAAATTGAAAATTAATCGAGTGAATGAGGTCTCTTCCATTTCTAAGCCTAGGGAGGCTTGTGCCATTTGTGACACAATGGACCATACCACCAACATTTGTCCAACCATACTTGCTTTCAAAGAGGTACTTCAAGGTACAGACCAAGCTGAGGTCCACGTCCTTAACCAAGGGCCAAAGCCCACCAACTTGCCCTTCAACAACAACTATCATCCGGGATTGAGAAATCATCCCAATTTCAGTTGGAGGAACAATGAGGCGGGTGGCCAACCCCAAGGACCCCCGGGATTTCAAGGACAATATCCGGCCCATCAAAATGCACAAGGGCCGGCACCACCGCGGTATCCACCAAACGTTTACAATCCTCCGGGTCCCTCCACGGGTCCCAACTCTTACCAACCGCCTAACCGGCGAAGTTTGGAGGATACCTTGCAAATGTTCATGCAAGGGCAAACAAATGTCAATAAACAGAACACGCAAGCCATTGGGGACATCCGCTCCCAACTCACCAAGTTGACCACCACATTGGGAACAATGCAACATGAAAAAGGGAAGTTTCCAGTCCAACCGCAAGCAAACCCCCAAGGTCAACATTTTGTACAAGGAAATTCTCCTTCTGGGTCAAATGTGGAACAAGCAAAGGCCATCACCACATTAAGGAGTGGGAAAGAGGTCGATAAGACCATTCTCCCAAAAACAATCCCCACTCCTCCTCCGGTGCCTACTCCACAACCCCAAGATGATGACCCGGTGAGTGTTTTGCCTCAATCTCCCCCCATTTCCACATCCACATCTGTTCCTATGGGAGAACCCATGGTCTCAACTTGCCCAATGCCGGCCCCATTCCCACAAAGATTGAGGCCCCTACCCAAGTTGACGAACTCCAACGAGATATTTGAGCTTTTCAAGCAAGTTAAAATCAATATCCCGTTACTTGATGCAATCAAGCAAATACCTTCTTATGCCAAATTTTTGAAAGACTTGTACACAATCAAGCGCAAGCACAACGTGCAAAAGAAGGTGTTCTTGACTCAACAAGTGAGTTCGATCATCCAAACCCCCATTGCACCAAAGTATAAGGACCCCGGGTGTCCTACAATTTCTGTGAGAGTTGGGGGAAAGGTAGTGGAGAAAGCCCTGCTTGACTTGGGGGCTAGTGTAAATTTGTTGCCATACTCGGTGTATGAGCAACTTGGGTTGGGGGACATGAAACCAACCTCGGTGACCCTCCAATTAGCCGACCGTAGTGTCCGGGTACCGAGGGGATTGGTGGAGGATGTGCTTGTCCAAGTGGACAACTTTGTGTACCCGGTGGACTTTATAGTCCTTGATACTTGTCCCACGTCAAATCTTCAAATGCAAACGCCCATCATACTTGGAAGGCCTTTCTTGGCCACGTCCAACGCGGTGATCCATTGTCGAAATGGGCTACTAAAAATGACGTTTGGGAATATGACCCTTGAGCTCAACATATTTAACATTGGGAGCCAAATGGGGGATGATGATGACATCCGTGATTTGAGCATTATTGACACACTTATCCAAGAGCACGTTGACTGTCATCTCTTTTCCGACCCCCTAGAGGCTATGCTTACTGTAGAAGAGATCGAGTTTTTAGATTCTCCCGAGGTTGAGTACATTTACTCCCTCCTAAATGAAGAAGAGGTGTTGGGTACTGAAAAGTGGGTGCCCACCTTTGAAAAGCTACCACCGCCGACAGCTCGGGCTCTACCATCTACTGTTAAACCACTCAAGCCCGAGCTCAAAAGTTTGCCATCTACCTTAAAGTATGCTTTCTTGGGAAATTCTGAAACTTTCCCTGTTGTGATCTCCTCCAGTCTGGAAAATCACCAAGATGCTGCTTTACTAAAAATTCTAAGGGCCCACAAATCTGTTTTAGGGTGGACCATTGCTGATATTCACGGGATCAGCCCGCTACTGTGTACTCACCGCATCTATCTCGAGGATGATGTTAAGCCATCTCGCCAACCCCAACGTCGTTTGAACCCGATCATGCGAGATGTGGTGAGAGATGAAGTTCTAAAGTTACTGGATGTGGGTATCATATACCCGATTGCCGACAGTAAATGGGTTAGCCCCATCCAAGTTGTTCCAAAAAAGTCTGGCGTCACTGTTGTGCCCAATGAGAGTGGGGAGTTGATTCCCACTCGAGTGGTCACTGGTTAGCGCGTGTGCATTGACTATCGGAAACTCAACGCTTGCACCCGGAAAGACCACTTTCCTCTTCTCTTCATTGATCAAATATTAGAGAGGGTGGCTGGCCATGCCTTCTACTGTTTCCTTGATGGGTATTCAGGCTATAATCAGATAGAGGTCTCTCTGGAAGACCAAGAAAAGACAACTTTCACATGTCCATTCGGCACCTTCGCATATCGTCGCATGCCCTTCGAGCTTTGCAATGCCCCTGGCACCTTTTCTCGGTGTATGACGGGCATCTTTAGCGACATGATTGAGAAAATTGTGGAGGTGTTCATGGACGATTTTTCTGCGTTCGGAGACTCCTTTGAGTCTTGTTTGGAGAATCTTGAGAGGGTTCTAGTACGTTGTGAGGAGAAGAATCTTGTTCTAAATTGGGAGAAGTGCCATTTCATGGTCACTCACGGTATTGTCCTCGGTCACATTATTTCTTTAAAGGGGATTGAGGTGGATAATTCAAAAATAGAGCTCATCTCTAAGTTACCTACCCCTAAGTGTGTCAAGGATATCCGTTCTTTCCTTGGACACGCTGGATTCTATCGGCGCTTCATTTAGAATTTTAGCCCATATCTCGTCCCTTGTGTCACTTGCTATCAAAAGACACGACCTTTGTGTGGACGAATGATTGTGAAGAGGCCTTTTCAAAACTCAAAGTCGCTCTCACGACTCCTCCAATCATGCAATCCCCTAACTGGAGCTTACCATTTGAGCTCATGTGCGACGCTAGTGACTATGTCATTGGGGCGGTCTTAGGTCAAAGGGATGGGAAGGTGCCTCATGTCATTGCTTATGCAAGCAAGACCCTGAATGATGCCCAATTGAACTACACGACCACTGAAAAGGAGTTGTTGGCGGTGGTATTTGCTCTTGACAAATTCCGGTCCTATCTCATAGGATCACCCATTGTGATTTACACCGACCATGTCGCACTCAAATACCTCATGACCAAGCCTGATGCTAAAGCTCGGCTAATTAGGTGGGTATTACTTCTACAAGAGTTTGACTTGACCATCAAAGATAAAAAGGGGGTTGAGAATGTCGTGGCGGACCATTTGTCTCGCCTCGAGTTTGAAGATCATACCTCTAACATACCCATTCCCGACTCCTTTCCCGATGAGCAACTCTTGGCCATTTCAAGTTGCCCGTGGTATGCTGATATTGCCAATTACTTGGCCACGGGACAACTCCCATCACATTGGACTCCTCAAGATAGGAGAAAATTTCTGGCTGAGGTGAGGAGATTCGTCTTCGATGATCCCTATCTCTTTAAATTTTGCCCAGACCAGATTGTCCGCCGATGTGTGCCCGATGATGAACAGAAGTCAATCTTGACCTTCTACCACACCGAGGCATGTGGCGGGTATTTTTCCTCAAAGAAGACAGCTGATAAAATTCTGCAGTGTGGCTTCTATTGGCCTCACATCTTCAAGGATGCCTTTGAATTCTGCAAGGCTTGCCCGCGCTGTCAAGAGTTGGGTGCTTTATCCCGGCGTAACATGATGCCCCTCCAACCTATCTTAATCATTGAAGTTTTCGATTGTTGGGGCATTGATTTCATGGGTCCTTTTCCCAATTCTTTTGGGAATCTCTACATTCTGTTAGCCGTGGATTACGTGTCCAAGTGGGTGGAAGCCATTCCAACCCGAACCAATGACCACTCTGTTGTGGTCCGATTCCTTAAAGAGAATATCTTCTCCCGGTTTGGGATGCCTAAAGCCCTTAGGCACACACTTCTGCAATCGCCCTATGGAAGCCTTAGTCAAGAAATATGGGGTCAACCACAAAGTGTCCACTGCCTACCACCCACAGACCAATGGCCAAGCTGAATTGGCCAACCGTAAAATCAAGCACATCTTAGAAAAAACGGTGAACCCGAATCGCAAAGATTGGTCTCTACGACTCATTGATGCTTTGTGGACTTACCGTACTGCCTACAAAACCGTGTTGGGCATGTCTCCCTACCGCTTGGTATATGGCAAAGCTTGCCACTTACCGGTGGAAATGGAGCACAAGGCTTTTTGGGCTATCAAACAATTAAAACTATCGGATGCCCGAAGCCGGTGCCCACCGCAAGCTCCAATTGGATGAGCTTGAAGAAATCCGCCGAGATGCTTATGACAATGCCCACATCTACAAGTGTAAGGTTAAGGCCTTTCACGACAAGAACATTGTCCGAAAAACATTCACCCCGGGTCAAAAAGTGCTTTTGTACAACTCGAGGTTGCATTTATTTCCGGAAAAATTGCGATCCCGGTGGGGAGGTCCCTACATTGTGAAAACCATCTCCACTCATGGAGCGGTTGAACTTGAGAACCCTAAGAATGGAACAACTTTTAAGGTGAATGACCACCGGTTAAAGCCTTACATTGAAAAATTTGATCCTGAGGAATCCGTTGAGGAATTGAGAGACCCGGTCTATGAGGGGTCCGATGTCGACCATGTGGACCCCAATCCTTTGGGTCCGTGAGCTTTATTTGAAGTCTAGGAGACTATAAATCCATGGAGTATGTGATACCTCCAGTGTTTGCCGTGCTCAAACGGCATCCGACGGTTTGGTATAGCCACCTTGTCAAGCTACGTATGTAGTACCTTGAGGTTGGGTCTGACGGCAGGCGCGTGGACAATGAGAAATCTGTCTGAACCCTTTCGGCTTTAGTGTCAAGTTCCGTGGAGATTGCTTCAAAGCGGAATGAAGGGGTAAGGAATTTGGGGGGTCCCCCTCCAAAGGGAGTGGTAGCCTATTAGATGATGGCGCTGCTTCTCAAGATATTGTTGAACCCCACGAATACTGTCCTTCCAACAATAGGGAAACACAGCCTTCGACAAGGAAGAAAAGTAGTACTCGTGTCCTTCGCGTGAAGAAGTTGGTGGATTTATTGCTTACTTTCATTTATTGTCATTTTTGGACTAACCCGCTAATGAAATTTTGTGTTCCATGAAGTTATGTTTGCTCTTAGTAGGTAGTTGGTGGTTCAGTCTTCGCAAGGTGTACACGCTACCACATCAACCTTGGTAGTTTGGGTCTAAGTAAGGGCTGATTGCGGCATTCAAGAGCCCAAAGTCATGGGTGTAGCTATGTGCTACGGTTGTTAGTCCAACAAAGCTCCGGCGATGATCCTATGTGACTAGCTATGGTCCACAGTTGGAGCCGAAAGAGTACACCTTGGAAGCCCTCCCAATGACAAACGGTGCACGTGACGAGAAATCCTTAAACTTGGTCGAGGTATATGGTGGTTGACATTCCACCTCGCAGGTATTTTCGTCCCTCTTTTATGCTTAATGGTGCGTTGTCTTCTTGCATTGAGGACAATGCAATTTTCAAGTTGGGGGGAAGGGTTAGTCCAATTTTAGTGTTAATTGAGTCTTTTTAGTCCCTTTTTTTTTTTTTTTGAAATTGTTGTTCCATTTCCCATGAAAGTAGAGTGGAAACCTATGCTTGATAATTTGGATATGTACAAGAGGCATGCATGCGATGTATTTGTCATTGAGCAACAAAGCTAATTCACACACATAAACATGAACTATTTGGGACACTTTGAGCTAAGTGTGTAATTGGGTGATTTGATCATATAGAGTGGAGATTTAATTTGAAAAGCATCCCGCACTCAATCTTCATATGAAATCCATGCCATGCTCATTTCATGCTTAACATCTTGCATGCATCAATTTGGAATCCATTATGTACGGAGAAAAGGAAATTAGGCTATCTTTGCATGATTGAACCACACAAGTGTCCCATAATCCAAATTTTGAACCTAGTCCGAGTCATCCAATTTTCATGAAACAATTAGGAAACCGGATGTTAGGAGGTGTTTTGAGAGTGTTTGAATGGGTGATGGAAAGAAGAGGGGTCAAAAAGATGAAGAATTTGGGGCATAAGCAAAGTTCAGACAGAACCAACCTCTATCGATAGAGGAAGGTTCGTATCGATAGAGGATCAGTGCAAATTTCAGACAGATTCAACCTCTATCGATAGAGGAATGTTCCTATCGATAGAGCAACTTTTTCAGCATTCTCTATCGATAGAGGATGATTCCTATCGATAGAGGATGATTCCTATCGATAGAGACAAGGCCAAAAACGGACAGAAGGTTTCTCTATCAATAGAGAAAGGCTCCTATCGATAAGAGCAAGGAAAATTTTCAAACAAAAGACTTCTCTATCGATAGAGACCACTCCTCTATCGATACAGAACCCAGAATTCGGCCAAAACCCTTAAAAATGCCCGAACCTTTTCATTTCTTTCACCCAAATTTCACACCTCCTCACCAAGAATCGTGATTTTCTCCCTCTCTTGCTCCGAAACGCCCCCAAATCTCGCACCTTTCCCGAATCATCCCAAAATCCTACTCTATTTATACCCAAAACCCCTCACCCACCTTCCTCCATCCGAAATTTCGTGCCCTAACCCTCTCAATCCGAAATTTCAACCCCAAACTCCGAAATCAAGCACCAATGGCTCGTTCAAAGGTCCCCAATGTGAGTGAAGAGGAAGAATTGCAAGAGGAAAGGAGTGATGAGACCCGAAGGAGGGAAGAAATCCAACGAGGAAAGCGTAAGGCCGCCGAAAGCTCGGGTAAAAAGAAGAAATCCAAGGAGAATCCCAAAGAATCGGCCAAAAGAGAATGGGAAAATTCAATGGCAACCCGCAAGGTCACGTGCGAGAGAATGGTTCATCGGGAAGATATTGGGGAGGAAGACGCGGTCCTCATTATTGATAGAAGGGGGTTGAAGAAATGGTTCGATCCGGTCAAGGGGTATATTCAACCCATTGTGAAGACGTTCTTCACGAATATGAGACTCCCGGAGGGGGAAATCACCCAAATCACGTCGACCGTGCGGGGTAAGCGAATTCTGATCACACCTATGGTCATTACATTTTATTTGGGATGTCCCGCGTTCGATGAAAGTATTTGCACATTCCCAAGAGAGGAAGAGGTGTATGACCCCCGCTTCTATGCGGATGAGATGTTCACCGACCCGAATGAGTTCCATGGCCAATTCCCCGTTGGGAGGCTTAAGGAGGAGTATAGGCTCCTAAACAAGATCTTGCATTACAACCTCTACCCCCGAGGGGTGGAGAACATTCTTGGGGCAAAGGAGGTCCAATTAGTCTACTCCTTCTCGCACGATGACATGATAGATATCGGGAAATATATTTTCAGGCAGTTGGTGGAATTCAGGACCAACACGATGCGTAGGGCGAATTTCCCATACCCGGCAATGATCACCCAACTGTGCCTCAACATGGGAGTGGAGGAGAGATCAAATGATGCATGGACTGAGGGTTTGGGACCCATTTCTGGTGTCACTACAAGTAAGAGCAAAGCCCACTCCAAAGACCCAACTGCTGTGAGACCTCCACCCACAGTTAGAACCCACGTTCCCTCAGCTTCTCGGGTCAGTGCAAGAACTTCTGGCCCCTCTGTGGAAAGGCCTGACGAAGACTCCTTCAAGGAAAAAAATGTGGAAAATGATGAAGAAGATCTTCTGTCGCCAGTCTGAGATTATGAAGACATAGAAAAAGATACTGAGAAGACAAAGGTTCACCATGGATTATGTGGCTGCACAGATAGGGCGCCCATACATTTCTGAGGAAGAGGAGAGTGAGACAGAAGAAGAGGTGAGCAATGACAGTGAGGAAGGCTCGGGAGAAGAGGACATTGGTGAAGAAAGTGATTAGAAGGAGAAGGGGGATAGAGTTAGAAAAATCAAGTCATTGAGTCTAGGATTGTGTGTTTCTTTTTTTTTTTATTGTAGTCATCATGGTATGGTGCACCGGGTGCACATTGGTATTGTCACGACACCGGCAAAGGGTAGATGACCAAAGCCACATATTAGTCGGTGTCATTTCTTGTACTCCAACTTTGCTATGAAAACCATGAATATTATAAGCTTTTTAAGTCCTAATCGATTCTAATTACATTTTGGATTCTATCTTGATGCATGTTTGAGTAGTTACATGTTCCTAGCACTTGGCATTCCTATATCACATTGCTATGTTCCATCAACGCATACCAGAGTACTTTCATTGTGATTGCGCTTATTCCTTGAATGCATAACCACATCTTCGGTGTGTATATTCGCACAAGTTCAGGATGCAAAGTTCAATTCATGAAGTGCACATTTGTTTTGAGGGCAAACTGAGAGATTTGGAATCAAGGCTCGCTTTGGTTAACATTGCTTAATAGATTTCCAAGCTCACTTGTTCGTTATAGTTCATGAATGGTTGTGCATGTTTACATTGCTCATTCTTGCTAAATGCGCCTAGTACACATGAAAAACTACGAATCAAGCATGGTTGATAATTAGACTTGCATGGGAAATAAACTGTCTTTTCTGTTGTTAGTATGATGCGTTGCTAGGGACTAGCAACCTTCAAGTTGGGGGGTGTGATGAGCGCACTATATTGCATAATAACGTGGCTCAATGTACTCAATTTGGTAATTATGCGTAGGCAAATGTATTTATTTAGTTAATGTTGCACGCATAGTTATTTTTGTACCCTTTCAGGTTTGCGAGCGCTAAATGAATGCCCAAAAGGTTCTACCATGACTTAAGGCCTCGGAACCATTGGCAGTATTGATGGAGGACCAATTGAGGGCTCGGGAGGAGTAAAAGTGAGTCCGGATCAAAGAGACAAAGAAGAACTGAAAATTGGAGTCAAAAGCCCTCTCTATCGATAGAGGTTTATCCCTATCGATAGAGCCCTAGCAAAAGAACCAGGAAAAAAAAGCCCTCTATCGATAGAGGTCTCTTCCTATCGATAGAAGGCTTAATCAAAGAAGACCAGAAGACTTCCCTATCGATAGAGGTCTCTTCCTATCGATAGAAGCCTTAATCAAAGAAGACCAGAAGACTTCTCTATCGATAGAGACCTCTTCCTATCGATAGAAGGCTTGATAAACTAATACCAGAGGACTTCTCTATCGATAGAGAGATCCTCCTATCGATAGAGACCCAATTACGTCTGATTCTGTGGGGCCGACTTTACCTCGAATTCTGGGCCAAATCAGGGAATAAGAAGCTTCTTTTATTGCCATTATGGAGGGTAGAATGGTACTTTCACCTAGGTTTTGTAGGATATTTTATTAGGTTGTAAATTACTTGGCTAAAGGGATCTCACACATAACACACACATTACACATAAGTTTTATACCAGATATCAGTTTTGAGAGCTTTTCTTGCCTCTTTTTGCCTTAGATATTTTGTTCTTCATGTTTTTACCTTCAAGTTTGAGTATGAGTATTGATCTTTGGTAGTTTTCTCTTGTGAATCCATTCCCTCTCTTGGTGTATTTCAAGTATTGGTAAGAATCACTTTTAATTTCCATTAGTATTGCATTTCTCACCTTAAAAATCTGATTCTCTTAGAGTTTTCTAGTAGTTTTGATTTAATCCTTCTTATTTTCCTTAGATAAGTTTGTTTCATCATGTTTTCTCTTGCTTATATCATGTTCATGGTAAATATGTGTAGCTAAATTAGTGAGGGTTAAGTCTAAAATGTGAAGTTTATTTCAAAACCATGTTGGTCTATTTCTTCTCCATATGTATTAATGCCATTGATGGATCTTTCTAAGTTTTTCTTATTGAAACAAAAATGAAGAGTTAAGTTCTTGCTTAGTTATAGCCATCCTTAGAGTTGGTATATCTAATACTTGAATTGATGTCCTTCATCTTTTAATCCTATTTTCTTGAACTTGAAAGAATCCATCAAATCATTTTGTGAATTAAAATCCTGATTTTCATCGAAGTATTTTCCGGTCTAAAACCCGAGACCGGGGGATAGATTGAGTTATAAGGAGAAGAGATAGACCGATGGAAGAATTGAATAGACCAAACTTTAGGACTTAACCCCACTTCTTAATCTAGTTTTTCCCCTCTTTTAGTAGTATAATTGTTAACCAAATCACCAAACAAATTTGAGGTTGACGTCCGAAACGTCGAAAAAACCAATTTGCGAATTCTTTAAATCCAACGTTCTTTTCCCTGTGGATCGATACTCCGGACTATCCATTATACTCGTTTTACATATTTTGAGGAAAAGTCCTGTTTTATGAAATTAAACCATTGACCCGAGGCCGGCACCCTAACGACACACACTTTTGCCGGCCGGTCAATACTCTATTTCACGAGTCCTACTACATTCACCAATTTCACCACTACCACTTCAAGAAATACTACCATCACTAACGTCATACGATCAATTATCCTCAAACACAAATACATCAACATGATTAACACCATATGGGGCAACCAATGAAACCATATTATCAAAATCCTTGTCATTGTCAAGAATACAATTCGGCTGATCAGGCAAATAATAGAACACATGAAATTAAATGCTAACAAAATTTTCCACTTCTTGCAAATAATTTGTATATTCTCAAATTTAGAAGCATTTGTTACCTTAACAACAAGAGTAACTGCTCCATACTTGCGCAATAGCGAAAAAGAAAAATCCATTACACTGAGCAATAATGCTTAAATTGTATCCTGCAATTCCAAAACATCATCAGTTAACATTTTCAAATACTATAAACTAGAGATATTCCACGAAGATTGCAACATATAATGTTATCAGATATTACAAACGATTATCAAAAACCATCCCCGATCGAATTCCTTGACATGCACATCATCATGAGCATCGCTTGGCACATCCTAAGGAGCATCAACCGACGCATCAACCACCACATCGCCAAGCAGGGGTTGGGCAAGGTTATGACCAAAATCCACCCCTGAATCAATCAGAGGGTCGACAATCATGCGATCTCCGCTAGAATTTGCCGCCGAATGAGTGACAAATTGATCAGCCTAACCAGAAGGACGAGCGTCCAACATATTCTTCAAAGAAGAGAAGTTTCGGCTTATAGGGTTAGAGAGAGTGAAAGAGAGTTATGAGAAATCTCTCCCCCCCCTCCCCTTGCCCCTCTTATAGCTTTTGGCCAAGTCAGGTCATTTCACGTGCGCCAATCTATTCTACAACTCGCGCCAAACTGTTTAAGTTTTTGAGTGTTGATTGGAATTCCTACGTGTGGTGGCCACCACAATCACTTGCGCACGCTAGTTCGCTTACCCATACACGCGCACCATAACTGTTTGAACTTTTATCATTCCATTAGCAATGTGCACTAGTTTGTTATGGATGCACGCCAGTACCCTATAGTCCGGCGTTGTTCTACATGTTTTTTGTGCAAGATTTGTATCTTATCTTCGACCTATTGGACTCATCACATAGAGAGAACCATCATTTTACCACAAATTCTGCACCTGCTATCTCACCTCGAGTTTTGTGCCTACCTTTGTTGTCTCGGATTCCACACTTGCTATTTCACTTGGGTCCCACACTCGCTATTTTACTTTAAAAATTCTTTTTGTACCTTGAGTACACGGTGTACATCATAATTCTTTTTGTACTTTGAGTACAGACACTCTGATTGCACATCATAGTTCTTTTTGTACCTCGAGTACAGACACCCTTAGTGCACATTACAATTCTTTTTGTACTTGAGTACACACACTCCGAGTGCACATTATAAATTTTTTTGTACGTTGAGTACATGCACCACGATTGCACACCAATCATGGTTCTCTCTATACCCCAAGTAAATGCCCCTTTAGTGCACGCTCATCACAGTTCTTTTTATACCACGAGTACATACACCATGAGTGCACACCAAAAATAGTTCTCTTCGCACCTTGAGTGCTCATGATTCTCTATAAACCATGAGTGCGTCTGTTACTTTCTTATGTACCCTGATTGCTTGCATCCCGAGTGCCCCTAAATATTTCTTTGCACCTTGATTGTACATGCATATGCCTTTCTTGTACCCCGAGTGCACCGGAGTATTGTCTTGCACCCTGAGTGCATTGCAACCACGACTTTATGTACCTAGAGTACACACGCATAATCACTTCACTTTGGTACCCTGAGTACCCAATCTCTTCTCCATGTACTTTGAGTACATGTACACATACACCTGCATACCTTTTTCATGATATATGCATTGCCCCCAAGAACTACGTTGGTTACATCCCTACATGGGATACATATGTAGCTTGAAAAGTGCGATCATGATTTTCATCTTTAATTTTGAGCTTGAGGAATTCTGGACTATTCAAATTGGGATGTCCTTTATCTTTCACATTGAATCTTGTCACCAGATGCCTATTAAGTCCCGTTAAAGAGGGGCAAGTATAGACATCCTAATTTGAATTCTGATGAATCTCTGAAAAGCAACAGTTGGATGTTCCTGATGATGAAAAAGGATATTCTTATCCTTGAACGAAGTCTTGAGTTGCGTTAGGCTTTGGTAGACTTGACCATGGATGTTGAAACTTCATTTTTTTACCGCAAAATATTTTCAGAAACAACACGCGTTTTTGCTTGTTAGTTCACACTTTATGCCGCACGCCACTACAGGACCAATGTGCGCCTGATCGACGACTTGTCAGATCACTCCAGCTCCGGGTATGATGTGCTTGCATGTTGCAGATAACCAACGCGCGCTAGTCTATAGAGTGGCAATGATGCATGCCAGTCCAACGACTATAAAGTTAAAAATATCCTTGCACAATTTTGGGAACTTTGAGGCCTATAAATAGGACTCTCAAGGCTCAGAAAAGAGGAGAAAAAAATAAAGCGAGAAATAATCTTTTTAGGAAGAAAAAGACATAGAAAAGTAAGGAATTTGTAAGAAAATTTCTTTCGAGAGAGTATTTTGAAGAAAATAAGGTTCTGGAGAAGATACATCAGAACCAAGTTGGAGCATGCCTGTCAAAAAAAATAGGAAATGAAGAAGTTGACACTGAATAAGTAATCCGATATTTACTTATTCATTTTCAACATTATTTTTGAATACTCGTGGCAAAGTCAAATGCAATCAACATTTCAATTAAGGTACACAATCTCGTGCTAGCTTACACTCGTTCTTGATAGAACACTGAAAAACTCGGATGGTAATCTATACTACTCATGAGTTTCTCTCCTTCTATTCTTGAATCCTGAGAAGAGTCAACACTCTGGTCTAAGCTGGAGTGGCATGTGTACTCCGATGTAGTCACATATCACTCTCGAAGTCGAGGCACACTCCTTGTTAGGATGCACCGATCCTGTTACATTTTATCGCTTTAATTATGTGTGCTTTCAATATCTAGAAGTTGTAACACATGCATTACTCTGATCCCCGGGTTGATATGCATTACTCGACTCAGTAGTTCATATCACCCAAAACGAAAAGACAACATCAATTTAATGGCGTCCACCATTCTGCTCGATCAGCAATGATCTTTATGTTTAGAATAACGTTTTCAAAATTTTGTATCCATGCAAGATACTTTCGTATAAAGAAAAATAAGTAAATATTTACATATTACCGCACTTATTGCCTTTGAATGTTTTCCCTCATGGGGTGAGTTGACATAAAATATAATCGAAATCCCATAAATACTGAGTAGAGACCGATCTTAGGATCGAGCGAGGTGGGTGCCTAACACTTTTCCACTTCGTAAGTTACTCCTGGACGAAGTGATATCTAATAACGAATAATCGGTAGTCTCAATATGTATATGTTTGCTTGTTTTTTCGAGAAAAGCCTAAAATCTTGGTGGCCTCTCCAAAAAACGAAGTCACTGGTCAAAATGTCCAAAACATGTGACTGCGCGCACAACAGGAAAAGCTGGGCGCACTAGTCCGGGGTGACCGGGCAGATTTTCCAATCGGAGAGTCCACTGTTATATTAGTTGTTACGCTTGTCAAATTGTTGAAATTAGTTTCAAAATCTCGTAACTTGTTCTTTTGAACCTCTTTAACCTATATATGAGTTAAGTCTAACTGTGAGATTTACCCAATTAGTCTTTCCAACTGTAGAATTTCACTGCTTGTGATGTCCTTCCATTTTGTTTAAAGTGACGCTGTTATGCCGTTTATCTCAGGTGAGTTCTACTCATCCTCAAAGTGCGATTTTCACCATGGGAGAATTTAGTTTAATTTGTTAGAAATTAAGAGTTACTATCGTTAAATATAAAGAAATAAAATATGGAAAATATTTCCGCAAGCTTTCTTTTTCGTGTCAAAAGCTTAAAAAAAATATTACTAAAGACGATGAATAAGCACAAAAATACTTTATTTTTGAATTATTTTGATTTTTCTAATTTTTTTTAAAAATTTGGTATATTATTTATCATTTTTTTGAAATCTTTTATCGAGACAAACTAATAATTCATAAAAAATTAACGAAAGACAAAAAAATATAAAAAAATTCACATAAAAAAATAATTCAATAAAAAAGTCAATCCAGATGAAACGTAAGAAAGACTCTTTTTTAGGTCTTGTAAAAATTCTCAGTTGTATAACAAGTGTTGTGTTCGACGGGTTCATAACATTATATAAGCACCAAATTAACCCGGGTTTGTCTTATGGTCAAGATTTGAACTTAGAGATATGCTTTCTCCCTCATAAGTTTTAAATTCGAAATTTATTAGGTGCTATCAACTCTTTTGAGCCATTCCATACAAGGCAAAATACTTTGACTTTAAATGGAACTCCTGTAAGTAGATAATGAGATTGATCTCTCGAGAATTAGCCGCATTAGATTAAAAATAATTTCCAAATCAACCAAATGACTCAACTATAAAAAAAAAAAAAAAAAGAACATAAGCACCAAACGCCGCAAAGGTCTCTTGAATTATAGTCCGTTCAAATAAAGAAAACAAATTCTTCCACCACGTGTTATGCTGACATTAAAGAGGCTCCCATAATGGTCAACATGTTTTGATGAAAAAAATAGTGTAGTTTTGTTTGTTTGTTTTTCCTTAATGAAACGACGTAGTTTTATCATGTTGTGTCAATTAATAATTAATAAAAGATTAATAAGTTAGACAAAAAATAAGTCTAATTAGGCAAAAAATAACATGTCACGTGTTGTATTCATATTTTTTATTTAATAGAAAGACTTATTTAATATTATATTTATATTTTTCGTTTATAAAAAGACTTATTTCTTGCATGTATGTGTGATTCTCCAAATCTAATTAGTTTTGCCTAATCGAACCTTAGTTTTTTTCTGATTTAATAATATTTTATTAATTATCACGTGGTAAAAAGAAAGTACAAAAAAATAGTAAGGTCCGATTAGGCAAAACTAATCAGACTTAATCTATCTATACTATATATTATTGCAAGACGACTTTTCGTGAGAATTGCTCTGAGAGCGACAAGTGGCAAAAACAGATTGGTTTGTGATTAAAATTTTAAACTAACTGAATCTTTTTTGAATTCAAATTTAAAAACTTACCATATTTCGTAATATTTCTATTTTGATAACTTTTTCTACTTATCCATTTCTACACATACACATAAATATAAATACACATTTACATATCTATTTAAATAAGTAGAATATTTAAAAATTTACACAGAGATTGATTTTTAAATAAAAGTACAAATAAATTAATATACTTATTCTTATATAGAAAAAAAAGAAATTTTAGTCCACAATTTTTTACAAACAACTAAACATATAATCGTATAACATTGCACTATTTCTGATTTTAAAATATAAAATGAAAGTATCATCTCTTTTTCTTAAGTATCCTATATTTTTTTATAAATACTTTCATAATAATTTTTTAAAATAGATTTATATAATAACAAAGTGTTTGCTTTTATTAATGAGGTTGAGAACCTTTATCGTAGAGATATGCCTAGGTTAGATTGAGTCAGTTGAGTATATATTTTTTACCTGCTGCAAAATCACTCATCTTTAAAATTGATGAGTTGACTAATTTTCTAGGCGATTTTAATTTTATCAATTAAGTAAGTTGACGATTAAAAATAAAGTCAAATGAGATAAAATAGTAAAATAGAGGATTAAAAGAAAGTCCTTCTTTGAACTAGCTTGGACTTTCTTTTTGTTTTCAAAATTTAAAGTAAAAGACATAAAGATTTCATGTGTTGAAAATAGCAAAGAAAGTGATGAATTATACTAAATATGTTTGAACTTGGTTAGATGAGTATAATTTATTATGGTGTATGAGGGTTTATTCTTATAATGTCTCAACGATAGTCTGAGTTAGGTAACATGTGAATTACTAAATTTTATTGGCATGCATAGTCACGTGTTGAAAAGTAAATTAGATAAAAATCTTAATTACACTATGAATTTATAATTCTATTAGGATGGGAGAGTATCTTAATTGAAACTTTTTATAGGAAATTTCTTAGTTAGATTTTAAAGTAGGTTATTGATAATTCATTTTTAACTTATATAAAACCAACTAATCAATATCATATTTTTTATTGATTGCAAATTTTAAATATTACGTTGAATTTATTTTTTTGTTTTCTGGTATAGGTAGATAAATATTGCGTTAATTTATTTTGTAAAAATTATATTTGTTTTGTTACTCTATTAAAAAAATATTGAAACTATTTTTATGATAACATAATAGGTAGAATGATTCATAATTAGGCAATCTCATTTTTAGAAGTTATTCTTAATTATTTTAAACTATTAAATTTAGATGTTCTATTCAAATTTCTCTTACAAATGAGACTAGATAAATATTTGACCAAATTAATTTAGACCTAGCCAAGCCGCTAAACTGACTAGATTATTGAAAGTCTTGGGGCTTATGGTAGCAAATCATTTAGTCATTAAGATCTTAATTTTAATACTTCACCAAAAATAAATTTAGAATAAGATATTGAATATTTTTCAAATTGCACATGCTAAGAAAATTACATGCTTTACATTGCTTTATTGCAATAGAAAATTATTATTAAAATTTAAAAAAATATATGTACTAGCATAGTAAAATATTTTTTATTTTATTTTACAAGTCCCGTGCATAGCACAGGTTATTGCTAGTTTTTTGTAACGTGGTGTAGTTTGATTAGGCAAAAACAAATCTGATTAGGTAAAACTAATAAGATATACTAATTAGATTTAGAGAATCACACATACGTGCAAGAAATAAGTCTTTTTACCTAATCAGATTTGTTTTTGACATAAAAATAAGTCAAAAAAGATCACGTTTATGTTTATTTTTTGTCTTTAGTTAAAAAAATTACCTTTAAATGAAAAAATTTACTTGTTTGATTTTTTTCATCAAGACGAACTAATAATTAATAATAAATACAAAAAACTAATAAATTAAAAAATAAGAATAAGAATTAAAAAATAAAGGGTGCGGGTCACGTGTGAGAGAGTGAGTGGGTGGCTGGGGCTGAGTCCTCAAAGGTGTGCTTGGGGGTGGTGTTTTGGAGGTGGTGAGAGTAGCACTTCCGGAAAAGCTAAAATATCTGTCTAGACACTGCAGAGTGAAAAGGACAGGGGTATTTTAGGAACTTAAAATGATTCTAAAGGATAACCCAAAAGGACCAAGCAATTACCAACCGTGGGACCAGATCTTCCACGTGTACCAATAACATCGCAGTATTTGATGGAGAACCATTTGCATCCACTAACTTCACCCAGGCAATCCTCAGCCACAAACACATCCACAAGAGTACTACTGGACACAACGCAAAACTCACAGCCGCCTATATGTTTTCTTGCTGAAACCCAATTACCTGTTGCTTCTACTTGAGGAAACCCATCAAAGTTTCTTCACTATCACCATAAATTCTGCCATCTGGTCTTTTGATGTTCTTCTCCTGAATCTCAAACTGGGTATTGCCAACTTGTTTGATTAATCCACCTCAGGTTCGCCAATTGAGAATAAAAAAAAGAAAAAAAATGGACAAGAAACATAAGAAGGAAAAGAGGGACAAAGGAATTAAGAGAGATGCTTTAGAATCGCCAATTGACATCTCTGTATTAAATAAATAAAGAAATAATGTTATCAGAATCACATATCTTCATAAAGACAATGCAACAGATAAAGTTACTTGTTGTATTTGATATCTGTATTATGACATTAAAAGCAAACCAACAGATAACATTATATGTTATCTACTCTAACCAATAGGCAATATTATCTATTAGATAAAGTTATCTGTTGAATTTTATACCTGTATTACTCAAACCCAAACCAATAGAACAATATATGTTCTAATTCTTTATCATGTCTTTATTACGTTTGTCCAACTTTCTTCACTTGTCACACCTTATTTGTCTAATCATCTCATCCCTAGATCGGGTTGTTATAACCTTAGGTCTACCACTTGACCTCTTAGTTTGAGGAGAACGAATAATTGCAGACTGTTCTAACCGATAACTTTATCTGTTTTTGTTGTTCTAATTTGATGGGAGATAAATTTATTTGTTTTAACGGATAACTTTATCTACTTTAATTGGTCTAACAGATAACTTCATTTGTTGTAATAGATAAATTTTTCTAATATTATCTACTTGATAAAGTTACCTATGTATTTTGTAAATATTTATATAAATAAATGACAATACAACAAATAAAGTTATTTGTTGGCTTTAATATATGTATTATAATATAATTAAAGCAAACCAACAGATAACATTATTTATTATACTCTAACCAACATATAAAGTTCTATTTCTATTTGGTGTCCATGTTTCTTACAAAATGTTACAAAAAATAAACACAACTAGTAACATTATCATTGCAAATAAAAAAAACTCATCTTATTATTATATGCAAATCAATAAGGTCAGTTACAAAATACTTAAAAACACCTATCAAACACAAGATTCCTCACAACTCTTCCTCTTATGTTTGCCAAATTTTCTACACTTGTCACACCTTATTTGTCTAATCATTTCACCACTAAATCGGATTCTTATAACCTTAGGTCTACCATAGGGCCTCTTCGTTTAAGGAGATAGAATAATTGCAGATTGTTCTGTCACCTCTAGAGCTTCAAGAGCAGGAACAAAATTCATAGAACACTCGTATGAATACCATAAAGCAAAAAAAAAAAAAATGGTTCAATATAATTAGATATTTGATGACCATCCTTTTGAGGAGCTACAACTGCATGCACACAAGGAAAATGATTGAGCTGCCTACGCGAAAATGTGCACTTCATATTACAAACATTCACCAGAACAATCAAAAATAAAAACACTTAAAAAATATCATCATTGCAAAATGTCACATTTCATACCCATCTCGTATTGAAGAGTGAAATCAACGTTTTGTCCATTTTAGGATACAACAAGCTATTTTACTTCCTACAAACTTCACTTCTTGCATACATTTGTTTCATTAGTTAAATCCTTATCTGCTTAACAATCTCGACAATTGTTATGTGTTAAGTACCAACTATCTATTTGTTAAATGATACTGCAACATTTGAACACATTTCACTATATCGTTTCCTTTTAAAGTATGCGTTTGCCCAATTTTTATACGGCAGTGCAGAAATAAACGTTCGAGCTTTCTCTCCACCAACAACATAAAACTCCTCAAGTGCAATTTGAAATCTAAAATGAAAGGTGCATAGGCACAATCATTAAACAAGTTATTCATTAAAGAAACAACTAGAAAATTTGTCCTTAAGTTATTCTTAAAGTGCAAGAAACAATAACTATGATACCCATTATGAAAAATCTCTAGCACATACTACACAAGACTAGAATGATGTTCCGTTATTGTTGTAATTGGACGACTTGACAAAATCGTTTTCTACTTTGATAAAAATCAAAACTAATTCTCATATTTTCGGAATCAACCACAAAAAAAGTCAACAGAAATAATCCTACACCACCAGAAAAAGAAAGAGCAAAAAGACAAATAAGCAACAAATAACATTATCAAATATTGTAAACTATAAATACTGCAAGCACAATATTGCAACATAAAATGTTGTAAGATACTGCAAACTATAAAAACTTACAACACTAACCTTGATTACCATCATTTCCTGTTGATATTAGAACACATCTTTTATAACTCTCTTTTAAAAAAGTACTATCAATAAATAACAAAGGACAACATTAATAGTTGAAACATTTGATATATGCGTCAAAAGCCACAAATAACCTTATAATTCAAAGACTAAAATCATCACATTCAACATCCATTACACTACCTAGATTGTATTCGTCAGCATACCACCAAAGTTGATCAAAAGACAACACATAATCACCAAATAACTTAGTTCTTGCCTTCTGAACCCCCAGCAAAGCATGGTGATAACTGATGGCACTACCATAACGATTCTCAAATTTTTTAATAACATCTATTTAAAATACAAAGGCTTCGATTCTCAAAATTTTTAATAACATTTATTTAAAATACGAAGGTTTCGAATGAACTTGCTCAAAAATCTTTTGTGTTATAAACTTTGAACTCATTTGAGGGTTTTTTAGAACTACGTCAGAACTATGTTCATTGTAGAACCCCCTTATACAAAAGAATCCATTTGATTTTTTTTAAGTTGCATGAATTAACCACATTCAATCAGTTGATTCCGTTTTAAACAATATGTTGTAACTTTTACTTTGCCATTCTTTGAATAATTGAACATCCTGAGGAGCATCGACCGGCGCATCAACCACCACATCACCAAGCAGGAGTTGGGCAATGTTATGACCAAAATCCACCCCTGAATCAATCAGAGAGTCGACAATCATGTGATCTGCACTAGAATTTGCCACCGAATGAGTGGCAAATTGATCAGCCCAACTAGAAGGACGAGCGTCCAACATATTCTTCAAAGAAGAGTGGTTTCGACTTATAGTGTTAGAGAGAGTGAAAGAGAGTTATGAGAAAATTCCCATGCATTACTCTGATCCCAGGTTGATATGCATTACTCGACTTAGTAGTTCATATAGTCCGAAATGAAAAGACGATGTCAATTTAATGGTTTCCGCCATTCCGCTCGATCAGTAGTGACCTTTGTGTTAGAATAACCTTTTTAAAATTTTGTATCCATGCATGATCTTTCATATAAAGAAAAATAAGCCAACATTTACATATTACTGCACTTATTCTCTTTGAATGTTTTCCCTCCCGGCGTGAGTTATTTGACATAAAATATAATCAAAATCCTATAAATACTGTGTAGACACCGATGTTAGGATCAAATGAGATGGGTGTCTAACACTTTCCCACTTTGTAAGTTACAAATAATCGGTTGCCTCAATATGTATGTGTTTGCTTATGTTTTCAAGAAAAGCCTAAAATCTTGGTGGTGTCTCTAAAAAATGAAGTCACTGGTCAAAATGCCCAAAACACGTGACCACGTGCGCAACAAGAAAAACTGGGCGCACTGGTCCGGGGCAACCAGGCAGATTTTTCGATCGAAGAGTTCACTGTTATATTAGTTGTTACGCTCGTCAGATTGTTGAAATTAGTTTCAAAATCTGTATGATTTTAAGTCTAATGGTATGATTTACCAAATTAGTCTTTCCCTGCTGTAGAATTTCTTGTATGCATTGCACACACTGCTTGTGAAGTCCTTCCATTTTGTTTAAAGAGACGTTGTTATGCCACTTATCTCAGCTCAGTCGAATTCATCCTCAAAGTGTGATTTTCACCATGGGAGAGGACTTAGTTTTTTAGTTTGATTTGTTAAATATTAAGAGTTACTATCGTAAAATATAAAGAAATAAAAAAAATATTTGCGCGAGCCTTTTTTTTTTTTTTTTGTGTCCAAAAGCTTAAAAAATATTACTAAAGACAACAAATAAGAACAAAAAACCTTATTTTTGAATTATTTTGGTTTTTTTTGAATTTTTTAAAATTTGATCCATTATTTATAATTTTTCTAGAATTTCTCGTCTAGAGAAATTAATAATCCACAAAAATTAACAAAAGACAAAAAAATTCACATAAAGACAAAAAAATAATTCAATAAAAAATCAATCCCGATGAAGAATGAAGAAATACTTTTTTTTAGGTCTCGTAAAAATTCTCTATTGTATAACTAGTGTTGTGTTCGACAGGTTCATAACATTACATAAGCACCAACTTAACTAAGGGTTGTCTGATAATCAAGACTTGAGACTTAGAGATATGCTTCCTTATAAGTTTTAAGTTCGAAATTTATCAGGTGCTATCAACTCTTATGAGTGATTCTATACAGGACAAAATGCTCTGACTTTAAATAGAACCTCTGTAAATAGACAATGAAATTGATCTTCCGAGAATTAGTCTACATTAAATAAAAAATAATTTCAAAATCAACCGAATAACTCGACTATAAAAAATAAAAATAAAAGAACATAAGCACTAACCGCCGCAAAGGTCTCTTGAATTATGGTCCGTTCAAAGAAAGAAAACAAATTCTTCTGCCACGTGTTAGGCTGACATTAAAGAGGCTCCCGTAATGGTCAACATGTTCTGATGAAAAGCTAAAATATCTGTCGACAGTCGACATTGCAGAGTGAAAAAGACAGGGTTATTTTGGGAACTTAAAAAATGATTCTAAGGATAACCCAAAAGGACCAAGCAATAACCAACCGTGGGACCAGATCTTCCACGTGGACCAATAACATTGCAGTATTTGATGGAGAACCATTTCCACCCACTAACTTCACCCAGCAATCCTCAGCCACAAACACATCCATAAGAGTACCTACTGCCCATAGCGCTCTCTCTCTCCGAATACTAAAGTAAAAGGATATGCCTTCAAAACTCACAGCCGCCTACATGTTTTCTTGCTGAAACCCTATAACCTGTTGCTTCTACTTGAGGAAACCCATCAAAGTTTCTTAACTATTACCATAAATTCTGCTATCTGGTTTTTGGTGTTCTTCTCCTGAATCTGAAACTGGGTCTTGCCAACTTCTCTGATTAATCCACCTCAGGTTCGTTTTTCAGTTCAATACAGAACCATGATGATGAAGTTATTTGCCTTAACCACAAGTATATTTTCCCCTTTTCCTTTATTTGTTTTGAACATATTTATCAGCAAGATTTACGGGGGTTTTCTGCATTAAGATAGTTAAATATTTTTGTTCTCCATTTTCAAAATTCAGATTTCGTTTGGGTTTTCTAGTTTCTCATGCTTAAGGTTTTTTACGTAGTGGGTATGGGTTGGTCTCTTATTTTGTTATTTGTTGAATTTCATATACTCTTCCATTTCTTGAATTTCATAGGATTGGTTCTATATGAGTTTGGTTTTGAGTCTGTGAGTTTGGTAGTGTTTATTTTTTGAGCTCTGTTTGTGTAGTAATAATCATGTTCTAATTGATTATGTACAGGTAGAACCATGGAATGGTACTATGGGAGTGGTGTTGATGATCTTGTTGTTCCTAGAGATCAGGAGCAGTTAGACAGGCTTCCATCCCCGAACAGTTGGTCACTGTGGGGAGTTTCTGACGATTTCGAGTCCCCAAACAAAAGCTTCATCACTCAGAGAAGTTCAATTGGGGAAGAACCTAACCTGAATGGGAAAGGGCTGTTTGAGGAAGTTGACATGGATTACCCTCCACAAGAAGCAGAGCATTCTAGTGATTCAAGTTTGTACCAAGGATTTTACGATGGTTCCCTTCAGCAGGCTACAAGTCATTGGGAAATCCCAGATTATGAGTTCAGTGGCTTAACCAGAACTACTCAGGCGGATGATATTTTCATGTATGAACTTGACTTCTGGGGTTAAGATTCATGCCTAATTCTGAAGGAAATCTGTAGTTTATGAAAGCCGTTTTAAATTTTTACACTGGTTAAAGCATGTTTGGATGCACATCACTCTTGAAAACTCCTCCTTGAACCATAGTAAAATGCGATAATAAGCAGTCCTCTTATTTTAGCACAATATATTCCACATATTCTGGATGCTGAGATCCATCTAGCAGTTTGCGATTTACCTGTTTTTGATTAATGGCGGGTTGGTATCATCTTGTTTCAGTCTTTAATCTCTAGCTTCCTGTTCATACAGGAGCTCAATGCTGGAAGAAGGCCCAAATGGCGTGGATAATATGGATGGGTCATTTAACTTCATTCCTGAATTTGGGTATGGGGTTATGCCAGCTGATAATCTCTTGATGGACATGGTTACGGTTTCACATTACGATGCCGGCCACTTTTCTCCATCAATGAATGGTGGTCACGGGGAAGTTATCCCTTGCAATTTGAGGCAAAAAGATAACACACCATTAAAGGTGAGATTTTCCATTTGTGCATTATTTGGGAAAGTGGGATGTAGTCTTTAGCACCAAAGTACTCAAACCAAGACTGGACCGGATAGTTGAACTGTTGGAACCATCAGATGGTCTGGTTTAAAGTTTTATAAACCATGTAACGCAAGACCAGGTGCGTAGACATACCTTGCTGAAAGCTCTGCTACTTGTAAAGTATCCTTATATTTCTTCAAGGATGTTAAAACATATATTTATTTTCTACTTCTTTGAGGGAAATATTGTAGTACGAAAAGCATCAATCCACTTGAATTGCAGTAGTAGTATAATTTGTTTTCTGCATCAAATCATGTACTTGTTCTCCTTTGGTGGCCTATATTGTAGAGTCCTATAATGTAATTTGGTTTATTTGGCACCACAGACTTCTTGTTGAATCTTTGTTATTGCCACGTAACCTGACAATTAGTCATGTTGACATTTTCATTGATGGAAACGGAAACAAGGAAATCTTTTATTAAACTATAACGACGCAATTGGCATGTAAAATTTGGTACGGGTGATTTTGGAACATCATGTATTTTGTAGGGACCAAAAAAGCAGATAAGCCTAGCTTGATCTTGAAGCTTGAGATGCCTTTTTTTTCTGCTTAATTAGTTTAGGTACTGAAGAAACCATTTTCATCACTTAGGGTTTTCATGAATTTGTCACAAAGAGGTAGATCCCAGGGTCCATAAGCACAGACTGGAATTCCTAACTTTCAAGAATTGGGAAAATATGCATTGTCATGCATATGCAGAAATAGTATATACTTTTGCAGATTTTATTTGCACTTTTGCAATTTTTAGCTCTGAATATTTGTAGACACGACTAACAATGGTAAATCTTTGTTGAAGGCATTGGTGGCAAGGTTTGCAGGCTCCTCTGAGGTTGACATGAATGAGCTTGTCGATGAGGAAACATCAATAGAAGCATCTATCTTGCATGAGCTTGAAGGAGTGATATTTCAGGTGAGTTGTGTTGGAATCACTCTAAACAAGTTCACAAGTGCATTAATTATATGTACTAAGATTACTGTTATTTTGATTTCATCAGTTGTCTGAGAAAACCAGAATTTGCTTTCGCGATGCTTTGTATCATCTCGCCAAGGACTCTGAAAAATATACGGAGAACCATAGTCAAGATGGAGATCTCATCTCCGACAAGCTTCCTCAACTTACAGTTCACGATGAGACATTGAGGTATTTGTTCTATTTTTTCTTAATGACCGTATAGATTTTTTATCCTTGTTTCATCGAATCATCGTTGTCTAGAGTAGGAGAGCAGAGGCAAAATGGGGTAGCTATAATAATGGGACCTGATTGAATGCGCTACTGTGCATCGTCAATGTTACCTGTTTTGTTCTCCTCTTAATGAAGATCATGTTTTAACCTATCCCTATTATTGAACTCTTCTGCTGCAGCATCAAAATCAGCTACAAGCCCTGTTTTTTTCTTCATGCAAATTCTCCCCGTAGCCTTTCTTCCCATATTCTACTTTTGTCAATTTTAATGCTGTCCAGTAATCTGGCAGAAAAGAGCATAATGGAAAAGATGTAGTACTTGAAGAGCCCAACTGGGAAAATTTTAGTGTACATGGTTTCTTTCTTCCCCATCCATGTCACCTGACAGTTTCAGTTGGGTCATATTGATTGACTGCAATGTGAGTTTAAGGGCTGGCTAATGTAAGAATTGGGTACTACTTTAGAGCTGGAAAGGGTAATCTATTCTTTGTAGTCCTCTTTGTCAAGTGTTGCGTTCGTCTTGAGAATTAAGCGAGTCGTGTTGGTGTTCCTGTTGCAATGGAAGATGATAAAAATGTTTTGTTTCTGTATCCAGGTTAGAGAACACAAAAACTGTGGAATCAGCCACAAACTCCATTGACAGAGTCGTTGCTAATCTACTCTTCAGTAAGATGCATTCGGAACAGGAATCTAATGGAACTACAGGGCAGTCCGACTACACCTTCAGTCAGACACAGCGGCCTCATTACCCTCAGCACACAAGTTTATGTGGTGATGCTGAAGTTCCAACCTACAGTAAATAGAAGCCTCCAGGGGGAGACGCAAGTTCAAGTGGTGGTTGGAGAAAGTAATGAAGAATCCAAAGTACGTGGCATCTCTCAACGACCCAAAGTACGTTGGAATTTCCTGAGCTGCATTAAGTTGTCAAAATATGTAAATATGCATATTCGGCTTGTATTGTATAGTTAGTAGAGGGTGCTTGGACTTGCTGCATCCCACTCAATTTTTGTTAGTACCTAAATGAGTTATGATCTGTTCAACAAAAGAAGAGGAGAGAAATGAGAAGAGCAACTAGTTTGTTAGATAGTATCTTTTGTACTTCTTCTGTCGCTTTGTTGTCGAGAGCTGAATTAGAGTTTGTAGTTATGCCATAGTTTGTTGTAGTCTAACTAATGTACATTTGCTGCTGTTCTGTAACAATTATTTGTTTTTCTTTTCGGCCAGTGAAATTTTGACCGTTACTTTATTTGTTTTCTTGGTTGGTGATTTGTTTTGAATAAGCAGTCCTTTTTTCACAATACCATGATTTTGGTAAATTAAGAACATTTAATGAAACAAACCAAGAACAATACTGGCCAAAGCCATAAGAAATAAAAACAGGCAAACAAGCTAAACAAAAGAAAGGCCAACTAAAGGAACTATGATCTTCGAGTCTCTAGCTTCAGGTCAAGTCTTCTTCACTCTTCTTATACAAGCCCTTATCTCCTCCTCAAGTCAGTCCAATTTAGGTTCTAGCATCCTCGCATTATGTAGCACTGTTCCCTCCTAAACCAGTAAAACGATAGCAGCCGATAACAGTTTATAAATATATGTGGGTTATGGAATGGCCACTTCATGAGAACGAGACCAAGTTATTTCCTCATCTAGAATGTCATTTGATGAACCACATTGCAAATAGTGGTCATTAGTGTTCTTGACTCGTTTGTGGCCGATGACTGGGTGGAGAAGCTGTTGGATACACTGCAAATAGTGGAGGATGATCTGAGGGTATCACTAGCAATCCATCAATTTATTAGTAAGACGGTTCAGTGGACAGAAGAATGTTAAAGCAACATATGACCTTGAGCAGGGGGAGATGTCCATTATTTGTACCAAAATAAATTCACTTCGCTGTCGCGTTTTGCTATAAAAATGACTCACTGTGAGGAGCTGAGGTGCAAGAGGTTTGAGAAGGTCTCAAGCCAACTATTCGGGAAAAAGTTGTACCACTCAAAGTCCGGTATTATAAGGACTTGGTGGAGCAAGGGTAAGCAAGCCATCAAATTAGTATCTGTAGGCACAGAGGGGCCAGGGCCTTTGTTGATTTGAACCTAATCTTTTCCGATCTGCATATGGAGTGGTACACTCCCAGTAGGAATGATTTTCTTGATATCAATGCCTAGCCGCTTTGGGACTCCCATTGGAGGAGGGGGGATCCACTAGGCTTGGATGTCAAGAACCGGCTAGCCCGAGAATAGACTTTGGCTAAGATGCCGAGAAGATAACAAAATGTTGAGCTAGCCAAACCTTCTCAATCGTCGATTTCCTGCCTACCAATGGCGTATCTCAGTATTCTTAAATTTCTCCCCCTGGTGGATATATTGGGTCTCTGGACTAATATGCAATTGAATGGTTTTGCTAATATTATATGGGGAGATCTAGTATAGTAATATATCAACTAGTTAGAATTTAATTGACAATGCAATATTAAAATATTAGTCATTAAAAAAGTGGTATACTCCCCCTCCTGACAACTAAAGTATAATTTCGTAAAAGACTAGCTACCCCTAACGCTGTCCTTCCAACAAATCTAATAGCGGAATTCAATATAGTTTTAAAAATCCAAGGAGAGAGATTTATATTTGTTAAAACCTCAGGAAAACTCCATAAAATTTATCCATTACATAATCCTTCAATTTTATGTTTTATCGAAATTATATATATATACACACACACGTACAGGCAAGTCTTGTAATTGTACGACAATGTATTTCTTACCTACAAAAACACATTAAAACCAATCAAAGGAATTTTAATGATTATTTATTCCCCATAAAATCTTCTAAATCTTTTCTCATTTTCCCATCGAATTTTAACTATCTTCTCTCACACCTAATCCTCATCATCATCCACATCCATCTCTCTCTCTCTCTCTCTCTCTCTCTCTCTCTCTCTCACACACACACACACTACTCCATCAACAATGTGACACAGTGGAGTGGTATTATACACACAATAAAGAGTAACATTATATGAGCAAACGCTTAGAGAGTGAAATAAGAATAAGGTCAAACAGACGAGTGAGATTTTCCTCAAATGCTTAGTTTTTGCTAACCTAGCTTTAGTTATAATAATTATTATCTTCGTGTGTTGATGGTAAATATATTATAATTACTTTAATTCTACCTGTACATGAGTTATTGAATATAAGTGGGTCCTTTGATTTATGAATAAGTTTATTTTTGTGATGGTATATTTGTTTCACTTATTATACCCGATTTACTTTATTATGCTAAATTTTGCACGATAAATTTGTCGCAATTATTTTGTGTTTAGGGGTTTGTAATAAATTTATCACAATTACCTCCTTTCTATGCATCCAGTTGATTATGATAAATGTAAAGCAAATGTGTTGAATTTATTAAATTTAGTTTTATAATGGTAAAAACAACTTGTTCGATTTGTTATGGTAAATCTGATAAGTATAAATTTCCATAATTTTTATTATTTAGTTTTCCTGCTATATTAACAATTAATTCATAAGTTCTTCCTATGATTTTTGATAAATTTATATTATTTTAGAAGTCGTGTTTTTCTAAATTTACTTTTAGATTTTAACGGAGCGAATATTGGAAGGAGAATATTATGAGGAGTATAAGAGGGAAAAGCTAGTCATAGATTTTCATTTAAAGGATTTTTTACATTGTTTTTCCGAAAACCCAAAAAAATTCCTATTCGCGGTATGGGTGAATGCGGTAAGATTTTCTATTTGCGTTCTTGAAAATAGATAGCGTACATAGATCCTGAGATACCTATTTTGGAAAATAAAACTTTTTTCATCTTTATAATCTCATAACTTATGATATGATCGGTACGTTCGTATTAGGAAAAAAATGAATATATTTGAAAATTGATATCATTTTGAACTTAAAAAAATATCCAACCTATAATGTTGTGAAAATTTACTATCCATCAAATTATGTAAATTCCAAATTCAAAGAGAGAAGGATACAAAAGTAAACTGAGAACGCCAAATACAAGATTAAAGCATCAATCCTAAAATTCAAAGTTTATGGTACAAACTTTTAAAAAAAATTAACCTTATCCGTACCAAAAATAGAGTAATTTATCCATTCACACGTTATAATTTTGTATCTTCAAGAATATATAAGCTTCTAATAAGGAATTCATCATTTTATTAAAATAAGGACTTCTTATTTTTTGATTAAATTTTAATGACCCAATTCGTTCAATATGTTTAAAACATATTTTAAGAGTATTTACGGAAAATCAGCTCAAAATATTATCGGGTAAGACTTGATCTAATCAATTTTTTATAAAACTGTTCTTGTCAACAATTATAAAAAAATACTTAGATCTTCTTCTTGTAGGTATTTTTTTGAACCGATTTCTCGCGCTTACCTTTTAAAAATATGTTTTAAAGATATTGTACGATCAAAATTTGATCAAGAAAAGAAAAATTCATATTTTAACAAAACAAGAGGTCCCTTGTAAGAAACTTTAAAAATTTTGGGCCTATAATTTGATTTTTGTTTTGTTTTTTCTTGTACTCCAATTGCGTTGGGTTCTTTGGAGATTGTAAGATCAAAGGTGATCGATCATCCACCCAAGTTCAAAACAAATCTTATAATCTCATGGAATTAAGGTTTCGGTTGAGTGTTTTTGAAATAATTTTTTAAAAAAAAACTCTAAAATATTATTTGGTGTAAGTTCTTTAAAAAAAATCCGAAAGTTAAATTTTTCGACGTTTTCGAGATCTCTCTTTCTTCTTTTATAGAGAGATGAAGTTGTTTAAGAAAAAAATAAAAATTTTTAAAATTTTTTTTCCAGAAACTTGTTTGGGAAAAACAAAACAAACACACCCTAAAAGTTTATTTGGGGAAACAGCAATAGCCAATAAGAAAAAAGATGTATAGTTCCATTGAGAATAAAATTATCAATCTCGTACCAACGAACGTACTAATTTTATAATTGATACTATGTATACCAGTACCGGTGTAAGAAGACTAGGACGACAATAATTTTTAATAAAAATCAAATTGAGCTTATAAAATAAAACCCCACAACTTAAAAACAAATCACCAAACGTAAAAAGAAAAAAATTTACTCTCAATTTATATTTAATTACTCTAAAAAAACCATTAATTAAAATTTAAAAAAGAGATACAGATTGCTACCGTACCGGCTAATATCGGCCAAAATAGCCCGGAAAAAACCAAAAAAAGCCAGTACGATGGCTAGGACGCTATACTGATGATCCGGTACCGTTACGAGACTGGTACGGTACGTATCGTAGATAACCCTGGTTGAGAATAGTCCACTGGTTAAAAAAGGACAACCAATTCATTGTTTCGATAATAACGTCTGGGACCTAAATGAACATCAATAGTTTTACATGTTTTAGGTTGGGCCTCATGGACTCATAGTGGAATGTAAAATTACAAACTTCAATTTTAGGAGGACGAGACTGACTGACGGTGTCACAATATTCAAGTGTTCAAAAGTTTGAGATCAACCTAAAATAGCATTTTTCGGAGAACAACACATACATACATATTAAGGGAAAACGAAATACGTCGCGAGCCATAATTCAAAGCTGAGATTTGTAGATCTCCTGGGAAGAGGTGGCCCCAGTCATTGGACACAACCTGACAGAGAAGGAGTATGGCGAAGCACGAACCAGATATTTGTCGTGGACGCATGGCGACCAGCTATCATCTCCACCCAATCCCATGTGTTTGTGATCAAGATGCACCTGCCACATTACAGGAACAATATTGGACTGTGTTCAAAGGAATTAGAAACAATTAGAAGGAAAGGTGGAAGCAATAAAGAAAAGGACTTATTAAACCAAGACGCAAGTAGAACACAATGAAGTAGCCAGTAGAGCTTATATTGCCTATCAAAAAGGCCAAGAAGAAAATTCTAAGGAAGAAAGGGACTGACAAAAATGACCGGAATCCATTCTAGGTAGGCTGACTTCAACACATCAAAAACAGTAGCAACAGAACTTTTTACAGCCTACTTCGTAGGTGACATAGAGGGAACCAATATGAACTTTCATGATACAGATCATGAGTAGATCTTCATGATTTCTCGCATTGCTCCATCATAATTATTGTGAATTCTACAAGATTTTAAGCTTCCAATTATATAGACATTCTTCACGAGGAATCATACTAAGTTCCTATTTTGTCTTTTAGCCTCTCACGAAGGATAGTGTGAGAGGAAAACAGTAGTGCGGGACAAATACTCGCCTTTTTTAATTTCTAGACATTTTTCATGTGGAATACATTACTCCAATAAAAACAACAGATGATAAGTTACCTCAATATAATCTCCCCTGACAAGTTTTTCATTGTGTGTTGCCCTGTCAAGCTCTGCTGTTGTGTAGTAACTCGCATTCATTTGCATAGGCGGAGAGCCATCATAAATGGAAGCATAGATTCCTGTTCCTTCCTTGTTCTGAAATGTCACCCACCTTACATCTGCCCTACCTGAACATTCTCCAGGAACAATATAAGGAACATGCAAGTCACTCACCTTCTGCTCATATACCCCAACATGGGCAGCTGCTTTTCGATCCGGATAACATTCAAAGGGCCCTCTCCCATACCATTTAATCTGTTCCATTGATTTGTTCACATGAAACTCAAGTCCAACACGTGGCAATGGTGGAATATCACCACTT
Source organism: Arctostaphylos glauca (assembly GCA_019985065.2). Classification (NCBI taxonomy): domain Eukaryota; kingdom Viridiplantae; phylum Streptophyta; class Magnoliopsida; order Ericales; family Ericaceae; genus Arctostaphylos; species Arctostaphylos glauca. Next base: position 20,080,589 of record JAHSPW020000011.1, on the reverse strand, counting down.
GGGTTCACACTACATTCCATGATGACATCTCCAGAACCGTAGATTGAGTATGTCATATTAACCCTGAAAAGAATATTCGATCTATTGAATTCAGTGGAAGACTCCTCAGCCTTTGGCATACCTAGAGAGACGACTGCTATTTTCACAAGATGATCTGTCATTTTCTGAATTGAACAACTTTCAGTCAGGAAAAGAAGGTTATCAAGACCAGCAGCTTTCCACTTGGACAAATAACTAGCTGCACCTCCACCTTTGTCATTATCTGTGGGTGCTCGCCAAAAGCATGGAAAGATGCCCTTTTGCATCACTGGAACTCCTTCAACCTGTCGTTATGAAGATAAGTTACAAGAATTTTAAAGAGAGTAATTTGTACCTCCTTTCACTGGAGTAGATCAAATTAGTTATTTTCAAAAACCATGTAGGCAATCAAAGTGAAATAAATAATATGCTTTTACGCCCTCTTTCTCCATTAACACAGAACATGTGAGGCAAGATGTCATTCGACCACATTTTTTTACTGAAACAACAATAACAGTGGCCAATTAAATAGGTCCAACTCCACAGAATACCTTCCAGCTCTCAAACGCTCCTGTTTGAATGTCAAATTTCATCTCCCAATTATTCTGCTGACTGACAGTTATTGTATCACCACTATTTTCACTATGCATAGTGACACCATTGGTTTTGATGACCTGATAGCCAGAAGTATTTGCAAATTTGGGTTAGTTGTAGAAAAATGGTCGTCAGACATGAAAAGAGGGATATGGGTAGAGTAATTACATGAGGAAAAAACTCTCTTTTTGCAGGCAACTGGATCTGAGTAGATGATATGACATGACCACAGCCAACCCACCGTGTGGACTGTAAGAGCTTTACATTAACAGTCAAGAAATTTTCTGCAGCAGCAGATGAGGCCCATAAAGAGTACCAAGGGCCAGAGTTCCACTTTAATTCATAACTATTCTGGGGTTCAATTGGAGGAAGAGATAGGATTTCAGATCCAAGTTCACATCCATCACCATGAACAGCCCAGATAAACTCCAGTTGATTCGTTGTTTCGAAAAAATTGGTGTTGGTTATCTGCAAAGTAACACCACCTGCTAACAACAGAAACAGACTACACAAAAGGGAGAAAATGGGTAACTGAAATATGATGTTACCTTTATTATACCTTCTCTGCATGAAACCTTGATTGGTTGATGGACATATTTAACCTCTGAAAAAAAGGGTCAACACCGTGAGGTGAAATATGCAAAACCATGAGTCACGCACTGTCAGCCAAAAAATAGTAGTACAATCCAAATGTGAAGTAAATAGTCGTGTTACCGTGTAGGGCAGGATGAGGAGATCGATCTGGCCATGTAAGACCATTCAGACAGAAGTTCAAATCGTTAGGAGTATCACCAAAATCACCTCCATATGCCCAATGCTTACTACCATCAGCAGCATCCTTCAGTAGCCCCTATATCAACAGTGAGAATTTTAGACCTTCTGAATCAACCCCCCCAAACCACCACCACCACCAACGCACACACACACACAAAAGTTCGGAAACTTGTCAACTACATGAAGAAATTCAGCAATTAGGTTAAAAAAAAATCCTCTGCCATGCACTGAAGCTATCTTTGTGTCTCCCTCCTTAACAATGAAAAGCTGCTCAGAACAACGGAAAGTGACAATCATGACAACTTAGTAAAATACATGACAAAATATCATGGGTTAGAGTGGTCCATGGACTCCATGCCACCAGGCACCAGGCCAGTGCTTAAGGTCATATGTTTACAGATACTATAGCATCTGGAAATAGAGGAAGTCGCCTAAGAGAGAGAGAGAGAGAGAGAGAGAGAGAGAGAGAGACTAAACTACCCTCATAACCTAATACTAAACATAACAATGTCTACATATCAAACACTCCCCCTCAAGCTGGGACGTAGATATCACATAGACCCAGTTTGTTACACAATAGCTCCAACTATGGCTTGCACAATGGCTTAGTGAAGATATTGGCTAGTTGAGCTCTTGTGGACATAAAAGGAGTAGCAGCCACACTACTATTCACCTTTTCTCAAAGAAGATGACAATCCACTTAGAATGCTTGGTCCTTTCATGAAAAATTGGATTGGATGCAATGTGAATGACAGCTTGGTTATCACAGTACATATTCATGCACAACTGAACACCAAAACCTATCTCGTCGAGAAAGGACCATACCCACATAATCTCATATGTAGTGTGTGCCATAGCATGGTATTCAGCTTCTGCACATGATTTCGTAACAATTGTTTGTTTCTTACTTTTCTAAGCAACAAGACTACCTCCTAGAAAAACCCAGTTGCCATTCATAAATCTCATGTCAGAATGTCCTCCTGCCCAAGCTGAACTCAACACGTAAATACCACTGACTCGAAAAAATAGACGCCATCCTGGATGAGCTTTAAGATACTTCACAACACAAAGAACAGCCTCCCAATGAGGAAGTTGAGGTGCAAACATAAACTAACTCACCAAACTAACAGCAAATGAAATATCGGGACTGGTGATCATAAGGTAATTCAACTTACAAACTAATTGACGATACTGGCCAATATTGGAAAATAACTCCCCCTGATCAATACGAAATTTGACATTGGGATCCATGAGAGTATCCACGAGTTTCGAGCCCAATAATTCAGTCTCCTTTATAATATTTAGAACATATGTTGAGACAGACTAATTTCATCCTTAGCCACCTCAATACCTAAGAAGTACTATAATTTGCCCAAATTCTTAGTATGGAACTATTGTTGTAGGAACTCCTTCAGCTCGGCAATGCCTTACTAATCATCACCCACAATCATGATATCATCAACATAAACGATCAATAATACTTTTCCGCAGTCAGATGTGAGAGAAAAGATCGAATGATCTGACTGAAACAACGAATGCCAAACTGAAGGACAACCTCACTAAACTTGCCAAACCAAATTCTAGGGGACTATTTGAGGCTGTACTGAGCTTTCCAAAGACGATATACCTAAGCAACCCTCCCTCCCCAGGAGCAATAAACCCAGGTGGTTGCTCCACGTAGACCTCCTCACCAAGAACCCCATGCAAAATTGCTTTCTTCACATCGAGTTGGAATAAGGGTCAACCAAGATTGGCAGTAAGAGAGATAAGAAGCCAAACAGGACCAATCACAAGAGAAAATCTTAGCATAGTCAACACCGTAGATTTAAGTGTAGCTCTTGGAAACTAGGCAGGTTTTGCACCTCTCAATGGAGCCATCTGGATGATATTTGACAGTAAAAACTCAGCGATGCCAAACCGTGGTCTTACCAAGAGGTAGAGGAACCAACTCTCAAGTTCGGTTGTGATGAAAAGGAGACATTTCATCCTCCATAGTTGTTCGCCACTCAGTAATGGACAAGGCCTCACGAACACTATTAGGAACAAATACAGACAAAATAGAAGTGGCAAAGGCACAGAGCAATGGAGATAAGTGATTATAGGAAACATAGTGTGCAATGGGCTGGAAAGTGCAAGTACGAGTACCTTTGCAAAGTGCGATAAGAAGGGAGGCTAGCAACGGTTAAGAAGATGGAGTAGTCGACTGAGGTGGAGCGGGTAATGCTTCAGAGCGGCGAACATACAACTGAAATGAGCACAGATGGCAAGGTGGGGAAGGCATTGGCGTGGAAGGAACAGAGGTGAGCATGTAGTGAGATGGGCTAGCAGGTGGAGAACTTGAGAAAACGGGTAAGGACTTTATGAAAGTGACATGAACACAGACAAAATGATGACGAAGAGAAAGAAAGTAACACTTGCACCCTTGTTGGGATCAAGTTTGTCCTGGCACGGATCAACAGCGTGAATATAACATGTGCAGCCAAAGACTTTTAACTAGTAAGGAATGAAACGGACGATCAAAAAAAAGAACACTGTAAGGTATTTGACACCCTAAGACTGTAGATGGCATCCGGTTGATAAGATAACCGAGAGTAAGAACTACATCACTCCAAAACGACTTAGGTACTTGTGTAAAATATGTAATGTATTGAATAATTGAATCTGTACAATGGGTCCTCTATTTATACAGGGAGATGAGACCTAATTATGGAAAGAAATCAACCTAATTACAACCTACGATTTACATAATCAAAATCAAATCAGAATCAAGCTAATTATGGTAACACTATATTACATGCTAACACTCCCCCTCAAGTTGGTGCGAAGATATTACTCAAGCCCAACTTGGATGCAATAGTGTGGAAACTCTTGCTGCCGAGTCCTTTTGTGAAAATATCAGCCAGTTGATCTCCAGATCTCACAAAAGGCATACATATTGAACCCTCACTGAGTTTCTCCTTAATGAAGTGTCTGTCAATCTCTATGTGCTTCGTTCTATCATGTTGAACTGGATTATGAGCAATGTTTATGGCAGCTTTATTATCACAGTAGAGTTTCATTGGACCACTATTGCTAAAACCCAAATCACGCACAAAGTTTGAAGCCAAAGAAGCTCACAAACACCATGAGCCATGGCTCTGTATTCGGCTTCTGCACTGGACCTAGCAACCACAGATTGTTTTTTACTTCGCCATGTAATCAAATTTCCTCCAAGAAAAGTACAATAGCCTGAAGTCGATCGTCTATCATCCACCGAACCAGCCCAGTCAGCATCAGTGAATGCTTCCAAACGTAAATGACCATGATTAGAGAACAGGATACCTTTTCCAGGAGTTGACTTGAGATACCTCAGGATGCGGTAAACCGCATCAAGATGGACGGTGCAAGGATCATGCATAAACTGACTAACAACCCCCACTGCATAAGAAACATCTGGCCTAGTGTGAGCTAGATAGATCAATTTACCCACGAGTCGCTGGTACCTCTCTCTATCAGTACGCTCTCCCATATCTCCTTTCAGGTGATGATTCGTCTCAATAGGTGAATCTGCAGGCCTGCAACCTAATATACCTGTTTCCTCCAATAGATCGAGAATGTATTTCCGTTGAGAGATAAAAATCCCTTTATCAGACCGTGCTACTTCCATGCCAAGGAAGTACCGCATTGATCCTAGATCCTTGATCTCGAATTCTTGAGCTAAACGAGATTTAAGGGTCTGGATCTCTTTCACATCATTGCCTGTCATTATTATATCATCAACATAAACAATAAGGACAGCAATTGTATCAGTACCTCTCTTTATAAACATTGTGTGATCTGCATGGCTCTGCCTGTACCCAAAGCTGACCATAGCCTTTGAAAATCTGCCAAACCAGGCTCGAGGCGACTGCTTCAAACCATAAAGAGCCTTCTTTAACCTACACACCTTCCCTGTACTAACTGGGGAAGAAAAACCTGGAGGAACCTCCATATACACCTCCTCCTCCAAATCACCATGAAGAAAAGCATTCTTCACATCAAACTGCTAAAGTGGCCAATTCAAGATTGCAGCACATGAAATTAATGTACGCACCGAGTTCATCTTCGCAACTGGTGCGAATGTCTCCTCATAATCAATGCCATACGTTTGCGTAAAACCTCTGGCCACCAATCTCGCTTTATATCTCTCAACTGAACCATCAGCATTATACTTAACAGTGAAAATCCACTTACAGCCTACAGGTTTCTTTCCTTCCGGAAGATTTACAAGTTCCCAGGTGCCATTCTTTGCTAAAGCTTTCATCTCCTCAACCATAGCCCCTTTCCACTCAGGTATCATAAGTGCTTCCTTCCAATTCTGTGGAACAGTTATAGCAGAAAGAGAAGCAACAAAGGCACGGTACGAAGGAGATAAATGACTATAAGAGACATAATGTGAAATTGGATGTTGAGTACATGATCTGACACCTTTCCGAATAGCAATAGAACGATCATCAAAATGAGGAAAGGATTCATTACCAGATGAATTAGGTGAAGAGGCTGAAGATGATTCTGGAACCGAAGTAGGGTCTGCTGAATAGCAAAGTGGTGGAGCACATGAAGCTTTAGTTCTCCTTTGATACGTTGCCAAGGTGGCAGGCCACTCTCTTGGCAATCTATGCACGTTCTCATCCACTCGCCCATCACCATCATGTGGTTGAACATTTTCAGCAGATACCAATTCGTCTTCTTCCTTATTCTCCCCCTCATTACGAGAAGAGGAAGGCAACAAAGACCATGATGACTCCAGAGATTGGAACACCCCTCCTTCCTCTCTCATCTCTTCCGGACTAACACTCTCCCCCTGAAGAGATGAAGGAATATACAAAGACTCTGTTTCCCAAAAAGTAACATCCATTGACACAAAAAACTTCCTAGACTGGGGCTCATAACATTTGTAGCCTTTTTGGGTAGGAGAATACCCAACAAAAACACATTTGTGTGCCTTATGTCCAAGCTTCCCCCCAGAAGGATGAGGAGCATGAACAAAACACATAGACGTGGCGTGACAAGTACTAGGTAAACATTCAATGGTGTTTTGAACTGGAGCACACTAGATGGCATGCGATTAATGAGATATGCAGCAGTTAAAATAGCCTCCCCCAAAAAATATTTAGGAACTTTCATGGTAAACATAAGGGAGCGGGCGACCTCAGCCAGATGGCGATTTTTCCGTTCGGCAACGCCATTCTGAGATGGGGTATCCACGCAGGTTGTTTGGAAAAGAATGCCATGTTCATCAAGGTATGCACGAAAAACTTTATCAATGTACTCAGTACCGTTGTCACTACGGAGAATTTTAATGTTCGTGTCAAATTGAGTGTACACCATCTTATGAAATGATTTGAAACAAGAAAAGACTTCATTTTTTGTCTTGAGCAAATACACCCAAGTAACACGAGAATGACAATCAATAAAAGTGACAAACCATCTATAACCCTTCAATGAAGTAACGGGGGAAGGAACCCAAACGTCAGAATGAATAATCGTAAAAGGAGAATCACTTCTCTTATTAATAGGTGCATAAGATGAGCGTTTGTGTTTAGCAAGTTCACATGCTTCACAAAAAAAATTGACTCCTAGGACAAGACTTGACTAAAGTAGAAAAAAGTTTTTCTAAAATCCCAAAAGAAGGATGACCCAATCTACGATGCCACTGGTGCAATAAGGATAAAGATGAACCCGTATCGGCTTATAAAGCTTGACCACATGCTAATGATGGTTGAGGACAATGTGCATTTTCCAGATAGTATATGCCACCATGTGCTTTACCACTGCCAATCACCTTCCCCGTTTTCAGTTCCTGAAATACACAATGAGTAGGAAAGAAAGTTATGGAGCAATTGGCAGAACGTGTAAAACTACTAACAGAAAGTAAATTTGTGGCAAAATTTGGAATATGTAGAACAGAGGATAGGGAAATGGAGGGAGAATAATGAACAGAACCTTGCCCTGAAATGGCGGAGAATGAGCCATCTGCGATTCTAACTTTATCCTTACCAGAACAAGGGAAGTAGGAGTCAAAAACAGAGGAACAACCTGTCATATGATCTGACGCACCCGAGTCTATAATCCAAGGAGTGGAAGAAGAAGTTGTGAAAGCACTGGACAGTATACCTGAATTAGCAAAATATGATGAAGCCGGAGTTGATGTAGGAGCTGTGGAAGTAGGGGCTACAGTAGATGAAGAATCAGCCCTTGCTGACAGAAGACGCCTGATAGCCTGCAACTCCCCCTGAGAAAGACCCCCATGAGACTCACCATGTGACTGAATCCCAATACTCGGTCCTGGATCAGTCATGGTAACAGCTGCAGACTCTGTGAAGTGAGCCTGGCCATGATAGCGCCCACGGCCACGACCACCACCACCACGACGTCCACCTCCTGTATCACGAGGAGGACGCCCATGTAGTTTCCAACAGGTGTCTCTGGTGTGATTGATCCCATCACAATAATCACATTTACGTAATCCACTAGATCCACTAGGATTTCCAGACTGTATCTTTCCACTCTGTGGAGATCCGAATCCTCGCCCAACACTAGTATGAGGTATAGCAGCTAAAGCAGAACGCTCAGAAGTAGGTGGGGCCAGCATGGCACTTCGCCTACTCTCCTCCTGCTGAACAATGGCATATGCATCCGCTAGGGAGGGAAATGGAACACGACCCAATACCTGCACTCTAATCTGATCATACTCCCTATCAAGGCCAGCCAGGAAGTCATAAACACGCTCTTTATCAATCCGTTTAAGCCACTTAGCAGCATCAGCTTCACACGCAGCTTGAAACCCCTGATAAAAATCAAATTCCTGCCATGCTCCACACAACTCAGCATAATATGTAGCAACTGGGCGATTATTTTTCTCCATAGAACGAAGCCTCTTTCTCAGTTCAAAACACTGAGCATCATTACCCTGCTGAGAGTACATATTAGAAACAGTTGTCCAAACCTTGTATGGATTCTCAAGTAACAGAAAAGGATTACGGATATCAGGTTTCATAGAATTGAACCACCATGTCATAACCAGGGATCGCTGAGCTTTAAACCTTTTAAGTTCCACTGCATCTGTAGGTGGTTTAACAGGACCCTCAATAAACTCTGACAATCCTTTGGACTCAATTGCCAATGTAAAAGATCGTGACCAAAGCATATAATTTGTTCCATCCAATTTAATTGGACAAACATCCACAGGAGCATTATCCAATGCCTTACTAAATTGGCCAAAATTATACTGTGTACCTGAAGCTTCATTCATCCCTAATTTCTGCTCATCAAGGTTTTCTCCAGACATAATTCCAATAAATCAATAAATCAGTAAATCAATAAATCAATAAATCAGGTACCCGAAGACGAAGAGGCCTGGTATCAGACAAACAAAGAGGCCCAGACAAACAAAGAGGCCCAGCAACGAAGAGGCCCAGCAACGAAGGTCCAAGGTCCAGTAACGAAGAAAGAAAGATACCACCAGTTGCGAAGAAGATACAGTCTGCTTGCTCAAAGAGGCCCAGTAACGGCGACCAGCGTTAACGTCCAGTAACGGCAGGCGACCAGCGTTGACGTCGGTGGCGAAGTCGACGGCGAAGGCGACGGCGGTTGATCAGTAATGACCGGCGGCCGAAAGTAGGCGGATCGTGAACTAAGAGACGTTGGAAGAGACAGCACTGGAAGAGACGGTGCTGGAATAATAGAGACGACCGTGCTGGCAGACCAATCGACGACGACTGGTGAGGCAACGACGGACGACAGTGCTAGCAGTCCACTCAACGACGACTGGCGAGGCACGACGAATGATAGAGGGGATTACTTGCGTCGACGGGTAAACCCAAGTCGATGCAGTGCTATGCCGTCGGAGGAAACTCAGACAACGGCAGTGGTAAGACCGACGATGGTAGCGGAAGCGATATACAGTAAGACCGTTAAAGCTCTGATACCATGTAAAATATGTAATGTATTGAATAATTGAATCTGTACAATGGGTCCTCTATTTATACAGGGAGAGGAGACCTAATTATGCAAAGAAATCAACCTAATTACAACCTACGATTTACATAATCAAAATCAAATCAGAATCAAGCTAATTATGGTAACACTATATTACATGCTAACAACTTGCATGTGAAATAACAGAGCCCACACGACCTCTAACAAGTGTCGCAACATGCGATCAACATCATTTTATCAGGCAGTCCGAGCGCATGAGGACTGATTAATAATATCGTGGTCATCAAAAAATGTAGATTAAATATCACGAAAATATTCCCGAGCATCATCAGACCGAAAATTATGAATAGGAACATCAAATTGAGTTAAACATAACAAAATACTGAAAAATAAAATAACAAAAAATGGAGTACAACTCTTACTGCTCTTTCACAAGATAAATGTAAGTAATACAAGAGTACTCATCCATAAAAATAACAAAATACTAAAAACCAAGACCTGAGGTAACACACATGGGACCCTAAATATCAGAATGAACTAAATGAAACGAACTAGACCCACGATTCTCTAACCTACGAGGGAATGAGACTCAACGATGTTTACTAAACTCACACATTTCACAAGGCAGGGCCTTTACTTGACCACAAGATGGGACCAACTGTTTAAGGTTGTGTAGCGATGGATGACCAAGCCTACAATGATGGTGATATGGTGTAGTAGAGCTATGAGGAGCCACTGAGTATACAAGGTCAGCATCACCAAAATAGTATTAACCTTCGCGCTTAACTCTGCCACCAATCTTGCTCCCTGTCTTGAGATCCAAAAAAACACAACAATTAGGGAAAAAAAGTAACTGAGCAATTCAAAACCTTAGTAATTTTACTAATAGACATAAGACTAAAAAGAAAACATAGAACATGTAAAATAGAGTCTAACGTAACTAATGGACTCAGAGTTATGGAACCCTAACCAACAACATCAGATGTGCAACCATCAGCCAATGTGGCACGAGAAGGGTGGCAAGATGTATGATGACCAAAAAAAATAGTAGACACACTTGTCATATGGTCAGAAGCACTAGAATCGATAATTCTACGAGTAGGAGTGGCAAGACAGACAAGAAGTTGACCTTCTGAGCAAATGTAGCAGTAGAAAATGAGGGCATCTGGGATGTTTACATAGAAACAAGGGGATTGGTACTCTTCCTCTAGAATGGTAACTACACGAGTTCCTTAGATAGATGAACTAAGAGGCTGCGAAATTTGGTGGCTACCATCCGTTGAATGTGTAACCCAGCATGCAGATGGGTGACCATGTAGATCCAAATACTCAATAGTGTGGTTATCACCGTTGCAATCAATGCAATAACAAGTCCCATGTCCACGTTCACCACCCCCACATGCACGACCTCCACGGCCAGAATCATGACCTGAACGACAGCCTCCATGACCAACTCCACCGCGGCTACCTCCCCTTAACTGACAGCCATTATGACCAGATCGCACCAGAAACAATAGTGGCTAAAGCTCATTGATCAATAGGCACACCAAAAGCTGGTAATCAAACATAGAAGCCTAACGAAGACGGCTGAAAGCCTCGCTGAGCGAGGGTAAGAGCCTAGCACCCAAAAGTTGTGAACAAACAGGATTATATGAGGAAGGTAATCTAGATAAGAACCGAGCCACATGCATGGGCTCACATTTTGCTGCATGACCTGAATATTGGCAGAAATCGGCTAACAAATGTTAAGCTCCTCTCAAATACCACAGAATTTAGCATAACACTCCTCAAGAGATAAATCACCAAGTACGAGGAAAAAATAAGTCTGATGGAGATCGATGCAAATTATTAACTCTTGACTAAAACTCTGGCGCCTGACGCCAAACAAGTTTGACCGTGGGTAGGAAAGCTAGAGTACTACTAATATGAGGCTCCATACTATCCCAATATAGTACCCTTCAATAGCCTTAACCCAAGTAACGTAATCTAGATAACATCTGGGAGACCAAACAGAACCCAAAAAACCAGAGTTGGAAGCCATCAAACTAAATACCAGTCACTACTAAGGAGAACACCAATCAACAAGTTACCAAAAAACTCTTCATCAGCATGAATGAAACATCACCAGCAAACAAGACAACGTAATAAACCAACAGAGACCAACGAAACATCAGGTGGCAAGTGTCATGGCCTGGTCATCATTGAAATCAAATGACAACAACATGGAGTGATCCATGAACACAGATCAATACTGATGACAATACCATCATCAGTTATTCAAAACATCAAGCGAATAGAGATTGAACATGTTAAATCAGATCAAGATTGAGTAGATAGAAGATCGAGATTGATCAGATTGAGATCAACACCTGTTGCAGCAAACAGATTGAGACGGGGGAGAACATCACTTGTTGCTGTGATCAACTCCGACGACGTGAGGAAGAGAAGAAACTATGGTGGCGACCAACAGACGATGGTGAGCGACTTGCCGGCGGAAGCTATGGTGGTAGGGTTGGGTTACGGGTTTTTTTCTCTCTAATACCATGTAATCAGAAATAAGGTTAGAAATAAGGAAGAAGTATTTAGGGATTAATGAATCACGCCCTAATACACAATGTATACAGATTTGAGTATAAGGAGAAACAACTAAACTACCCTCATACCCTAATACTAAACATAACAATGTCTATATATCTAACAGATATTAAAGGGTATTGCCAGTGAACACTTACTGTCCATAGGATACAGAATGAATGAGAATGTCTCAATGTGTTTAAACGCATTGACATCAACCAATAATGATTTTTCGTTTGTTTCTGAGTAATGAGTGCAAAAAAAGCCAATTGTTTTCCTTATGGCAACTAGTACAGTAGTTATGATATCTAAAGGCACAGTAATTCGACAAGTATAACTGGTATTGTTCTACGGTTCAAAATGGGGACAAGGATCCAAGGATCCTTCCTGATTTAATGGTAGTCCACGGGCAGCGGTTGATACCATCTGCAGCATATACACCCTTCCAAATCAGAAAATGAACACCAGGGAAGTGTAAATTCACGTAAATTATGATACTTGTACCAGAAAAACTACTATTGCATTATGACAAGAATTTAAAATGAACCAAGAAAATTTTGTCTCTATTATCAACTTGGGCTTGACATGACTATGAAAACTATGATGCATAAGAATGCGAACGGCGTTCAACCTGATCTACCCAATCCCAGATAAAGCCTCCTTGGAGACCAAATGTGCTACCAATTGCTTCCCAGTAATCACTAATATTTCCATTGCTGTTCCCCATGGAATGTGAATACCTGCCAGGTGTGCACCACATCATTGAGTAGCAAATATCCTTGAGTAAATCAAACGGCATGAGTAGGCGGACAAAAAGGGTGTTTCAGTGTGCCGTAAAAACGTGTGAATCCTAAAAAGAGGACCATACTCGCATAATATCAAAGGTCGTGTTTCAGACGGATCCTCGGCAATCTTGACGATGTCCCAAATACGCATATACATTGGACATACAATATCAGTTGAGGTGGTTCTGGACCCTCCACCTTCATAGTGTAACAGCCTCGATGGATCTTTTCCTCGAATCCAACCTGATAATTCAAGGCCAATAAGTTATTGCACAAAGAAAAAATGTTTGGTAAAGTAATTTCAAGCACTTGTAATTACTATAAGATCCTAGTCTCTGTCTTGGGGAACATCACTTACACCTGAAATACTTAGATCCCAAACGTTCCAAGCAGTTTACTTTTTAACGTGAATATTCAATCCCAATGGCTAATATTTACACTCAGTGCATTCTTTTTTGTTATTTACCTACGGTTCATTCTTAAACTATTATTATTATTATTTTTACCTAATATTTTCTCAGTTTATTAGTTAGCTGCCTTAATGATTCTTAATTTTTTATTTGAATTCAAATAAATCAATCACTTTTAAGAATCACTACATCGATGCAATGGTCTATAACCCAGGGAAAAACGAGGGAAATGGGATGGCTTTTCTGCACGAGGCACATGAAGGTGAATTGTAAGTGCTCAGCCAAGTAAATTCAACTGTAAACTAACCCAGTGATAATGCATAAGATAACATGAAAAATAAATAGGTATGAATCCTACTATTGACATTTCTATCAGCATAACAGAATTATACAAACTGTGTAAAATTTGTTACCAGCAAGAGCAGCATGATTAGGTCCATAGCTGGATTCATTTCCTAAAGACCAACTAATTATGCACGCGTGATTTTTATCCCTCTCCACCATCCCAATTACACGATCCATCATTGCAGAAACCCAAACTGGTTCATGTGTTGGATGCTTAACATTCCCAGAAAGATCAAAACCATGTGTCTCGATATTGGCTTCATCTATCATGTACATGCCAAACAAATCACACAACTCATACCATCTGGAATGTTGGGGATAGTGGCTGTTTCTAACAGCATTGATATTGTTTTGCTTCATTAGAACCAGATCCTACAAGCAGAAGAATGACAACATTCTCATATGTCAAATAGTATGATAGCCAAAAGCGGCCATGTGCTTCAGAGAACAAGTATGGGAGAAGAACTGAATGTAGTGTCACCTTAACCATGCAGGGCTCCAAGTTTGTCTTTCCTAGACGAGGATGGTGTTCATGTCTGTTTACGCCTCTTATTGTTACTGGATGCCCATTCACAAGAAGCTGTTTTGGGGCTTTTGATATTTGTCGTATCCCTACTTGACTTGATTCACAATCAATTATGTGCCCAGATGCATCTTTGAGGACGACCACAAGAGTGTATAGGTTCGGCTGTGAATGAATTCAAACAAACAGATAACTGATATAAAATCAAAATGAAGGTGTGGATACCAACAGAAATGTGTGGTGCAGGAAAAGAAAAGTAACCCACTGAAGAAAAATTATAGAAAAATAAGAAAAACGTTTTACGATTTGCAACCTTCGATCACCATGAATATCAGTGAAAAAAATTTCAACACATTCATGTGACAGTCAAACTAAAAAGTAAGGAACTAAATATGAATGGAGAGGCAATTCCATAGTACTTTTTGTGGTTATACTTAGCCAATGAGGGAGAATCTCTAAAACTCCCTTGCACGCAAAAAGGTAAATAACGGATCCATGACATAAGGACCACTCTGAAACAAGGTGAACTTAATGCACAAACGAGGTAATCAATCAAAGAGAGTCTTGTTTAAAAAGCCTCTGAAGGCCTAAGCTTTGCTATCATGTTAAAGCATCCAACTCAAAACCAAGGCTATGACTGGAGAGGCTGCCTAGGCTTATATAATAACGTTGAAGGTTAAAATTAACAAATGTGGGACAACCTCTAACGGATTAATTGAAAGGTAAATTTTGAAAAAAGCAACAGTGTTGACAAGGATACATTGACAGTATTGATTGAGAATATTTTTAACTGTATTAAAACCATCTTCTTATATTTTAAACAATCGTGAGGAACTATTTGCACGCTGAAATCCATTTTATGGTTAATTCCAGTCATAGGGAAAGAAATGTCGCTTTCAGATTAATTCAAGGCTCGTTGCACTCACATGCAAATCTTATTACAAGTTTGACCAAAATATACTGGTAACTTACATGATCATATTTCTTAGGCATTGATCCTACGATAAATGACAAAGCATCCAACTCAAAACTAATTGGCAATGAGTGGAGAGACCGTCCATGCATATATACTAGTTTTAACAGAAATAATAAAACCAATGTGAGACAAGCTCTAACATTCCCCCGCACGTGCAACCTTGACCCACGCGTGGAGAGGTGAACAAAAAATTCGTAACAGGGATCACAAACAAACAAAGTGCACTTATGGCACAAACAATTGGGAAATTAATCGAGAGTATTGTCCAAAAGCCTCCAAAATCCTAACTCGTGTAAAAGCATCCAACTCAAAACAAAATGACAAAGAATGGAAAAGGCCGTCCGAGATCGCATACTAGTTTTGGAGGTGATACTTAACCTGTGTCGGACAAGCTCTAACAACAATTAATTACTTTCATTCTTAAGCTTGTAGTACAGTGTTTGCGCAATGGGCAAAATGAACAAGGCAAGTCTCAAAACCAAGAGATATTGAAGATCATAACATACAAATTGTCCCTAATTACACAAGGTCTGCCCACCTCCACCTTATCAGAATAGTCATTTTCGAGATTTTTTATTGTTACCATGCTTAATCCTCGCCCGAGATCACGTACTAGTTTTGGAGGTGATACTTTAACCCAAGTGGGACAGGCTCTAAGAATATTTAATTAATTTCACTCTTAAGCTTGTAGTATGGTGTTTGTGTATTGAGTAAAATGAACAATGCAAGTGTCAAAACCAAAAATATTGAACATATGTATAACATACAAATTGTCCCCAGTTATATAAGGCCTGTATATGTTCCACCTTATCAGAATAGTCATTTTCAAGATTTTTATTGTACCACGCTGAAGTCACATGCCTCTAGTTTACCCTTTCACCAAAGGAGAAAGAAATTACTAATAGGGCAAGGAAACATTAAAGGGAAATAGTGATTCACTATTCTTAACAAGCATAATTAGCAGCAAACAAGGGGTGTTACTTAAGTGGTATGAGATTATAGAATCATCGTTACAACTCTTATCTGGACAACAGAGCCAAAAACTCTACAATTGTGCAGGATTCTAATCCAGAATTGTCCACAAGACACAACTAGGTATTCAAGGTTGGGAAAGAAACAGATAAAATAGTGGTCTTAAGATTCCTCACTTGCTCTGCAGACCAAAGCTTAGGCATTGGCAGCTTTCCCACAAGCAGATATCCCTGAAATCCTAGAATTGGACCAGAGGACGGACTGATCTCTAAATGAGCCACGTTAGATGAAAGCAAATCAACATCTCTATCACTGTCATACCAATTCCCATTGTCATACAATGCAGCTTCAATAGTGAAGTCTGCGAGGATGTTCCCCCTGGATGTTTCCCGCGAGTTATCAATTTTCACTTCAACCTGGATTGAAAAGCAAAACAAAATAAAGAGCATGTCTACAACACATAATAAGATACAACCAATTGACTTAGCAGCATTGATCTCAGAAGCTGCAACCTCCATCTCACCCATCAAAATAGAAGAAATCAGAAAGCTATAACGAGGGGGAAATCAGCCCACCTGATATGACTTTCTTCAAAGTGAACACAATGCTAAAACAAAAATGCAAGAAGAGCAAAATATTGGGTACTTCGACTCTAAACCTTAAACCCTCTGATAACACAAAAGTGGTTTTGGAAAATCAATGTAATTCCATTACTTAACAAAAAAATTTATGTTGCTCTGGCCTTAATGCCTGGTGGGCCGAACGAACAAGGTATGGTAAGCATAGGGAACACAAGTTCTTCCCCTTTCCTCCTAGAAGCACAGCACTTTGAATTAAATGCTCAGTAATGCGAGTCTGAGCACACTCTGACTCCCAAGAGTTCTGGTATAATAAGAGCTTGGCACAACAAAACGGGGGAAACTGAAATGATGGCTAATCCGAGGTTAGTAAGACCAACATGATACATAAGGGCGCTTGGTGTTGGCACATTTGAATAACCTCTCCAGCCAAGGAATGGAAAAAGGAAATTTACTTATTCCCTCATGTACTCCCACTATGACTCGGCTGGAAAGTTAGAGATTGCTACATTAATGCTTGTATCAGTTATTTCAGATTGTTACTTCTAGAACGGCAGATATGTTAGCCCAGATTCCAAATATCTTGGCTCTAAAGATGCATTGAACTAATAAATTTATTGAACTGTACATGAATAGCAGAAACTGTGATACCTGCATGCAGTCTCATATAAGCCTCCAATTATAAATCACCTTAAAGCCAAATGCTAAGAGTTAAGCAAGTATATTCCCACAAGGAGGATTGAAATATATCAAACAGAATGCTTGTAGAGAACCTCTCATATGCCACATTACGCAAGCAAGATTGCACGGGTAGTGTGTTGAGGGTATTAGACGAGGTATGATCATATCTTTTTGATACATACAGTTAGAGGAGTTAGCTTAGGGATTAAGCTTTCATTCTTCAAAACCTGCTATTCTCACAACTCTCAATGCATACGAACAGATAATAGATCCTGGTATAAAAATAATGCAACGAGAACAGGGCATCCATTTTATATATTGGGAAAAAAATCTCTATCATTTACTAAATTTAAGGACAGGACCCCATTTTTCACTGATAAGGCACAGAAATGTATAACATGATCTGACAGGTTAGAAAGATAAATCTAAATATATACTAGGGAAAAATAAAATCATAACATATCCATCTTGAGAGATTTGTTAACAATAGGCTAGGAGTCAAACCCAACAAACCTTATATGATTGCACTATTTGCAGTCGTAACATATAAAATATTCCCCTTGCAAGGTTCTTAACTATTGAAAGGTTAGATATGCAAGAAAAACAAACAACAATGAAACTAAAGCAATGATTAAATTGGTCGCGGCAATGGAAGAGCAGAATTCGAATCAAGGAGTTGAGGGATTCAAAAGGTTCACCCTAAAATCATACAAAGATCAAATCAACAATATCAAACTTGTTGAAGGGCTAGCAAAGCTGGTTTTGCATCTATCTCCATTAATTACTGCTCCACATTCCATAACTTCATACATATCCAAAGTATGCATAGAAGATTAACAATATTGTTATAGTGGTTTTTCTCCCTCTAAGTTACACCTTTTGTTTCTCTGTCCTACAGACCTAGAACTTTTGCTTTTAATAATCATCACGTGTTGTCAATTATTTTGGACATGATACATGTCCAATATCATTACACTGCCGCTTTAAAGTACAGTTATTCTGCTTAGGCACAATCATCAATACTTTATATGTTTATGCTATTCAAGTTATTCACTACACACCGTGCAAGGGAAAAAAGGGAACTGCTGTTTTCGTGGGCCAACAATTGAGTTCACAGAAAAATGTTTAAAAAAAATAATGCAATAAATCAATTCTGAGACTTCATTTTGAGTCATACACTTAGTGTACATTCACCCTGCCGCAGTTCCAAAAAGGAAACACAAAAGAGAGATGTAAAGAAACTCTCGCCTCCCAACTGGCTGATCAGGTGTCAGCATCTTTGGCAATCCACAGTGATGCTGCCATTAGGATACCTTAAAGTCACTATGCCTCGTCTCTAACTAGAGCATAGCAGCATATGCCAGATTTAGCAATAAATATGATTGGAAAAAAAAAACAATGACTGTACAAGCATATTCAATTTTCTTCGTAAATCAAAAGAAAAAGGATCTGCAAGTAAGAATAATCAGCAAAAATGTGTAAATTTAGATTTATTCAAACATAAGATACTAAGTTTAGTAGTAAACTAATGTACAACGCAACTTCGTGTCAAAAAGGAATAAACTATGTACCGCTTATGCAAGAAGAAAAAATAAAATTATTTTTTAATGAACATAGGGTTACCTGTGTTCTTGCCACGTGCTAAGGGCAAGAATGTAATTTCACATTGGAACCACACGACAAAAAAACATATGCTTACTTGTAGATCTGCGTATGAGAAGTTTTGCCCCAAGTTTGACCTGAAGAAATAGTCTGCAATGAATACCTGCAAACAAGTTGGTAGATCCATATACTGTTACACAATCCTCTTACCCGGTAGAGACTACACAACCAAGAATAAGCACTAGAAATTTAGATACAGAAAGTCCATCAGCTCAACAAAATGGTAATATTTACCTAAAAAGTGCATATAGGAGTACTATTATAAGGAGCATAAATAGAAGGTTTATTGAGTCATACTTTCTGAACACCACACGAAACAATCAAAGGGTATGTATTGTTTACTTATTCACGAAATAGAAATTAATTTGATTTTAAACAACAGTTACTTGACAACTTGCTTGGTGTAAGACTCAGACGCACAGATACGGACACAACGCAACACGGGCACATGATTTTTCCAAAAACTTTGACACAGATGCCTTGGAGATACGTTGAAATAAAAAATTAATGAACATTTATATACACATTTAAAATTAAGGCATTATATAACCATATTACATTTTTCCAAATTAAAGGATAAATAATATTAACTAGTATACATATCATTCAAAAATGCTGAGAACACAAATTAGACGAGGAAAATAATATTGGGAAGAGGGAAAAACGGACAAACACAGAAAGAAGAATGTGAGATAAAGAGAGAAAGAAAAACACAGAGAAGAGAGAAATACCTCGAGAAACCCCTCCCTCCCTCCCTCCCTCCCTCTCTCTCTCTCTCTATCTATCTATTAAGATCTAAGAATCATAGCTGACCCCGTTTAAGGCTTTAAAAACTGCATTTTGACCCAAAACGTGCCATGTGTGGCCGTGCATGTCGACTCAGAAAAAAATAATTTAACAATCGGAGTCCTGACCTGTCGAACATGGATATTAAGAGACCTAGAGAGGTATCCATACTACTTAGGGTATGAAGCAATTATTTTTAAAGTAAGATTGTTCAGTTGATGTCTGAGCTTATTCAGAAGTACACGAACCAAATATGGATAATTGCGTCTTTAGCAACCAATTATCAGAGATGCATCCATCCTAGAAACAAAAGGATTCCATGTGTTCTATTGATCAAGCATTAAGTGAATAGGACATCAAATGGAATATTGACATTTGAATATTGATGACTCCTTGCACTATATTATTTGTTGATAGTAACAATCATATGGGGTTATATGTAATACTATACTCCATCTGTATGACTTTCTTGTCTTCCTACAGTTGATATCAGTAGTCATTTGTGGTTTTTCTTTGTCTCTCTTAGGACTTCCAATAATTTAAGGGACGTGAAATTAATGCATTAGGATTTATATTTGAAGGCAGTCTTCCCAACATTACCCCTTTATTTCCCACTTGTAAATACATTAGTAATTATTCTTAAATCTTAATTCATTGAATTTTTGAAGTAGTCTGTTTGGGATATCCCATTTGAAAAGATGGACAAACAAAATGGGACAGAGTGCATAGAATTAGATACCGATAAGAGCATTGAATGTACTGTTGACATATCAAACTTGTCTAACTAGATGTCCCTCAGCTATTTGATCTAACTCCATCTTATGGTAGCACTCGTCATCTCTTGCATCTCCATTGGCTGATCAGATGTGCAAGACATTATCTCTGCAAAGCCACGGGGTTACAGAGTAGACACTTGAACACCTTAAGGAGACTACTCAATTCTACTGCAGCATAGGCAACACGTCAATCAATAGATGTGACGGAGAACAGATAGGCAGAAAAGAGAGACGAACACACAAGGGCCACATACCTAAACAAAGGTCGCAGCCTTAAACTCACACTTCCATTAATCGAATCTGACCAATATAATGATGAAAGCCTCTTATTTACAAACTACAAATCCTAATAAAATAGGAAAATGGAATTCCTAGTGAAAAGAAAACTGGACTCGTAATTAAACTACAATGAAAAGAACTTAAGTATGAAAAACCACCAAATTGAATGAAAGTTGCAAGATGATATTTCCCTTTTGAAAGGAAAAAACTTGTTTTCACTTGCGAGTTACTGCCTGCAATACAAACCTTTGGCTTCGACAGAAGAAGAACATCGCGATGAATGCCAGATAGCCACCAATGATCTTGATCTTCAAGGTAAGACCCGTCACTCCATCTGTATACTTGAATAGCTAGAACATTTTTCTTTTCAGACCCACATGGATGACAGGAGTCAGTAATTTCAAACTCAGCAGGTAGTCTACTATCCTGGCTGACCAAAGACAATGCAGAAGGGTTTTCAATAGAAGCAAACTGAAGCATTTGTATCCACTTATTGAGCTTAAAATGATAAAGCATCAGCATATTTTTGCAGTTCAATTGCCTACGATAGACATGCAAAACACTTCAATAGACAAGGTGCATATGATATAAGTGTTAAAGTTTCGAAATGCCCAAAAGCTTAACTTATCAGGAAATAAGCCCAATAATATATGTCAAACTATTCAATCCTCCCTCACATGCAAGCCCATCATGCACGTGGTGATATGCATATCCATACATAGAGCACAACAGAATGCAAATGGAGGAAGCATAATGCAAACAGGCAATGAATGCAAACATAGAGACTTGAACCCAAGACATAACCGAAACCAAAGCTCTGATACCACATTAAGTACCGAGTAACCTAAAAGGTTAAGCCGTTAGAAATGGGCTCAACAAAGTATATCAAGCTACGTAACAGTAAGCACATCCAGATTGTTTCTGGCCAGAAGGAAAAATAGCAAAATTATGAAAATTATCATACTATTAATTCTTGCATCTGTAGATTCCAAGTAGAAAAATTCATTTAAAAGACTCTTCCTGCTTTCTTTTTCCCGACCTACGTTGGGTTTAACGATTCTTATATCCTTCTGCATGGAATCTACCATTTCCTTTGAGCCCTATCTGTGAAAGTAGTAAGGGCGGTGTAGTCTTTTAGTGGCAATAATATTTCTTATCATTCTTATTTACCCTTTGTTATAAGGACAGTGTACTCTTTTAGATGCATTAAAATTTGCCTAAGGTTAATAGGGTTAACCAATATAAACCATCTTAGCCTTGTATTATTTTATTATCTTATGAAATACAATTAGTTTCTTGTTTTCCTCGTATCGTGGTATCAGTGCCACCAGAGTAGTAATGGAGTTTGCATAATCTGAATCGTCTTCCCTCCTTTCAAAGTTCGATACCGTCTGCATTGTTCCGCAATGTTTACAGTTCGGCACTGTTTCGGTAGTGTTCGGCATTGTTTTGGCACTGTTCAATACTGTTTGGTACCGTTGGATATTGTTTGGGTACCATTTCAGCACTGTGCAGTACTGTTTTGCACTGTTTTTCACCACAAGTATCTTACCTCAGCATGAACTTTTATTCTAATTCTTCTCATCATATGATCTCTAATTTTCTCTCCTAAGTAATTTTATTTCCCCTGCTTCCCCCATTAGTAGTGCCACTGCAAATGGATTTTCTATGCATGTTGTTTCTGTTGGTTCTATTCTTCCTATCTCATCCTCTTTACTGTCTATCCCAAATGTCTTGTATGTGTCTCAATTGTCTATAAGCCAATTGTCTGATTCGGATTTTAACGTTTTGTTCTCTTCTTCTGGTTGTGTTGTACGGCATCGGGTGTCCAAGAAATAGATTGGGACCGGTCATAGAGTTGGTGACCTCTACACACTAGAGAGCCTCCACATTCCTTTGGAGTCTATTTTCACAGCCTTATCGTCTTTTTCTTTAGATGAGAAATCCTTTAATGTTTATCTAGGTCATCTATCTATTAAAACTTTTAGTTAAGTGTGGTCTTTTAGTAAAATTTCTATTTGTGAAATTTCTAAGTGCAGTGGTTGCAAATTTGCCAAAATGTCTGTTTTACCTTTTAATAAAAGTAATTCTGCTTCTACCTCTCTTTTTCATTTTAGTCATATTGATTTGTGGAACCCTTCCCTACTTGCAACAAATGGGTGGTTCTACGTATTACGGTTCTTTTGTCAATGATTACAATTGCTCTACGTGGGTTTATTTACTGGCATACAAATCTGATCTTTTCAAAATTTATTGTAATTTTCACACTATGATGCAAACCAAGTTTTCTACTTCAATCAAAATCCTTTGTTCTCATTTGGATGGGGAATACTTTCTTTCCGAGTTTACAGATTTTTTAGTGACTATGGAACTATTCACCAATCCTCTTGTTCTGATACTTCCACCCAAAATGGTCGAACTGAGAAAAAACACCATCACCTCCTAGACACTGCTAGATCTCTTTTTCTTTCATCCTTTGTCCGTTCTATATTTTTGAGAGAAGTTGTGCTCACTGCAGCCTATCTCTTGAATCGGATGCCTACTCCACTTCTCCCTAGTACATGTCTGAACGAGTGTCTTCGTGGTTAAATTCCCAACTATTCCTTTCATCGTGCATTTGGTTCTACTTGCTTTGTCCTCTCCCTAAGCAGGACCACACTAAGCTCAATACTCGTTCTACTCTCTGTGTTTTCTTAGGGTATTGCATAACTCATAAGGGTTATTGTTGCTATGACCTTGTGACCAAAAAGTTACATGTCTAGGCATGTTACTTTTCTCAAGCGTTTGCCATATTTCTTACTTCCACCCAAATTAGCACCAGTTACTAAGGAAGACTTGGTTGTTATTGATCTCTTCCATGCTGATGTCCCCTCTGATGAGTACAACTCTACTCTTGAAGTCTCTAATCTTCCTACTACCTCTTATGCTCCCTCTACCTTCAATCTATTCTCTCCTTTAATCTACTCTCGTCATCGTTCATCTCCTACAGCCCTGGCTCCACCTCCCGACTCTACGGCCCTTCAACTTGTCTCTTCGGATCATAATCCGTCTGATCATCGTTATCCTACTTGCGATTGCGATCGCCATCCCCCGGTAAAACTTGTTTTGACTAATAATTGTTTCTCTTCTTCTTACAGTTCTTTTCTCTCTCGTATCCATATTTATTTTGGTCTCGTGTCATATAAAGAAGCTTGTAATGATCCTAATTGGGTACATGCCATGAATGATGAGCTTACTGCCCTTGCTAAACTCAAACTTGAGATTTGGTACCTCTGCCAGCTAGTAAAAATCTCATTGGCTGTAAACGGGTCTACAAAATCAAAACCCATTCTGATAATTCTTTGGAACGGTATAAAGCTTGCTTAGTTGCTAAGGGGTTTCCTCAATAATATGGGATTGAGTACGAAGAACTTTTGCTCTTGTTGCTAAGATGACCACTGTCCGCACTGATATCTGTGGCTGTCGTGCACCAGTGGCCTCTCTTCCAGTTAAATGTTAACAATGCGCATAGGATGTAGGAGATCATAATATTAGTGATTCAGTAGTTTCTTAATGCAATATTTGTCTAAAGAAATCTATATGCGCCCACCTCCGAGGCTTTCTCATACTTTGGGACTTGTTTGCCATCTTCGCCGTGCTCTCTATGGTCTCAAACAGTCTCCTTGTGATTGGTACATGCAGTTTTTATTAGTTGCTCTACAAATTGGTTTCCAACCTAGTACACACAACTCTAAATCTTTTAATTCGTCGTTCTTCTACGGAATTAATTATTCTCCCGTTATATGTGGATGACATGATTATCACAGGTTCCGATTCAACTCCCATTAGTGAGATGAAGACCCATCTATCCATCTATTTCGTGAGTTTGAGATGAAAGATTTAGGTCCTCTTCATTACTTTCTGGGTATTGAGGTGGTTTTGTCTCCAAAGGGTTATATTTTATCCCAACCCAAGTATGCCACTGATGTTCTCTATCATGCCAATCTCACTAATGACAAGGTTGTTGACACTCCTGTAGAATCGCATGCCAAGTCTTCTACTTCCGATGGTGATCTCGTGGATGATCCTATTCAGTATTGCGAATTGGTTGGCTATTTGGTATATCTTACTGTGACTTGCCCTGATATTGGTTATACCGTCGATATTGTCAGCTAGTTTGTGTTTGCCCCTTGTTCTACCCATTGGGCTGCATTGCTACGTATCTTAAGGTATATTCATTCTACTATCTATCAGTGTTTACTGCTCTCTTGTACTTCAAGTTTGACTTTTCGGGCATATGCTGACGCTAATTGGGCAGGTGCCATCACTTATCAAAAATCCACCTTTGGTTATTGTGTCTTTCTTAGTGATTCTCTCATCTCCCAGAAAAGCAAGAAACAATCTGTCATTACTTGCTCTACTGCTGAAACAAAATATCGCACTGTCTCATGCTATTGCTGAAATCATTTGGCTTTGTTGGTTTTTGTCAGCTATGGGTGTTTCCCTTGACTCTACCACACCTCTTTTTTGTGATAACATAAGTGTTATTCAAGTTGCCCACAATTCAATTGTTCATGAGCGTACAAAGCATATCGAGATTGATTGTCATTTCATTAGTCAACATTTCCAATCCGGCACCATTAATCTACTTTTTGTTCCATCCCCGTTTCAGTTGGCTGATT
This sequence comes from Arctostaphylos glauca, assembly GCA_019985065.2. Classification (NCBI taxonomy): domain Eukaryota; kingdom Viridiplantae; phylum Streptophyta; class Magnoliopsida; order Ericales; family Ericaceae; genus Arctostaphylos; species Arctostaphylos glauca. The sequence goes on along the minus strand of JAHSPW020000011.1, from coordinate 20,055,236 downwards.
TCTTTACTAAAACTCAAAAAGCTGCTCGGTTTCATTTTTTTACTTGACAAACTCATGATGCTCTCTGCACTCACATCTTGAGTTTGAGGGGGATGTGAAAGTAAAGGTGGTATAGTCTTTTAGTGGTAGTAGTATTTCTTATCATTGTTATTTATCCTTTATTATAAGGGCAGTGTACTCTTTTACTCGCATTATGGTTTGCCTAAGGTAATAGGTTAGCCTGTATAAACCATCTTAGCCTTGTATTTTTTTTATTTTATGCAATACAATCAGTTTCTTGTTTTCCTCGTACTACTATCTAGTGGTGCCTTATCATCATCTACTTCCAGTCCATGCAAATGGGCAATCAGAAGAAAATGCACAAACTAGGTCCTTGTAATAGACTGAAGGATTGATTTCCTCTCTTCTTAGTATATTGCAACTAAATCATTAATCTAAGTCCTTCATCATTACATCCAGCTCAATATAAACAAGTCAGACTTATTCCATGCCTTCTTTCCAATCCAGATTTAAAACATGAACCTGAATTCTATGTCATGTAATTCAAAAGCAACAAAACTTTATCCCCACACTCAAAGGCAATTCTGCTAAATTATGTATCATACTGAACAGTAATCTAGGCATAAGAATGTCCTACAGACAATGAGGAATATGCGGTGAAACTCGTAGAATTAGCATTATTCTGTCACATAATGATTGTCTACATCATGTCCAGAATGTGGCTAGGAAGACAGTGTTCCAGCTTAACAAGGCAACAGGCCCATATGGGATCAAATACTACAAGTTAATGATCTACCATGCATGTCTGAGGTGCTAGAATAAGAAACGAGGCAAAAGGACAATTGTATTGGAAAAGATAAAATCTGAAAGATCAATAACAGGATTTCATAGGCTAATTCTAATAACCTTAGGCCAATCCTAAAAAGGCAAAACCACTAAACTATCCTCTACAACGAAGATAACCATAATAAATCAAAATAACCAAAATATCAAGTGCAGCTTGCTCTGTGACAAAAGATAAACCTTAGGAGAAGAAGCAACTTCGATACCAAGGAATTAACAAAGAGAACCCAAATCTTTTATTTCAAACTTGCAAGTAGAAGTGTTCCCCCTAATTAATGGCAACATTATCAGAACTTGTAATAACCAACATCAACATACAATAGTAGAAGCACTTTCCTAATATTATGAGCGCGAATAGAGAGAGCAGACTCATGTGAATTAAGCTGGAAATCAATCTTTATAGTAACGAACACAAGAGTAACAAACAAAACTTCAAGCATTCATACCAAGCAGGCAAGCACAGACACAGTATTTAAGACCATAGAGAGCATGACGAAGAGGACAAACGAAACTAGAGGAACAAAAATTCGGAAGAAGAATTTATATAAACTGACTCAGACAGAAACGATTAACACATTCCCAACATCTACTGGAAATAGAGGAAGGTGCGTAACAACCAAGATAATCAGACTATTAACAATGGTCATCTTGGCAATTGGAGTAAAATACTCCCCATGATCAATCTCATATTTCTGAGAGGAACCCTTTTCAACTAAGTGGCCTTTATACCGCTACAACGTAGACACATAATTACCAACAATGCACACCAATAGTTTAGTCTATTGGATCGGTTGCTGCCTAATATTAACAACATGCCAAAAGAGTAGTTATGCAACATCTAGATAACCAAAAACAGCATACGCCATAGAAAGGAAATTTCAGTATACTTGAGAAAATGTATTACAAACCTATATCCAACAAGAACCCCGTTTATCCATGTGTGGAAGGCCGAATCAACAGCTTCGAAGTGTAAGAAAATTCGACGACCTGTAAGAACCCGTACGAAAGGTCGCATAAACTAGTATATAAGAAAGTGATAATTACTACACATTTGTGGGAGCCTTCGGGCAGCCCTTTGTAGGTATAAATACATTAGGAACCTAATTTTGGCAATAGTAGAAGAGTTTCATATGATAGGGAAATAACACATTGTAGAACCACAATACATAATGATGCAAATACTAAGAACTACTTATTTTCAACAACAACAAAAAAATAAACCTCAAATATAGCTAATATGATTCTATTAGCTATTACAGCATCTATAGGATAACTTCCGTCTTGAAAGTTATTTGTTGGACTTTTTATTCGATAGCCACGATTCTTCTCAATTTCTAATCTATTTGACATGGCATTTTCAAGTGCTGCATGAGGAAAACTCTTATCACTAATGGTCATTGTAGCTCTAACATGTAAAGGCCATAATTTCTCCCTCAACTAAGTGAAGTACCAAGGTGATATGTAACCTCAAGAGGCATGTACGTCAAATGTCATTAGCCAAGTAACAACTTAAACTTACTTTGTCAAAAATCAAGTAACATTATATTCTGTGGACACCCCATGTTGCCCCACCTTTTCAGAAAGAAAACTTTGCTATATTTATATGTGGCACACATGCAAGGCCGGAGGGAAAAAATATGCTTTAGGCCCCTATGATTTCCACAGGAATTAAATCAGGCCACTATGTTTTTATATCATCAGATTAACTACTACTATTTATTTTCCAACCCATCCCAAGTCTTGTTCAAAGAGAATAATTTTAATTTGGTCAAATTTTCCTCAAAATTTATTCATGTGAATTATGCATGTTAAATACTTAAAAAAATGATTGGACAAATTAAAATATGGGGTTAAAAAGAAGAGCAAAGAAAAGAAGTATGTTGTGACCGGAAAAATTAGAAGTACAAGGACCAAAATAAAACATGTTAACACTACACGGACTGGAAGTGTAGTGTAATTTTTGCTGTTGTAGAGGCTAGAACCTATAGTTTTGACAATTTACTGCACATTTTCGGCGGACTTCAAAAACAAAAAAATACATAAATTTAAACCTTGTCAGACCAATAGATGCGACAATTTGGAGAAGTGACATTCACAAAAATATTGTCGATAAAAGGCAGCCTTCCCCCAAATCTCAAGCCACCCTTTCAATTTATTCACCTTCTCAACAACTTCAAAATCTCCCTTATCTCTGACACTCTTAGAAGATTCTGAAAAAATCCTCTTCAAAAAACCGCTCTGCCACCCAAGCCTTACCTATGTACCAGATGTTCAAGAAAACATATGTGAAAACAGAGGTATAACTTATGATAGTGTGACAATGCCCATACATTGACAGTAAGATGATGTCGAAGTGCTGTCCTAGGTAATGGCGTTGTGTAGCATATGATCTCTGCACTTTCTGTTGTAATATTTTTGTCAAAAGGTAGAAGGAATGTGTAATCAGGGCATCTACCTACCCCTCTTTGTATTCAAAATCATCAATACACGCAGCATTTACTTTACTTCGTTTTATAGCTCGAGCAGAAGATATACTCTGCACCTATGTGACACTGCCACTACAATGGTGGTCGATCGCTGTCTTAATGCTATCAGTTGCTATACCTTTAACTTTGCCTAATATACCATACTAGTGCATCATGTAAATATTCACCTCTTAAACTGAGGATAGAGATTGCAGTTGTAGGGCTCTACCATCTTGCCTTCTGTATCCTCGAATTATTTTCCGCAACATATAGCTCCCCGAAGGATTTTGGGTATTATTTAGAAGCCAAAGGTAACTAGCTAAGAAGGTTAATTTTGGAAATTAGTGCCAAAAGGGTGGAGTAGGGTGCCTAACATCTAACCTATTCGTAACAGTAAATTCACGAATATATCTTGTTATCAAAGACCCAAAAATGAGTCAGATAGCCAGATACTAATAAAAAGCTTCCATTTTAATTAATTCCATACTCTTTCTAATAAAAGGCCTGAGTTGAAGTTGCCGAAATCATTTCAATTATGTCGCATTAAGACCAAGGTTTTCCACTCATTTCACCAAACACATAAAGGAGCAAAAATCCTTGCACGACATACTCTCTCAACATCCCCCATCACCGGTGGCAAAACTCTCCTCTAAAGACCAAACACAGGCAAATAGTACGATTACAGGTAGTTAGTGGGATTAAAGTAAGATCTATTGTCTGCTCAAATGCCATGGTCAATTGTTTACCACCATCTCACCCAGTAGCTTAAGATGCTAAGCAGATAAGTTTGTGATTCATACCCAACACCCATACGTTGAAACCTTGTCAATAACACAATTGGATGAATTTGCAGTGGTTTTGGGTAAGAGCCACAACAACTCACCAAAGATGCTTATTAGATAGTTAACCACCAACTCATCTAAAAGCTTAAGTAGTTAGAGAAATGCGCAACTCTATTATTTATATTCTCAACACGCCCCTCAAATGTAGCTAGACTCTCCTCTATAAGCAGGATAAACATGTTATAAATATTTAATGATTATGTAGGTGGTGAGATTCAAACACAGGATCTATTGCCTGCTCTGATACCATATTAGATTGTTAACTACCAACTCATCTAAAAGTTTAAGTTGTTAGAGAGAGGCGTTACTTTATTTTTCATTTTCTCAACAATGCTAAACAGATGCAAGTTTGTTATTCATATCATACCCAACAACCATACTAGGAAACCTTGTCAACTCACATTTTGCCTACAAGAAATATGATTATATAAAAACTCTGGGTGTGACATGGTTAAAATTTACCTTTCTCTTTTTTTCCTTTTCACATGTTTCACTTTTTATTATTTTAAAGCTAACTCCTTCCAAAAAATTTAGTTCTCTCTGTTAGGAGTTAGTAAACCGTAGACCTTAAGTGAAGATGCCAATGAAATGGTCTCACCATGTATACAAAGCAAAACAGCCTTAAAAAGAACTACATAGCATCTGGATTATTCACAAAACCTCATGTCTATTAACAGATATATCTTATCTATCACCGATATAAAGTACCAAAACGTCGCTTTTCATATGTTCATGATTATAAATTATTTTCTTACCTTCTAAATGGAACAATCCTAAAAGCCAGAAAATAAAGTGGAACTAGAATACCAAAGTTCCAAGTTTAGGGGTGGACATGATTTTTTTAACTACAGAGTCCTTCAGGAAACAAAATGTTAATACATTGCATTGTTCTACATAAAACCAAAACCCTTGCAAGTTAAACTGTTGTCACCATTGAACGCTCCGTTCAGTTGTCAGAATGTTGTACAAGAAAGTTATTTTCAGGAAAAGTGAAGTGAAATGAAGTAAAAGAAAAGGACATCTATTTTCTTGTGCGGTTCATTTGACAAAGGAATATTGTAAAAAATGAAAATTCACTAGTTTATGACTAGAGAAATAAAACAACGGTAACTTTTTTTTAGTCTAGTTTCAAAAGTCAAAAATTTCATTATTTTTCTAATAAAATTAGAACCAATTTTTAAAAATTAAAAGTAACTATTAGTTCCTAATGCTCAACACCTGTATTATCACTTCATTATCAAATTTTATTTCGTACATTAGGAAGTATACATTTTTGTTGTTTGTTATACCTTATGGAATTACACTAATAATCTAGCAAATTTACCTTAAGTACTCTTGCAATGCAAAATTTTGTCTGATTTGGACTAACTTTTTTGAATATTTTTTCATCCTTATTTAAAATTTTATTGCATGTTTTTATTTTGTAGATTATTAGCTTGTCTCGACGAGTTATTTCATAAAAGTAAAAAATATGAATTAAATTTTTAAAAAAACTAAAAAAGACAAAAATAATAAAAAACAAGGTTCGTTTTGATTTATTTTTGCCCTTAATGAATTGTTTTATGTTTGGACATAATTTTATACTTTATAGATTCCTTGCGACAAGACGAACTAATTACCTACAAAACAATTAAGACAAAAGTGATAAGCATTAATTTTTTATAAATTATTGCTTCATCTAGATGAGAGATTTTAGAAAAGTAAAAGAATATGAACGAAATTTTTTAAAAAAATCAAAAAAATAATAAAAAAGAATTTATTTTGACTTATTTTTCATCTTGAGTGAATTTGTTTTTAATTTTTAAACATAAATTTATATTTTTTAGATTCTTTTGTTAAGACGAATGAATAATTGAAAAACATTTAAAATAATTAAACAAAGACAAAAAAAAATGCAAATTCACTCAAGATGAAAAATAAATTGGCATAAAGAGTTAGTTCCAGTTTTTTTTGCTTCTTCAAGATTTTTCCGCGATGCAAAATCTTGTGAATTTGGTCGGACATATTTTGCGGGAAAGTAAATCCGAATTGGAAAATATTAAGTGTGGGACCCACCAGTTTCTACATAACTGAACACAAAAAAAGTTTCACAAAATTAACTTTATCATCCTTTCCTGACAACTAAATGGGGCCGAAAGGTCAGAACAACCACCCTACAACTCTATGATTCTTGGATGAGCACTTTTGTCCAAACATTTGAACTCTCTGAATTTTGAACTACTTTCAATATAGCATCGTTGCCTATTTTCTCACTAGAATACCTTGGTTTCTCTAAACAGTGGCGCCAAATCTACACGAAGGAAGTACAATGACATTTAGCTGCAGCTAGAATAATTGAGGGATAAATGTTTCAATGGCGTCAAGTTACATCATTAAGCATCATGCAATAACAGATCACTTAGATAAAACAGGTCCACGGTCTAATCGCCAGACCGCAACTTGCTGTTACAATTGAACAGAAATTTGACAGACCTAAAGGTACTTCAGCTCACACAAAGAAATTCACTTAAAACAGATCAATGTGATTAACCCACTCCTAGCATAACCAAGAATTAGAAGATAATGAAATTCCGATTCTCTATGGAAAGTAGTTCTCTTGTAGTCTCCAATCCATTGTTAAAAAAAGGACCCAAAATGAACAACGGAACCACCATTCACATCACGACAAATCAAGTTTCCCAGGAATCATAGGGTATAACTCTCCTATTTCCAGTGAAGGGATGCTCCAAGAGACCACTACTCACTAGAGCACAAGTGTCAGTACTGCTAACAAGAATCTGCCTCTCCTTAGAAAATAATGACACAAAACTGCGTATTTGCAAAGCCAAAATCAATGTAAATATTCCAAGAATGCAAGACACATGTCCAATTAACATGGCACAAACAGAATTGCAATTGTTGCTCAATTGACAAAATTGACAGGATCCATTTTGAAGAGCAAACACTATGTTGCCAACAATTAGGATTTGACTGAAGATCTCAAACTAACTCAACTCGTGTGAAATATTTCTTTGACCACCTCTTACAGTAATCATGCGCAAAGAGACCATACCTTCCCATTCTTTTGGAAGGTAGAAGTATGTCCTGTAGCAGCCAGTAGGATTATCCTCGGGAACGTGAGGTGGATCAAGTGAAAATGGATACACAATATTCGTATAAATTGGCCGATCGAATCCATGCATCTGCCAATTGGAAGGAACTGTCCCAAATAGGAGGAAAACACATATATAAGAATAGGTTGCAAGAAAACTTGCAAGAGAAAGATATTTCAATGCAAAATGGCATTAAGTGAAATTACATGAACATAAAAGAATAGTAACTTGACTACAAAACTTTTAACTTTACTCAGCGTTAAATAAAATGCAATTGTAATAACCTAAAGAGTTTGAACATGACATTCTTATACATGCTTCCATCCTAAAAAACCCATAATAACCACATGTTTCATTCAAGACACCTAATAGACTAAGCCAGTACTTGAAAACCGGAGAGCTCAGCTCAACTTGAATCAGGTCAAATAGAAATAAGCTAGCAGCTCTGCAAGACTAAAACTAACAATAGTTCAGTTTATCAAAGTGTTTAAGGTGTTAACCTCAAACTGGAGAAATGGAGTACACGGACAATAGTACCCTCAATCTCTAATAAAAAGCACACTAACTCCATAACTCCCCCTCAAACTGGAGCTTAAATATCATACAGTCCCAGCTCGTTACAAAATAACTCTAATTGTAACTTAAGCGAGGATTAGTAAACACGTGAGCTAATTGGGCTCCTGTGCATGAGAAGAGAGTAGCTATCACCCCACCATCCATCTTTTCTTGAACTAGATGACAATCAACCTCAACATACTTAGTCATCTCATGAAAGACAAAATCAGATGCAAAACGAATGGCTACACAACACAAATTCATAGGCATTTGCACCTTGAACCCTATCTCTTCGAGAAAGAACCGCACCCACACAATCTCACATATAGTATGAGTCATGACTCTGTACTTTGTTTTTGCACTAGAGCGTACAATCACTGTATGCTTCTTAGTCTTCCAAGTGACAAGATTTCCACCAAGGAAGTTACAGTATCATGTAGTGGATTTCATGTCAGATAATCCTCCTGCCCAATCCGAATTGGTAAAGGCCTCAACATGCAAGTGTCCACTAGCTCGATAAAACAAAACTCGTGGACTTTCATATATCTCACAATTCTACGAATGGCTTCAAACATGTGGAAGACGGGGAGCAAACGCAAGTTGACTCACCACACTAACAACAAATGAGATATCAAGACGTGTGAGTATAAGACAATTTAATTTACCAACCAAGCGATGATACTAATCAGGATTAGCAAGCAACTCTTCCTTATACACAAAAAATTTGACATTGGGAACCATAGAGGTCTCAACGGGCCTCGATCCCAATAACCTAGTCTCATCTAGAATATCCCACACATACTTCCTCTCAAATAAGATAATACAATCTTTGGATAGAGTAACTTAAATATCCAAGAAATAACACAATTTTCCCAAGTCTTTGGTATGGAACTGAAGTTGTAAGAAGTCTTTCAATTCATCAATGTCATTTTCATAGTCACCTGTAATGATAATATCATCTACATAAACAACCAACAGTATTTTTCAACAGTCACAAGTAAGAGAGAATACAAAAAGATCAGAATGGCATTGGCACGTGCCAAATTTCAAGACAGCATCACTGAACCAAGCTCTAGAAGACGGCACATCAGCATACGCTTCCCTTGAGCAACAAAGCCAGATGGTCCATATATACTTCCTCAAGTAGATCACCATACAGAAAAGCATTTTTGGCATCCAATTGACAAAAGGGTCTGCCAAGATTTGGGAACAAGAGAGTTAGGAACCGGACAGCCCAATCTTAGCAATAGGGGAGAAGGTCTCCGCGTAATCCGTATGTTTGCATGTAACCTTTGGCAACAAGGCGAGCTTTATAGCACACAACGGTCTCATTAGAATGATATTTCACAGTGAACACTGAGTGATGCCCAATGGTGGATTTTCTAGAGAAAAAAGGTACCAACTCCCAAGTTGCATTATGATAAAGCGCAGACATCTCATCCTCCATAGCTATTCACTTCTTGGAAATAGACAAGGTTTTCTGAACAATGTTAGGAATGAAGACAACAGAAATAGCAAAAACACAAGAGAATGGTACAAATGGTTAAGAGAGACATATCGGGCAATAGGATGTGAATTAGAAGTGCAAGTACCTTTACGAAAAGCACTGGGAAGAGAATCCAGAGAAGTGACAGGATCTCGCAGTGGAGGACAAGACGGAGTGGTGAACTGAGGTGGAACAGAAGGAACTCTCGGTCAAAGAACACATACATGCAATGGCAGCGGAGTAGGCAACGGTAGTGATGGAGCTGAAGTGAGCATATACTTAAATGAATTCTCATACGTGGAATAAGGAAAAAAAGGTGAACGACTCATTGAATGTAATATCTGCACACACGAAATGACGATGAAGGTAAGAAGAATAACACTTATATCCTTTTTTAATGCGGGAGTAACCAAGAAACACACACTTGATGAATCGAAGATCAAGTTTATCCCATCCGGGATCAAGCCCATGAACATAGCATCTACAACCAAAAACCTAGGTTGTAGAGTATAAAAGAGGAACAAAACGGTATACGGAATCTGTATGAGGAATAGAAGGACCCAGTCTTTTACTTATTCCAAATGAGTCATCTCTCTACCAGTAGTGCTCTTACTTCATCCCGTAAATCGTCTAGTAGAAATTCTTCTGCTTACTCATTCTATCTTGAGTATCTATATGAGTTTGAATGCCTACCAGATTATAGTAAAGTCCCCCTTACAACCCCCTAGAACCGTAGAAGGCATACAGTTTACAAGATATCCGATAGTAAGAATGTCACTCCAAAAAAGAATTTAGGTACATGCATCTAAAACGAAGAACACATGTGACCTCTAACAAATATTGCAACTTGAATTCGGCAACCCCATTTTGTTGAGGAGTCCGAGCACAAGAAGACTGATGAATAATACCATGGTCATGAAAAAATGAGGATAAAACATTACGAAGATATTCACTGGCATTATCAGACCAAAAAATACGAATTGGAAACTTCAAACTAAGTTTTTATTTCTATATAAGATGATTTGAAAATTGAGTACACCTTTGGCCGCTTTATCATAAGATAAACCGAAGTGACCCGAGAGTAATCATCCTCAAAAATAACGAAGTACTGAAAATAAAAGCGTGACAAAACACGAATAGGACCCCAAACATCTGAATCAACTAAATGAAAAGGAGCAAACACACAACTCTCTGCCCTAGGGGTAAAAAACTCAATGATATTTACTAAACTCGCAAACTTCACATGGCAAAGTGTCGAAATGATTACACAATGGAACCAACTCTTTTGAGATTCTAAAGCGACAAATGGCGACGACGACAATGATATTGATATGGTGACACTAAAGCCTGAAGTGAAACTAATTGAGGAGGCTCATCAGCAATGAAGTAATATAGGCCACCATGCTCAATACCCCCACCAATCTTTCTTCTCGTCTTCAGATCCTGAAAGACACAACAACCAGATAAAAATGTGAGGGAGCAATTCCAAAACTTGGTAATCTTACTAACAGACATAAGACTAAAAGGAAATTGAGCTACGCGTGAAATTGAACTTAAAGAACGAGCGGAACTCAACGTAATTGAACCCAACCAGTAATATCAGTAGTGAAACCATTAGCGAAGGTGATACTGGAAGGCTTCCCAAGGGATAGACGACCAGAGAACATAGTAGAGGATCTCGTCATATGATAAGAGGCACCCAAATCAATAACCCTAGGATTATTTGTAGCCATACAAACAACATAGGACTTTTCTGAGCATTCGTAGTAGTAGAGGACGAAGATATCTGTGTGGAACAAAGCACTAATACTCATCCTCTTGAATAGTAAGACATCAGGAGCCGAGCTAGAAGAGCTTGTCAAGGACTGTTGTCAATCATCCTCAGAAACAGTAACCTAATGGGCAGATGGGCATCCATGAAGATACCAACAGTAATCAACAATATGATTATCACCATTGTAGAAAGTGCAATGATAAGGAACACGACCACAGCCACGGTCACCTCCCCTAGAACACGGCCACCACGGTCCAAACCACGACCACCACGACTCGAATCACATCCAAATCTACCATGACCTCCACCCCTTGCCTCCCGACAACCACCACTAGAACCATATGAAAAAAAACCACATGAAACTCCGGTAGTCAAAGCAGACCGATCAGGAAGTTATTGAGAATGTCACCCCACATTTCAAGGGTATGAAATAGAGCAACACAACAAACAACATAATCTCACTAAAAACTTCCATTAAAACCATAAAACTTTAACTTATAATACATCAGTCATAAATCCCAATGAAATTATAACAATCATTCAAAACTGACCCACAAACGCCCAACATCTATCCGACATAAAATCAATAAATAAAATTGATGAAAACCTATCAACTAGACTTCATAAAAATCTTCCCCAAGGCTCTACTAAACCCTTGGCTCTCCATCAATTCCTGAAGAATTGTTTAAATAACAATATAAGCCGAAGCTCGTACAGAACAATATGCTAATAACAGAAATGACAATTAAAGCCCGTTCTAATATCAAAACTGTTAGATTTAATAAAACCAGAATACTTTTGTTATTCATCATGCGTACTATTTATACAAGTAAAAAAAATAGATTAAACTAACTATAACTCTAACCAATCTATAATTCTATTTACATATGGAAATAAAACCTAATCCTAATCTAATTACAATCATACACATAAATATAACTTAACAAAAACATAAAAGTTTTTCAATTACACAAAATATACAGTTTGCAGGGGGTTAGACATTCGTATATATCCAGATGGAATACATGAGACACCCGACACAACTGAAGACTGACACAACCTATCCTGGAACCCAACCCCTAGTTCCAAACTTCAATATCCCACAAAAACCAAATTTCAGTTTCCGACTAAAATCAAATTCCAGTTCGAGACTTCAAATGAACTTACGGTCTTTCACCGAGGGCATACCCAAAATCCAGGCACTCTGTATCGAGTTTACAGGCCACTCCGACCGTCGAAGCACCCCACCGGTAACATTTTAACGGTCTTCCGCTATCAGAATCAGAAAGACACCAAATCCAGGACAATCACAACGCAGACCCATGACTACATGCACATTACACGACTTGTTCCAGACCCAAACAACATGTAGAAACGAACAGAATAAACAAGAAACATGTAGGAAGCAACAAATAATTTTTTAGTTTTTTTATAAGTCGCTCGAGCGGTCTAGAGATAGCTTGAGCAACAAAAACAAACTTACTCTTCAATTTTAAAAAGTTGAATTTTTTAGGAGGTGGATCGAGTGGCCTATGCGAAAATCTCGTTTTTCTGAAACACGAAAAGAAAATCAACAGGCCTTGAATTCTCTCAAAAATCATCTGGTTTTACTCGAAAACATCACCACAACACGAATCCATTAAGATCACATCATCTAAACACGTAACTAAAGCCGGAACAAGGATTTAACCATTATTAAGCTGACATTAACATGGAATCCTACCACGAAATCTAAGAACTAGACAAAACCATAGCTTTCTGAACCCACCAATCCTCCGCATGTTTGACTGACCCTCGGCTCTACTTGAAGCTCTCGTCGCCAGGATCAATCTTCCTCTTACGCGTTCTACGAGAATCTCGTGCTTTAACCGTCTACCAACCAAAACTCGAGGCGCACAATTTGGAAGGAGGAAACTGACATCTGTTTTTCTACGGTACGTTCTGTATTAGGAATTCAATTAGGTTTAAATAGTCACTAAATTAAAAACTGCACAAAAGCCTCCTGGTTTCAATTATTCAAAAATTAGCCCGAAACCTCCAAACTCATTTAAATCCACAAATTTTCAATTATTTCATAAATTAATGAAATTACCAAATTAAACATAAAATAATTAAGTCCAGAACCGCAGGTCCTCACAGAGAAGGAGATCCAATATCAGTTACGGACGCCTGATGTAGACTGCTAAAGACCTCACTAAGAGGAGGTAAATTTCGAGCACCGAAGAGTTGAGATCGAATGGGATCATAAGATGAAGTAAACCTAACAAGAAGAGAGCCACATGCATAGGTTCACGTTGTCACTGCAAAACCTTAATATCAACAGAAATAGATTGGCAAATGTTGATCTCCTAAAAAATGCCATGAATATTGGCATTATAGTTCTCCAAAGAGGAATCACGAAGAGCAAGAGAAAACTAGGCCTGACGGAGATCGTAAGTCATGCGCAAATTACTAACACCTAAGCACAACTCCTGAACCTGGCGCCTCACTAGGTTGGCAATAGATAAGAAAACCAAAATACCACTAATATGCGGCTTCATACTATTCCTAACTAAATGCGAATCCAAGCATCCTCAAGTGTCCATACAAAATATTTTGGAACACTATCCTTCGAAAGATCATCGGTCAAATAAGAAAACTGCATTTTGCCAAAAAAATATACCTCAATCGCCTTAGCCCTAAAGTGGAATAATTATTTCCATCAACCAAGTAGAGGTAATAGACAATATATTAGGAGACCAAGCGGTAACAAAAAAAACTAGGAACAACACTAGATGTAGGGTCAGATGCTGAAGCCATTAGACCAACCAACAACTAGCACAGAAAACTACTACCAACAATCAACTAACCACTACCAAAACAATCAATTGAAGAAACGACTATCAACAACCGATTACTTGTGCAGGCTGGAGGCTGACATCAGCAACACAAACGAACAACAGAAAATGAGCTAGAAACAACAACAAAAACGTATCAACTAAACCAGAGACATCAACCATCAGACGCGGCGAACATCATATGAACACTAAACTTCAATCACAATGGAATATATATCAATCACGTGAGACAGATAAAAAGGGTCAAATAAATAAGAACCAACAATAAAGCTCCTAATCGAGCAAGAGAGAGATCATCTGGCAAGATATCAGATCTGAGGTGTCATGGAGGTTCGGTTTGGAGGTTTGCCAGAGGTTTGCCGGAGGTTTCGAAGGATTTCGGAGAGTCACCGAAGGGTTTCAAAAAGTTTTCGAAAGGTCTCAGAGGTTTGTCCGAGGGTTTCGAAGGTTGTCGAAGGGTCTTAAAGGTTCAACACAGGTTTTGAAGATTGCTGGAGAGTTTCAAAAGATTTTAGAGGGTTTTGAAGGTCGTGTCTAGGTTCCGAAGAATTGCAAATCGGGTAGGAGGGTTGTCGATGATGACGGAGATGGCGTCGGAGCTCGTCATCAACGACACCTACCGGATGGGTTTGGGGTTACGGCTTTGATACCATGTTAGTAGAGTTTATCAAAGTGTTTAGGGTGTAAACGAAACCCTAATACACAAGTATTATATATATTGAGAAGAGAAATAGAGTACGAGAACAATAATACCCTCACTCTACTAATGAGCACAACAATTCTAACAACTATGAATACAATACTTGGTAATATTTATTCCATTTATCCGCTATTACATAGAAGAATTAGTTAAGCATTAATTAACATCATTTAATAATGCCTTCTCACAGCTCCTGCTTCGCAGTGACGCGCGATTACCACCGAGATTAATAGGTCCATTACATTCAAGGTATTGAAGTCACTGCAGGAATAGAATAATTCATATTGAAGGACTTCAACAGTTGAAGGTGTTAAAACTAAATCAATTTGAGCAGAGGAGGACAAATCAAAACCATATTTTCATTGCCAATGCAAATTTATTTAACAATCAAATAATAACAAGCTTTCTTGGGTGTCTGGTTCAATTCCACCAAAAAAGAACATCTCTATACTCATTGGTATTATTTGGTAATAGTGTAAAGATACCTAAACCTTGATGAGTACGTGGATACTCAAGCATATTAGGAAGTGGAAAGTGAAAAAGTCAACACTAGAGGAATGTATCAGAGGTATCACATTACCAAATGAAGACCTTCATGGATGTACACGAAAACACATATATACAGATGCTCACAGACCACTAATCCAAGCAATACAAAGCGACCAACAAAAACACAAATTTCGTTGTCGGTGATACTTTTGGCACATCACTAGCAGAAACAATTCAATGAATAGTGTAAATAATATACATAGTCCCTTTTACTAATACACTACATAAAATCACATATACCGCTGCCGCCGTGTAGTAGATACCTGTGTTTATCTTAATAATATCATAATGCAATTGAGAACATAACCCAAAAGTATAGCTGCCCTAATGACCATCAAAGGTTTCATATTTATAAGTAAACACTCAACTTCCAAATTTTGTCCCATGAAATAGGAGAGCATATTATTGCCACCTTAACTCTAAACCCATGATCCTGTAATCAGTTATTTGCCCATGAAATTATCTTCACTTTTACAAGGATTGGAAAGAACATCAGTCCGAACTTTTGTTAGTCGACATCGCGTCATGAGATTAAAAATGGAAATATTGAATCCAGTCTTTCCATTTCACAGCAAAGTAGTGTTTGTATAGCACTGCTGCAGGTTCAGGGATATCGTATAAAACTCTCACGATTGCCATCTGACCTCAAAACACATATTATCAAACTTCTTCAGCGCCCCTTTAGTTTTTATCTAGATGCAAAATTAAGTGCAGGTAAAAGAACATAACCAGCTAAGAAAGAAACAGTACAGGGTTTTCAAGCGGCAAAATGAGTGAAAACAAAAGTTGGTAGCAAAAGCACAAAAGGTCAACCAAAACATCCTCGCTTACCAGGTAAGGTTTTCCAGGCAGCATCCTCAAATTCACTATCATAAAAATTCGAAGGAACATCGGCAGGATTTGAAGCCAGGACAAACTTCCAATATCCGGACAATGACTTTACAAAAGGTAACCCCTTGACCCATAGAGCTGCACAAGCAAGAGCTGCAGAAACGGCACTGTCATCCCAAGCTGCTGAATGCGATACCAGAAAATCCACCTTGTTGCGTTCATACCAGTATCGAAGAGATCCTATCAATATATAAATCAATGTTCGAGTGATTCGACAGAAAGATTACGCAAAGTTAAGAGCTACACACATGGCCACATGGCCACAAGAAACATTTAGCTACTAGCATTTATATGCATAAGAAAGATCAAGTTGCAGCTGAACTAAGACCAGTGTTACAATCAAAGGAGAGATCAATAATATAATTATATTGCAGAAGAACTTGATTACAAGAGAATAGATGAAACTACAAATACTAATCCAAACAACCATAAAAAAATGCTAGTAAGGCCAAAAAAACACTACCCTTGCCATAAAAGAAAAAGAAAAAAAAACTAATAATACATCCCCCAATTACCCCACCCCAACCACCCACCCTCTCAAACTCAGGATGCAAGCACAAAGAGCATCATGAGTTTATCAAGGAGAAAACCAAATCGAGCAGCAATGTAAGTCTAGGTAAAGAAATCAGCCATTGGTACCAAGGATGGAACAAACGGTATGTCAACAGTGCCTAACTAAAATGTAGACAAACAAAATGACAAGCAACCTCGATATTCTTCGTACGCTCATGGAAGACTATACATTGCACTGTTACCATCACAATAAAGAAGTGCAAAGATGCAAGAGAACACCTATATCGAACAAAAGCCGTGAAGCCAAACCATTTCAGAAGTAGTAGATGCTATAGCACAGTACTCAGCTCAACAGTGGAGCAAATAATACAGATTGTTTCTTACTTTCCCAAGAGATAAGAGAACACCAAGAAAAAACACAACCACTACAGGTTGACTTACTTCAAAGGAATCACGCTCCCAATTAGCATCGTCATAGGCCCAAAGAGTCTAGCTTGAAGTGGGAGACAGTAACAAATCATGATATATCATAACAAACATAACGCAAGATGCATGACAAGACAGCCCAGTGAGTAGGAACGATGAGTTGAACCTTTTTTTTACCAAAAACGTGAACTGCGTAAAAATATAAGGACGAGTCATTAAGATAAAATAAGCACTCAAAAAGCTCGTCATACCTCATAGCATCATCAATAGGAACAACATCTGCAACAAAGAACTTCGCATGCGCCTCAATAAGAGTATCAAGTTATCACAATGATATCATCAGTAAGACTACCACGATTGAGAATTTTATTTTCATACTTCATCTGTGACAAGATAAAATTCATGGGAGAAGAGACAACTTAAATACCAAGAAAGTTACGAAGAGGACTTAAATATTTTCTTTTGACTTATGCGAAACAGATGGAGTTTCACTTCACCAATGGCATCAAAATCAAAACCATCATTGATCATATCATCCATATAAAATAGAATTAACCTAGTAGAAGCGGCGAGTAAAAAGCGCAAAATAACGTGTACTACATTACAAACCAATCTACAAAGCAACGGACTGAAGACGTTCATACCAAGCACAAGGAGATTGTTTAATGCCATAAAGAGCACGACGAAGATGACAAATGAGGCCAAGGCATGAGAGAAACATGGAGAAAGACGCATATAGACTTCTTCATACAGAAACCTATCGAGCTAGGAAGTACGGATACCGATACAGGATACGGATACGATACGATACGGATACGGCGATACGGCAAAACCTAAAAAAAAAAGATACGGATACGTCGGGGATACGGCTATAATTTTTTTTTTTAATAATTATCGATTATGTACTATGCATAAAAAAAAGCCAAAAGAACTAGAAGAGTAGTTGAATTGCTAATAACATTATACCAATCATTTAGCACAAGTTAATTTTCAAAAGTCATTCAAAATAGAAAGAAAGTGACTAAAGTCTAAACCAAAAAACGATAATTCTTATTAATTTTTATCCATATCAACTTCAACATTCAATTGCATCCCCTCAACCTTCGTCGGAGAATATTATAGCTTCTATATCTGGCTCATAAAGGAAAAGACTAGCAACTTCAAGTATACCGACACCCTCAAGCGAATCAAATGCATCTTCCGCCGTATCCCTAAAGTATCCGGCCGTATCCTAGAAGTATCCACCGAGTATCCGAAAAGTATCCGAAATTAAAATGATTTATGGATACTTGTTTGGCGTATCCGATACGTATCGGGGTGTATCGGTATCGGAGAAGTATCCGATACGGATACGTGACTAGTTTCGGAGTATCCGTGCTTCATAGCTATCGAGGAATGCATTCTTAACATCCAACTAAAATAGAGGCCATTGATGCAGAGTAGCTACAGAAAATCATATTGAGAACGCTAGTCATCTTGGCAATAGGAGCAAAAATCTCCTCATAATCAATTCTATATTCTTGAGAAAAACCCTCACAACTAAAAGAGCATTATACTGCTCCAAAGACCCATTAGAATGAGTTTTCACTTTAGAGTTTAGACTCATTTGCAACCAATAAAACTTTTACCAACTGCCAACAGAACCAACTACCAGATGTCAGTATATGCAAAAGCTACTAACTCATTGTTCGTGGCATTTAAGCAATTAGGATTATCACAAGCTTCATTGTATGACATGGGTTTAACGTGTGTATATGAGATCAAAAGAAATGTACGACAGAGTAAGAGGAACAAGTAATAGTAAAACCAAGTCTTATAAGTGGAGAGCGAACACAAGTAAGATACCGGTGGTCAAACCAATGCAAGTCCAAAGAAGAATGCTGAGAGGTCATAGAGTTGGGAGGTATGCACAGAAAAGCTTTAAAATGGCGAGAGGAAACGAAAGGGTAGGATTGGAGGAGAGTAGACCTTGACTGAGCAGAAAGAATCCTAGCTATATTAGATAAAGAGTAGACGTGTACTAAGAAGGCACATCAGAAAGAAATGAATCCATATAAATCAAGTCCTCTTTGGACAAAGGAGGTGTTGTAGTGGGGCAAGAGTGAAATAAGAAAGATGCTCAAGAAAGGTAACATGACATCATGACGATATACGTACAGCTTTTTAGTGATCGAACCATAACACCTATACCCTCTTTAAGTAATGCCATATCCCAAGAACATAGAGACCACAGTGTTAGTGCTCACCCTTCTCGGAAGTCGGGGTTGAATACACTCACAATGATCCATTATGCTCACCGTTCACACTGGCAGACAAGATGTACGAGTTCTAGTGGACTCAAGTAGTTCATCAGGAGTGATGTTCTATAACACATTCGAGATGCTTGCATTGAGTGAGTCAAATCTGAACCCAGTCAAGATGCCACTACAATTGCCAATCTACTACGTCAGCAAAACCTTCATAGATGTTAAGACCAGGTGCCTCCCATTGGAGAAATTGGCCTCAGCATTACTAATGGCCTCCAGTAAGTTACAACACTAATTTGCTTACCCCATCGTGGTCTATAAGCCCTCAGAGCCCTGATAAGAAAAGCAGATATAACTGGACGAAATCTCAAGATGGGCAGCGAAGCTAGGACAGTATGAGATATACTGCCAAATCATGGCTAACTTCATAGCGAAATTTACCAGGGAAAAACAACATGGTGCAAATCTTGGCGTTGCAAATGCTGAAGAGCAGAGGCGGCCCCGGATCCAATTGGAAAAAAAATTGTAACCGAAAAGGATGGAGGTTTAGTCTAACGGATCATATAATGCAAGAGGAGCAAGAGTTGGGCTGATAATCTTCTCCTCGAAAGGCTCAACGTTGGAGCAACCGGTCACCTAGGCTTCAAGGCATCGAACAATAAAGCTGAAATTAGAGGCCTTTATCCTTGACCTCAATCATGCCTTAACACTAAGGGCAAAGTCGACCACTGCAGATGGAAGGAGAATAAGAGGCAAGGGCAGCCACATGGCAGCATATGTTCGTTAAGCACACTAGCTAATCGAAAAATTTCAACAAATCAAGCTCAAGCAGGTAGTACAGGAACAAAATAGCCACACCGACACACTAGCCTCAGCGGTTGGCATTGAATTCAAACGAGTCATCAAGGTAGACTACCAGTCAAGACCAATCACAGAAGAAGACAATCACGAGCCATACCTAGCCATTTCTGAACCAGCCCCGAACCGGAAGACCCCGTCATCACCTTCATGCGAAATGATCTCTTGACAGAAGATAGAAAAGGAGGACACAAATTAAGGCAACAATCGGCAAGGATCTTACTTGACCGTACCTAAGTTGCATATGGCCAAAGGAAGTGAAGAAATTCCTCAAGGAAGTATATGAAGGGGATTGCGGCTCTCACACTGAGAGCAGGTCATTAGCACATCAGGAGATAATGCACAGCTATTGGTGGTCACATATTAAGATGAAGTCATTGCTTATGTGGCAAAATGTCTCAAGTGCCAGCCGTTTGTTCCTCTAACACATCTCCTCATCCGAACGGCTCAACTCAATGACAAGTCAAGGGCCATTTTCACAATGCGGCTTGGACACTATCAGACCATCAGACCACTCCCAACAGCTTCAGGAAACTTGAAGTACTTGGTGGTCGACACCGACTACTTTACAAAATTGATTAAAGCAAAACCACAGGCTAGAATTCGAGACTTCAACATATGAAGATTCGTGTGGGAATGCATCATAACTAGGTACAGAGTGCCAAGGGCCCTCTTCGCAGACAACGGTACCCAAAATTTTATTGTGGGGTATATAGAGACTTGTGCGAGAAATTCAACATCACGGGGTAACACACTTCTCAGCGGACTGGAAAAACGGCCGAAAAAAGGCAAAAGGAAGATGGGAATTAGAGCTGCCAGGCATATCACAGGCTTATCGGAATACCTCGTGCTGAGCAACAGTCAGAACACCATTTGCCCTTACTTGTGGGTTGTAACATGTAAGCAATCATCTCTTTTGAGGTCAGACTTCTGACCATCAGGAGGATAAGCTTTAACGCCAAAAAAATTGATGCAGCGATGGCAAAAGACCTAGATCTCATTGTAGATACCAACAACAGTTGACAAAGCCTACAACAAGAGAGTCTGACCCAAAAAATCTGGACTGGGAGACCTTATCTTGAAAAAGGTCCTACCAGTGGAGAAGAAGAGAGCTGATGAAAAGCTGAGCCCCAAGTGGCACAAGCCCTACGAGATCATCTTGACAACAAGAAGGAGAGCATACTTTCTCAAAGGAGCAGATGGTCAAGAACTGTCACACCCATGGAACGCAACACATTGACAGAAGTAGTACCTACAAAACATTATACTTTCTTTTTGAAGAATAAATCAAATAAATGGTATTTTCTCAAGAAGCTCTCAACTGTTCAAAAGTCTTTGGCCCTATGACTAATAGTAAACCTCGGGATTACGATGCCAAGGAACACAGTGCATTGTCTTTGGCCCAATGACTAACAGGACCCCCAACATCAATATGTCAGGGAACATGCTTCATTCTCTAGCGAAGGCCGAGTTTACGGCACACAATGCCAAGCCCTTATGCTTTGTGTTGATCAGGAACCTTGGCATCATAGGGACATATGCTTTGTTCTCTACAAAACAATACATTTTCGGCACACGATGCCAAGCATTTATGCCCTATGACGAGCAAAAAACTCAGCATCATATACCGGGGAACATATGCTTTATTCTCTAGGGGAGGACATGTTTTCGGCACACGAGGTCGAGCCTTTATGCCCTGTGACGAGAGCCCCGGCACCATATGTTGGGAGACAAATGCTTTGTTCTCTACCAAAGGACACATTTTCGACACACAATGCCAAGCCTTTATACCTTGTGAAGAGCAGGACCTCGACATCATATGCAAGGGCACACATGCCTCGTTCTCTTGCAAAGAACAGGTTTCGGCATAGAATGCCAAGCCCAATGACAAGCAAGAACCTCAGCACCATATGCGGGACGACAAGTACTTCACGCCCAAACGAAGGAGAACTTCACTCTACTGATGTATAAAGACAGAATGCAAAAACAATTGACTAAAGTTACAACACAAAGATCTCTTGACCTCTCCCTCCTCTTTCCTAGCACTGGAAGGCACATAAGGGCCCTCAAGATGGGGGATCGCTACACCAGCAACATAATTTGGGCTAACAAAGAGGCAAAAACTTACCATAGCATCACACTACTCATGGCGATAGCCCCGGTTTTCAAAAGCCATGTCCGTATTGGCATACTTATCTTGAGCAGCAACAAAGCCTTCCTTATAACCTATGAAACACAAATACAGATACAGACACGAGATACGAATACGACACGATGCGGCTACGATGATACAACAAAACTCCAAGAAATAGAATACGGATACATAGGGGATACGGCTGTAAAATTTAAATATTTTTATAATCATTAGACACTCCAACCCACTATTCAAATCCCTTTTTTACCTTATTTTGAAGAGCCACTGCAGACTTCACATCTCCAACCCACTCTTCTAATTACTCATTTAAATTCAAAGACTTCGACTATATTCGGTTGAGTGTTTCTGAAACAATTTTTGGGAAAAAATACTCTGAGATGTTATTTGGTGTAAGTGTTTTACAAAAAATTGAGTTAAATTTTTTTTGGCATTTATAAGGCACTCTCTCTCTCTCTCTCTCTCTCTCTCTCTCTCTTCTAGGAAAATGAGTATTGTGTTTAAAACAAAACCTATTTTTGTGTGCTTTGTGCACATATTCTATTAACAAAAAATTTTATTTTATAATTTCGAATTCGCAGTTAATCTCGAAATATTTTTTTAAGTCAACAATAAATTTCTAAATTTTTTTTGAAAACTCGAGAAGGGTAGGCTCGCAGCTTCGCTCAGCAAAAGAGCCTGACTTTCCATTAAATTAGTAAAGCGCTAGCGTAAAATTTAAAGAACACGACCAAAAGGGGATCAAATAAATAGTGTCGGACACGACCAAAAGGGAATCAAATGTGGCTATTTAATGCATTAATCATTAGCAAACATGATGATGTAATGGTAATCAATGATTGGCAAATAAACCAAACAATGTCTGGGAACTTTTTTCCCAAACATAGTTCGCAAATATTACTCTAAAAAAATTTTAGAGACACTCAACCAAACACACCCTTCATCTCACTCTTCAATTTTGAAGAGTGAGAATGACCCTTCAAATGACTTAAAAATAGGATTTAATCCTCATTATACTTACATTTTAGAATTAAATATATCAATTAAATACATTTTAAGAGTGGGTTGGAGTGTTAAGAATAAAAACCAACGTTGCAGTAGAGGGGGGGAGGGGGGTAGAGAAAGAGAATAGAGAAACCAACGTTGCTGGGTCAAAGGGAGCGTGCTACGCATGATGATCAAGCTTGCCTTGATCCATGGCAAGTCCCCTTTTATAAGCGAGGGATGGTCTGAGGTCAAGCTAAACTGAGGAAAGGGGGAGCATCCCGAGTGGCTAGTCGTCTAAAGGTTACAGACCTATGAGACCATAGGTCAGGCCAATAAGGTCAGTATAATGGGGCAGTACGGTAAATGGGTATGAGGCCCAATTTGCAAAAGACAAGGTGTTGTGCCTTCAGTGGCTAACTAGATGGAAGGTGCAGGCCAGTGGGGCGTAGGGACCATAGCTCAATGATATGTGTGGTTTCGTATCATGAGACCTCGAGAATTGCATCAGTGTCAAGCGGTAGGTACGTTGGGCCAAACGAGGTCCAAAGTTGTCAATGGGTTGTGTTGTAGGCATGATGCAAGCTGTTCTCCGATTAAAAGGTTTCTCTCACTATCTAACACTGGTCTAAAGTCTTGACTCCCGAAGGGCCTTCAGGCTTTCAGATAGACCCTTGATCTCAAGCCTTCACTCCACAATCATCCTTCAGAGCAACTTGGGCCTTACTCCTCGCCCAAGTTTGGCAATATCTTCAAGAGCGGGTTGTCCCTCAGAGGAAGCTTGAAGGTCTAGCGACTGAGTGACAACCATTGATTTGAAGGGCGCTTGATGCCTGAGAAAAGCCAAGGTACTGAGACCATGGCTTAAGGCCATGACCGCGAAGTCTCCAAGAGGGTTGATTCCTTAGCCAAGGAATTGAGATCATGGTGAAGTCTACAAGAGGACTTGTCCATTTGGGGGTTTACAACCACACAAGCCAAATGCCACCTCGCGAGGCTGGTATGTGAACTTCACTAGAGCCGTTAAGTGAAGTTCAGCCCAGCGGCCATGTAGCAAAGCTGATTTCATATACCTACACCATTCAAGCAATAGTCACCACAGGTTGACTACTTGAGACGAGAGACATTATGCATACTCGCGTAGCACCCTTGAAATATATGCTTTAGGTTCTGGCTCACCTCTGTACTACCTCTTCCTTCTCTATATAGGTGCTCATCTATATAGGATGTTCATCCCATGTACGTCTTTTCTATATAAATAAGCTATTTATGAAATGTTGAACTCGACGTAAATGTTTATTTATGATAGTGTTAGGCAATGAAAACGTTGTAATCTAACCAGTGGTTTACCAAATTTTGGTATCACAGAAAAATGGAAACCAGGGAAATGCACTGTGTTGTTAAAACTGTTGTTGAAAATGCATATAGTATAGATGACATAAACTGAAACAGAGATACTAGCAAGGATGATGCAATAATAATAGGTTAGATATCCTTCCATTGTCAAATTGGGGTCCCTGACATACTTGCATGAAACCACTGAATATTATTACAGATTTATCATTACTTTGTGATATGGAATTACAAAAAAGGCGCAGCCTGGAAATTGAATTTGAATAATTTTATTATGTGTACGGGTGTGTACATATATGCAATTTCAAACAAAAATTGAACCCCTGTTTGACACTTGGGATTTATCTAAATATGGTTGAGAAATGAAATTGAATTGTAACTTATTCTCCATGGTTAGTTTGTAATTCTAGTGTCGAGTTTTCAGACAAATTAGTGCTTAGAAATACTAATCTTTCTTTTCCGGACTTTATATATCCTTAGTTTTCATTCTGGAACTTGTTGTAGGTTCATTTAATACCTTAATGTTATAGAAACTGAGCTTTGTTAAAATTACCCCCTCCATACCTTAATTCCTTATCCCAAACGGGGAATTCAAATGTTTAAGGGACCATGCAATTAATGCATGTCTCCTTAGAAAATTCCATTAGATTTCCCACAATACCACTTATTATCTACTTTCAATCATTTATGAGGGTTTTTGAGGAAAATTTCACAATTAGAGAGCCCCACTCAAAGAGATAACCATAAATACTAGGCATACTAATGGATACATCTAATAACCTGAAATGGAATTAGATACAGGGTTTTGATTTCAAAAAGTGACATGGAATATAATGAACGAGTCGACCATAATTGTAGACCAAAATAACAAAAATTAAAATAAGGCTATCGAGTGCACTAGGGTCCCACTACTGCACGTCTGAGGCAGCCTCGTGGATTGGGTAGCCCTTTTTTATTTTTTGAAAGACCTAATAACTTAATATGCAACCACAGCTCCTTAATTGAAGTGAATGAAGATGCCACATCTAACAATCAAGGTTGAAACATTCTACAAACTGACCTAATAACTCAATACAAACATAAACATAACCAATGTGTGTTCAACAGTTGGACTGCCTCTTGTTCATGTCACAAAGTCATTTCCTTTTGGCTGCAACCATGGCATGGGCACTGGGAAAGGGGTTTGAAGAGAAGATGTCAACACAAGAGGGTTGTCTCTATAACTGACATCTCAATTTTCCAAGAAATGACAGATACCAACCAAGTCATTACGTATAAACCTAAAACAAAGGTTCAAAGAAGGTAAAAGTATGATTTACAGCAATAAAGTATCACCGAGCGTAAGGACAAACCTAAAAGTAAAGAAAGTTATTCCATCAATCCCAACCTTGCAATTTCATCGACATTCAGAATGGAAGTTCTAGTGCTGATTTCTCACCTTCAACTGTTTCATGGCATTGTAGTGAAACATGTGCATCTCTCTTCCTCCATTTGATGAAGGATGGATCTTCCCACGACTTATAACCATTACTTGCGGGGAAAAGAAGTTGACTGACCAAAGAGGCCATCACCAAATCAAAACTACAAAATGAATCAAGATGAACTTTGTTTAGCCCCATAAAAGCAAAAGATTTTAAGCAAGGAAAAATCATTTAATACTAAAATTACCACATGGAAATTTGGTAAATTTGGTAAGACAAGAAAGCACTAATAGAGATAATGGAAGATGGAACAGCCGAACATGATAATTTCACATGAAAAGGTGAACGCCTGTTTTAATAAACATATCCAAAGGAAAAAGACAATGCTAAAATGATGCAGTCAGGTTTCAAAACAGGCTTAACAAAGTGGACTTTTGACTAACTAGCAGTTTCGGATCTAGTTTTATTTATTGATAATTTTAGGTCTTTTAGGCATAGTTTCATCAGCTTCCCTAGTTGTGAGGTAACCTCATTTGGAGATGTGTGCATGCTTGTAAGATGTTTTAATTAGCTTACCTAGTTTGTAATGTAGTAAATGCATGTTTGCCACTTCTTGTCATCTTTTATTTTGTAGCTTTCCTACTACTAGGTACTTCACCGTTAAGCTAGGAAGCTACTAGCTACTCCAGTGTTAAGCTATGAAGCTACTAGGTACTTCACCGTTAAGCTATTGAGCTTCTTTCTACTAGGCATTTAATTAGCTTTCCTACGCCACCGATATGCCCCGATACGTATCGAATAAGGTAAATAAGTATCCAACATTTATACTATGTCATTATAATTTCGAATACGTGGTATATACTTTAGGGATACAGCATGATACTTCTAGGATATGGGCAGCAAAAATGAAATTTTTTTCAAAAGTAGGCAATAATATACAAGGGGCAAAATATAAATATAATATGTACATATGCTGCACTACACGTTAGGCTTTGATAGATTCACGATGTAGATTAGTAATTAAAAAACCACAGGCCAGGACCTAGACTTCGATCGTGAATCATCAACAACATTGTGATATCGCTGATTCAAAGTGCAGGTTCGGGATCTCTCTCTCTCTCTCTCTCACATTCACACTACACATAGTATATAATATACTTATATACACACCTACAAATAGTATACTCTATGTTTTGCTCCCTTTTTAGTACATAGTGTAAAAAAATGTATTGCATACTATCTTATCTTTTTAGTATTTATTTTCCTATTATATATAGATACTATGCTACTGAAATATATGTATAGAGTATATATTATGTATTGTATGCTTTGTATTACTTTTGTTAGCTTTCTTTTTGTTTTGAATGCCTTTTGAAAATTGACATGTGTTAAGCGCTTGATATTAGCAATTCAACTACTCTTCTATTTCTTTTGGTTCTTTTTTATACCTAATCCATGACCAATAATTATACAAATATTTAATTTTTACAGACATATCCCCGACGTATCCGTTTCCTATTTTTTATAGATTTTGCCGTATTGCATCCGTATTTGTATCTATGCTTCATAGCCATCAAGTACACTTTTTGATACCATATATAGGATTGTACTCTTTCTTTTGGGAAGCTTTTGAGGACTAAAATTTTAGATTTTAGTGTTCATTGTAGCCTTGTTGTATTGCCTTTTATGGCATGGTATTGAGCCCCGCAGCTCGTGGAATCGAGCTTTTGCTTGCTGGATTTTGCAAAATCAGCCTTACAATTTTGGTTTCTACATAGTTTTGGCCTTGATCCGTCATCCATGTTATTCGGGTCCAACCAAGTTACAACAGTTTTGATATCAATCAGAGCAAGTTTCCTTTAGGTTGCTTTCTTTTATAAGTCTTCTCAACATGGTAACAAACACAAAATGTGATGAGAGGATCCAATCCCTTGATGATAGGATGAAAAGAATTGAACAAGCTATTGATGGTTTAAAGCTTACCCTCAAAAATCAAAGAAAGGAAAACAATGAACAGTTTCAGCGTTTGGAAGATATGGTGGGCAATATTCAAAAGGAAATACCTCCGGGGAATCCGTGCTAAGGTACTGTGGATAAACCAACTTCTTCATATGCAGCTGATGAACATGTATCGCAAAAACTATTCGAAACATTGTTGTCGCAGCCTACATATGCATATGCACCAGTGGCACAACATGTGTGGGTAACCGGAAGTCCTCCGCCACACCCACATGATACACCCAGCGGAACTTCAATCACCAAGTAAATGATTGAGCTCGTTCATACCCTAAAGGAACGAGCTCACTGCAACGATGCTCTGTATTAGATATTAAATCCTAAACAAGGTTATGAATACTGAATCGGCTTGAGTACCGGTTTGTCTATTGGGACGGTACATACCGGTATCGGTCATATACCAGGTACCGTACCGGATTTATCGCAAGTTCGCAACTATCAATATATATATATATATATATATATATATATATATATATATAAACCATAGAGAGAGAGCGCCAAAGAAATTAATTTCTTTTTTTGCAACTATAAAAAAAATCCGATACTGGCCGATATGGCCGGAATTAACCGGTACGGCCGGTATCCGGTATCCGGTACCGGTATAGGCCGGTATTTAGAATGATAAGGTATTAGAGGAATCTGGTACCATTTTTACGTCAAAACAGTATGTACCCGCCGGTACCAGCCGGTATGGTACAGTACGGTATTAATAACCTTGCTCCTAAATATTCTTAGCTCTACAAGCACATTACAACTATGTGTGTGTGTGTGTGTGTGTGTGTGTGTGTGTGAACCATAGAGAGAGAGCCAAAGAAATTAATTTCTTTTTTTGCAAAAAAAATCCGATACCGGCTGATATGGCCGGAATTAACCAGTACGGCCTATATCCGGTGCCGGTATAGGCCGGTATTTAGAATGATACGGTATTAGAGGAATCTGGTACCATTTTTACGTTAAAACGGTATGTACCCGCCGGTACCGGCTGGTACGATACGGTATTAATAACTTTCCTCCTAAATATTCTTAGCTCTACGAGCACATTACAACTATAGCCACTCCATCAACATACATCACCCTAGGTCAGGAGCAGGGCCTAGGGACTTCGCTTGGTACCTTAGGAGGCACATAGCATGGAGGCTAGAACAAGGGGATTTTTCAAGACTCATCCTCCATGAGGATAGCTCCATCTTGACCAGTCATAAAGAGGGAGGGGGCATTGACCGCTCTAGGAAGATTTCACAACCACCTTCCAACACCTAAGAGCATGTATGATACCTACTACCTGCTCATGATATGGGCCTCCGCATATCATTTCAACCGTCTCTGACCCATGATACAAAACTCAACCCCTGACCATAAGACTTGAAATGTCACAAACCAACTTTATAACAAGGCATGTTACCAACCGACGTCAAGGCCGTTCATAACCTTTCATACTGAGCATAGCGCAAGAAAGTATCAAAAGTGATATATAAAATATCTCCAGAGTCCAAAGTGCCATAATTTACATATATTTACAAAATGTCACAAAGATAAAATTTACAATCTTGATTCTCCAACACTCAGTTACCCAACTCATCTTAAGCGAAAAACAAAATGGTTTTCATAAGCGAAAGCTAGTATGAGATTCATATAACCATGTTACAAGTCTGACCATAGACATACTTCCATATCATGGAAATCCATACTTGCTAGTAGCAGAACAAGCAACATCATTAATCACATTTCATTAGTCCAAGGAGAAAGGACTCATTTCATTTCAAGCATGTACTTCAAAATAGTAGTATCATATGACGATTCATTCAACCCAATGGTGCATGGTTGCCCCTCCAACCTAATAACCGCTCATCACTACTCTATTAACTCCTAGTGCCCAAGACTTCATTCCAGTGAATCATTATAGCAAAATCATACATCAAAAAATATCAAAATCATGCTTCTAGAAATATCTCCGATGTTTAAGACATTAGGCAAAAATACAAGTGAATAGACCGCTTTCCAATAATTCATGGCTCATAACATAAACAAATTGTATTTCAAAAAAAATCATTTAAGAAAATTAATTGTGATTGCAAAACTTTTAGTAAAATGCACGTAACCAAGGTATCGCGTCACTCACCAAAAAGTTGATATTCACTCCCTTTTTTTTTGGGTTACTACATAGAATCCACTCCTAAGCATAAGAATACTCATCATAAGAACATTAGGATGTAGGGGTCTGCTTTTAAAAATCTTGGACTGGAAATTAGAATAAATTATCTTGTCCGAACAAACATTCAAGGTCTCTTGAGGACAAACCCCAGCCAACCGTCCAGACACACCGCAATTTTTCCAGAAACTTCGGCAGATTTTTATGGGTTGGTAAACGTGTTTCAAATCACTAGCAGAATCCTTAGATATAAACATACTAGTCTCTATATAGTTCCCTAAAATTCTTGGCTCAAAAGGATATTAGTATGTGTCCTTTCAGATTACGTGTTTACGAAAGGGTTAGTCCTAAAACTTAAAAGAAGAAAGTTAAAGGTTGTGTAATACATGTTTTTTTTCAATTCATTTCCTTCCTTTTTCCTGATCTTCCCTTCCTTCGCAGCTCTTTTTCTTTCTCTCCTTTTTTTCCAATTCTTTCCTTTTCTTTTTTTGTTAACCCCTCGTTCACCATTACCAATTTATAGTAACTTTTTAACAACAGATTTTGCGTTTTGCTAACACTAACCTCCCTTGTCTTGGCGATGTGGTTGCTTAGTCAGCGCCACATGTCACCCCCTCATTCCTTTGTAATCCATGAAGTACAATGAGTCGCACGTACATCTGATAAGAAATTTGGTCCGTTTTCAACTTTTTGGGGTCCGGAAACTAGTCACCTAAAATCCTACAAAATTCTATATAAGCAAATTAAATGTAAGGAACATCATGGTGATGTTAGATTCTTGAAGAAAATTAAGGATCCATAGAAATATTATATTACACGAATTTTTTTTTTTTGAAACTTTTAGTAAGTGGGATTTTACATAAAACGAAGCCCCATCAGCCTCCATTTTGCCCCACCAATGGGAAGAAAGTAACCAATTGACTTCCCCCTTCTCCAAGGCAAGCATTCAACAAACGCTGAATGTACTCCTAACACAATATGGTTGACCACTCTCCACTTACATCCCCTTACTCTCTCTACGGTTGCCATGAGCTCTCTCGTCCTCCTCCCCTTGTATTCTCGAGCCATCGCAATGCCATATTCCCAAAAGGCCCACTTCCACACCTAACATCCACAATATGCAACATAGACCACAAGGTCATACTAATGTGTGTTGGACGCCAAAGGATAAGACAAACTGATTAAGATTAAGGATACTGGACCTCGCCATTTAGAGTAGCTGCCCATCCTTTTTTGGTATCTTTTCAAGTTCTTGCTTTCTTTTTCAGAGCATTTTCAAGCGTGCGTGTATTGAGCGTCCCTCTAGCCAAATCTTTGGTTGTTCCTAAATATGGTCAGTGCAGTGTAATCCCCTCAATTTGAAGTAGGACTCTCTTTCAAGATCCACAAGATGAGATATGCCCCAATTATGGGCCTTAACCTCACCTTTTAGTTTCCTAAGGCATGTTCGGAGTGGACATCAAGGAGAGTTTCCTGGTTCAAGGGACCAACTTGTCAACAAAACAAATGTTAGGAACTTGACTCATAATTCTTGGATGTGTGATAAGTGACTTACTTCCATAGAAACATGAACTCAAAAACTTTCCTCAACTGGTCGACTAGTGTAGATCACTTCTTCGTTTGATACAATATAAATCAGCGTTGCGAACTCCAATCCAAGACAGACAACATGGCTGGCCTTAGGATATCGACTGTGTAGGAGGCACAGCATGTTGCATTATAGATTGAAGAGAAGTTAAAGAGGCAATACACACTGCAAACTAACATCAAGTCCTCTAGGTCCCATACAAAAATCAGCACCGCAACTACTCAAGACAACAAATGAAAAGGGAAAAGCCACTTGCTTCAAGTGTGGCGATAAGGGTCATAATGCAACCACTTGCCCATATTGCCAAGTTGCTTTAGCAAGGCAAGACGGTGAAGACGATGAAATTACCACGGAGGAAACAAAAATGAAGAGGCAGAAGATAAGGTCTATGCCGATACAACCGGAGAATTATTATCGAGCTAGACTAAGAATGACTACATATTCTGCACCAGAGCCAATTGTTATGGATTACACTGCACACTGATTCTTTGATAACAGAAGTTAAAAAATTCTGTTTCAAGAGATTTTCTTCAGAGATCGGAACTTACAAGACCATACTCAATCTCATTGATACGTCAAGATAATAACATAGGAGTTTCCACAAGCTGTCCACTTTGTTTTCCGACAAGAGACTTATTGGGTGAGGAAGTCTTCCATCTCAAATTATAAACTGGGGCAACCGTGGATGTAATAAAGATGGCACATATAACATGAGGGCAAAGACATACACATTTAACATAAAGGCCATAAGATCACTTTCCTCCTCAAAGAAAGAAATCTAATCTACGCCCCTGACATTACCAGATGCGTCAAGAAATCTAATCTACGCCCCTGACATTACCAGATGCGTCGTAATTCCTCGTAGACGAGATTTACTCAGCCCGTGGTTGTAGTCAAGTTTCAAAAAAGAAAGTGAATTTTTTATTAACCAGCATGTTTGGATGTAATGTTTATTTAGTTGATGACTTTAGTTCTTTGGAGATGTGTGCTTGTAAGATGTTCATGGATGGCAGAGCGCGCCGGGGAGGGGGAGTATCACTGTCCCGTCCTCAATCCCCGAACGTATCTCCAGTCCAGTCCAGTCCCGTCCCGTCCAAATTCACAACAGGAAAAATTATTTACCCTCATCCCCGCCCCAAACGGGGAACAGGGATGTCCGAACGGGAACGGGGTTCCGAAAACTGGGGAAAAAATCTCTTCTACTGTTCCGAATCCCAAGCAGAAAATAACTAAATTAACAGGTCTGAGCTTCAAAGAAAAGAAACAGTCCACTAAATTTGAAAACGAACGGATCTCACCGTAAAATTCAGTATAAGCTTCAACTAGAAGATCCCTGCGACCGGATTTCGTATATGGAGAAATCTAAGAGAAGAATGTATATGAAGGTCGCCGGAGTTCCGGCAATAATATGAAAGGTACGATGAATTCGGCGAAGGGCGAGTGAGGATCTCCCACCGGTAGCGCTGGGCTCAATCTTGATTCTTGAGTGGGTTGAGAGGGGAGTGTGACTCAGAGAAATCTAAGGCCTTTTCGATAATATTTAATTTTTTTGTAATTTCTTTAATTATGACTAATTTTTTCTCAAAATATAATCCGTAAAAAATATGATTTTATGAAAATCTTGTTTTTATATTAATCTCATATACAATTAGAGTTTTTAATTTTCTCACAAGATTTTTTAACAAATGAACCTATGAACAAATTTACGTTTTTTTATTCTGATTTTTTCAAAAATAATTTTCTAAAACAGAACCTAACTTATTAGGAGTATAAAAGTAGGGTATAAAACTATAAAGGTAAATGGTAAATGATCCCTCATGTCACATGTTAGGGCTATAATAAATGATATTATTAATTATTAAAAGTTACTAAGTCAATAATTTAATTTATGATTTCTATTAAATGAGTGATATTTTTTAACTACATATATTTTAGTGTACTAATAACTACAACGGTATTACCAATATTACCTTTGCTTAATTTTTTTCTTGATAAGTAAAAAAAAATTGTCCACTCAAAATATATTTTTCTTGAGAAATATCAATAGAGAGTTTGAATTGTAAATATTATTGTTATTATTTTAGATATTCATTCAGTTTCAACTGGATCATTGAATTATACATGTCGTCCGAAATGTTAGATGTTTAAATTAGTGTGCTCTTTTTAAACTAGTTATTTATCAAAATAAATAAAATTGATCACTTTGAATAAAGAAATAATATTTTTTACTTATATTTATGTAGAACTCTTTTAAGAATTTAACTAGATTTTTATAGTAAATTGAAGGGTTAGAAATATTATTTCTAAATTTTAAACAAGGGTAACATTGAAAAGTAAAAATACTTTCTATCATCATGCATTAAGTGTCATTAATTGACTCATTTTGGATACATAGGAGATTTTTATTGTCTGTGTTTATCTTTACATTCAAAATTAGATAGTTATTAATTAGGATGCGATTAATTCAAAGCTCAAATCAATCATTAATTGCTCATCAATAAGTGTCCGAGGCACATGTTAGCAGAACCAAATTTTAAATTATAAATTTTAACTTATATTTATCTTTGCAAATGGAGATGGGTGGCAAGGGTTGGGAAAGTAGATATCTCAAATTGATTCCATCTCTTTTCTCGAAATTTGTTTCAAATTTCTCTTTAAATTTGATAAGATCTTAAAAGATTCTCGAAATCTTTCGATTTGATAAGATCCTTGAAATCTTGATTTGTTTGGATAGGAAATGAGACGGAAGTGATTGGATCAGATAAAATTGTCCCCTCTAAACATGTTTTAATTAGTTCACCACCTAATTTGTTTTGTAGCGGCTGCATGTTCGCCACTTGTCGTGGTTTAGTTATTTTGTAGCTTTCCTATTAAGTACTTCACCATCAAGTAAACTTTTACCAATATATGTAACGGATTAAATGGTAAAGAGTGCCTATGTGGCATAAGATTTAACTAGCAATAACCCGTGCTATACACGGGACTTGTAAAATAAAATAAAAATATTTTATTATATTAGTACATATAATTTTTTTAATTGTAATAATAATTTTCTATCGCAATAGAGCAATGTAAAGCATGCATGTTCAACTTGAAAAATATTCAATATCTTATTTTAAATTTATTTTGGTGAAGTATTAAAATTAAAATCTCAATGATTAAATAATTTGCTACCATAAGCCCCAAGGCTTTCAGTAATCCGATCGATTTAGCGGCTCGGCTAAATCTAAATTAATTTAATCAAGTATTCATTTAGTCTATTTCTAAGAGAAATTTGAATAGAACATCTAAATTTAATAGTTTAAAATAATTAAAAATAATTTCTGAAAATGAGATTGCCTAATTATGAATCATTTTACCTATTATTTTGTCATAAAAATAGTTTCAATATTTTTTTAATAGAGTAACAAAACAAATATAATTTTTATAAAATAAATTAAAGTAATATTTATCTACCTATACCAGAAGACAAAAAAATAAATTCAACATAATATTTAAAATTTGCGATCGATAAAAAATATGATATTGATTAGTTGGTTTTATAGAAGTTAAAAATGAATTATCAATAACCTACTTTAAAACCTAACTAAGAAGCATATAAAAGTTTCAATTAAGATACTCTCTCATCCTAATAAAATTATAAATTCATAGTGTAATTAAGATTTTTATTCAATTTAACTTTTCAACAGGTGAGTATGAATGCTAATAAAATTTAGTAATTCACATATTACCCAACTCAGACTATCATGAAGACATTATAAGAATAAACTCTCATACACCATAATAAATTATACTCATCTAACCAAGTTCAAACATATTTAGTATAATTCATTACTTTCGTTGTTCTTTCCAATACGTGAAATATTTTTGTCTTTTACTTTAAATTTTGAAAACAAAAAGAAAGTTCAAGTTCAAAGAAGGACTTTCTTTTAATCCTCTATTTTACTATTTTATATCATTTGACTTTATTTTTAATCGTCAATTTTATGTTAAAAAATAAAATCGCCTAGAAAATTAGCTAACTCATCAATTTTAAAAATGAGTGATTTTGAAGTGGGTAAAAAAAATATAAACTTGCTTAGAATGAATTGATTAAAATATAAATTCAACTGACTCAATCTAACCTAGGCACATCTCTACCGTAACGGTTCCCAATCTCATTAATAACAACAAACACCTTGTGGTTATATAAATCTATTTTAACCATTATGCTTATAAATGTTTTTAAAAAATTATTATGAAAGTATTTATAAAAAAAATATAGGATAGTTAGAAAAAAAGAGATGATACTTTCATTTTATATTTTAGAATCAGAGATAGTAAAATGTTGTACGATTATATGTTTAGTTGTTTGTAAAAAGTTGTGGACTAAAATTTCTTTTCTTTCTATATAAGAATAAGTATATTAATGTATTTGTACTTTTATTTTAAAAATCAATCTCTGTGTAAATTTTTAAATATTATAGATATAGATAAGTAGAGAAAATTATGAAAATAGAAATATTACGAAATATGGTAAGTTTTTAATTTGAATTCAAAAAAGATTTAGTTAGTTTAAAGTAACATGTATTACTTTAAAATTTTAATCACAAACCAATCTGTTTTTGCCACTTGTCGCTCCCAGGACGACTCTCACGAAAAGTCGCCCTGCAATAATATACAGTATAGATGAGAATCTTGATATAATATTTTAATAAAAGAAGTGAATAATATTTTGAATGACAAAAATAACCATGAATTGTTATATTTTATTTTTGGTAATTACTCAATTCCATGAAAATAAAAAAAGAAGAGATTTTCATATTTACAATGACCTAATAATTATATTTTCGTTTTTCCTAAAATGAGGGATCCTCAAACCCTGTTGAACTACCGAACATTCCAAACAAAATAGAGAATTAACTCTCAAAGATCAATTCGTACGAAATATCAAAATAGGAACAAAACTATTTCCAGCAACATAGATTTGAATCTTGTATTCTCTTTGAAGTATTACAAGTCTGGGTTTTTTCATTCTTCATTTTTTGTATTCTCTTACCTTGTGTCCTGAGGACATAGTTAGCAGAACCGTAATGGATGTGGCACTCCAAGGAGACAATGTATTCTAGGAAACCATAGCCCTCAAGGAAGCTCCCTATCTGGGTGTATGACTTTTGCTTTTGCAAAGCAACAATAATCCCCAGACCATCTTTTAGGTGTATGACTTTATTAATACATTCTGCAAAAAAGTTTCCACAAGTGTTTGCCCTCTTGGACAGACCCTTAGGAGGTGAATTGCATAAACAAATTCAGCTAATATCAGCTTTCTCCATGAAAAAATTAGGGTGGAAAGAACTCATACCATTACTATTGTCTCGAGAATAATGATTTCTTAAACCAATAGTGGGAGCCTCATGTGCTACATAACCCTTGGAATTGGGGGCCCTGTAGTGAGGGGACTTACTGCAGTGGTGTAATGAGCCCATCCAGTCGTCCATTTTGATAACGGAAAGTTCAAATTCAAATTAATATTTATTTGTAAAAATAATTAATAAATACCGATTTAAATTTCAACCGTCCGTTACCGAAATTAATGATCAAATGGGGTCACTACACCCATAAGCCTCCTTTTAGATTTAACCCTCACATTGTTGTCCTAGTTTCTTCTCTTTCATTTCCTATATTGAATGACAACTTTTACACCTTGAACTCCTTTGGTTTGCTTCTTTTCACTTTGTAAAATTTTCATGTTAATGAAAAACAAAACATTCTTGCTAAGTGGGTTTTGTATCTATTTGGACCTAGTTCATGTACTTTGACAGCATGGACCAAGTGCCACAGCCTTAGATACTATGTCTGTGCTTGCTTGCATCTAACTAAGCCAAAGAAGAATAAGAGTAGTGCACAAAATATGGGAGAATAGGGCTTTCACAATAGAACATCTTGGCCATGTTTGTTAAACCTCTACACCCTTAGGATTGGACTACCAATCCGAAGGGATTCTAATCCTTTGTTTGTTACACCAAATAGGGTCCGGATTAGTAATCCGAGGGTACTGTAATCCGGAAAATGGGCGGATTCGTAATACCCTCTACCTGGGGGTATTGTAATCCAATCCCAAGGGACCATATGCAATAAGACAATTCTATCCCTAACTAATTAAACTAATGGCCAAACTACCCCCATTCGGTCTTGCCCTCGTCTTATACGTAAAACCCTAGCCGCTCCTCATTCTTGCACAGCTGTGGAAGAAGAAGAGGTGAGACAACTGATCTCCGATCAGCCAACCATCTCCGGTGAGCCAACCGATCTCCGGTGAGCCAACCGATCTCCGATCTCCTTTCCTCTGTTTTACTGGTTAACTTTCCTCTATTTTTTTGAAGACTTTCCTCTGTTTTTTAAGTTCTGACTTTCCTCCAATTTCTTGTGACTTATTTTATGTTTTAGGTGTTTCAATTCCTAGGTCTATTTTGGGTACTACAA
Organism: Arctostaphylos glauca; assembly: GCA_019985065.2. Taxonomy (NCBI): domain Eukaryota; kingdom Viridiplantae; phylum Streptophyta; class Magnoliopsida; order Ericales; family Ericaceae; genus Arctostaphylos; species Arctostaphylos glauca. The sequence continues at coordinate 20,017,031 of JAHSPW020000011.1, read as the reverse complement.
CTTTGTAATTTTTTTTTGTGGTCTAGCAGAATCTGGTGCAATAGCAATAGCAGTTTCAATTCCTATGTCTATTTTATGTTTTAGGTGCTTCTGTTGTGCCCATTTTATGATGCCTTGTGGTCCTTTATTATCCACTGATTTTACAATCAGAAATGGTTCAGCCCATTTTATTATCCATTTGATGAGGCTCAGCTCTGTTTGATATGGTTTTTGTTCTTTTACAATGACAGATATGATTTCAGAGCAGGAGGGTGTAACCAGGCTTTATGATGCCTTGTGGTCCTTGTGACTAACCTATGTAGTTTTTGTTCTTCTACTGAAATTGCTGGTTGGTTTTAGTTGCTTATGTACGTATAATTATGTACTAGGTTTATGCTATATCACGTTAGTTGTGATGATGCAGCAAAAAGGAACAAATAAAAAAAATTCAATTGATTAAGTTAAATTTATTTGTTTTGCCGACAATTTATTCCCCCTGATAAATTGCCCCCACCACTGACCATTCCATTATCAAACACGCATCGCCAGCAAAAAGTTGAGATTTTTTTGGCTAATCTATTTATTTTGACTTATTTTTGTAATTATATGTTAAATTAACAAACTCGAAAATTTTAAAATATGTATAATAATAATAATAATAATTTCAAAAAAATCTGTTTGATTTTACAAAGGGGAAGAAGTGAACAAGAAGAGAGAGAGATTCACAGGGGAAGAAGTGAACAAGAAGAGAGAGAGAACTGCATTGTCCAGATTTGCACAAGGGTAAAAAGGAGAATTTATTTTTTCAATCCAATCCCATGATTTGCAAACAAACATGTCATAGGACTAATAATCCAATCCCAACACCTAATACTATCCAAAACAAACAGGATATTGGGTATTCATATCCCATGATATTATGAATCCAATCCTAATCCCATCACTTATGAATCCCATCATTTTCAGTCGGGTTATCAAACAAGGCCCTTAATTATTGATAATCAAACACAAAAAGAACTTATAAAATCATCTTTCCTTCTTGAGAAACCAAACAAATAAAAAGATGTCTCATTTCTCTTTCCCCATTTTTTTTCTTTCTAATTGAAACGTTCATTCACTTCCCCTCCTCTTCATCCAAACGAAACGTTAATAATCACTATAACATTGCTGACTCGTCACTACAACATCCAAGCATAAACCCTACTCCAAAGTAAAATACTATTAACTTGAGAATATGACATCATGTGTTTCCAAGACTATATAAATAGAAGAAGATTGACCTCTTTAATATACAAATTAATCAATACACCACACATATTTTATACATGATATAGAATTATGATTTGTAAATTATTTAGAGCTAATTCTAAGATTATGAAACCGGCTTTTGATAAAGGAGCTTATCAGATTCCACAGAGAAAACCTCGAGCCAAAGAATTGAACCTTCACTGATCTTTTAGATCCTTCCCTAACAAATTCCAAATCCCTCACAAGATCGTACTCAATGGATTCTGGATTATCAAGCATGGGTAATGCAACACAACCCTTAGACTCCAGGTTTTTTATCCATCCGCGGAGTAAATAGTTCACAACCTATACATAAACATGAAAAATGAAATGTCAAGTTTTCAACGCCAAAGAAGAAAATCGAAAAAATGGCTAAAGAAATTACAAAATCACAGCCTCAAAAAATCAACAAATATACGTTAACCTTGTCAGTGAATAATCAACTGAGCATCAATTGGAACAAGTTAATTTGGAGTCTTCTTGGTTACTACTGTGATGAGAGAGAGAGAGAGAGAGTGAGAGAGAGAGAAAATTGTACGAAATATAGATGTTACATTTATTGGAGCAAAAAAAAAAAAAGCCTTCCCTTCCTCCAGTTGCAAGAGAGGCAAGAAATGATTTTATCATTGTACGGTAACATGAGAGGTCCCTCTAACCACTTCTGAGAGATACGCTTCTTAAGGAATTAGTGGAGAAGGGAGGAAAGGAGAAAGGGTAGGGTGATAGGAATTTATAGTAAATGTCATGCTTTTATGCAATGAGATAGTATTTATTTAATTACTTCTTAATCAATTGACATTTTTAATGGAAGTCTTTGTGGACAATGTTTGCATGATCTTAATCTATTCATTATCTTTGGGGTGATAGTATACTCATTCAGAATAACTATGAGATGTTAATTGTTTTATAAAGTCAACACGGAGACAATTACCTCAAGACGATCTCGTTCAATACACAAAATGTATTAACATAATGAGTTGGAACTTGTACCATTTCTAATTGGGTGCACGCCATGAATGATAAGCTTACTATTATTGCTAAAACTCAAACTTGAAATCTGGTACCTCTGCCAGTTGAAAAAAATCTCATTTGCTGCAAATGGATCTACACATTCTGATGGTTCTTAGAAGCGGTATAAAACTCGTTTAGTTGTTAAAGGATTTGTTCAAGAATATTGGTTTTATTATGAGGAGACTTTTACTCATGTTGCTTAGATGACCACCTTCTGCACTTTGATATTTGTGACTGTCGTGCACAAGTGGCCTCTCTTTCAGTTGGATGTTAAGAATGCATTTCTTAATGTGTACTTTTTAAAAGAAATCTATATGCACTCCCTTTGGGACTTTCTCATACTTATGAACTTGTTTGTCGTTTTCGACATACTCTCTATGGTCTCAAACAGTCTCCTCGTGCTTGGTATGAGCGGTTTTAATCAATTTCTCTATAAATTCGTTTCCAATCTAGTACACACAACTCTGCTCTTCTTATTTGTTGTTTTCCTACGGGGTTAGTTCTTTTCCAATTATATGTGAATGACATAATTATCACAAGTTCTAATTATGCTGTCATTAATGAGGTGAAGATTCATCTATATTGTGAGTTTGAAATGAAGGGTTTAAGTTCTCTTCTTACTTTGTGGGTATTGAGGTGGCTTCGTCTACAAAGGGTTATCTTTTATCCTAAACCAAGTACGCCTATAATGTTCTCTATTGTATTAATCTCACTGATGACAGGGTTGTCGACACTCTTATAGAATAGCATAACAAGTTATCTGCTTCCGATAGTGTTCTCCTAGATGATCCTATTGTGATTAGCCCTGATATTGCTTATGCCGCTCAGCCAGTTTGTGTCTACCCCTCGTTCCACCCACTAGGCTGCATTGCTACATATCTCGAGGCATATTTGTTCTATTATCTATCAGTGTTTACTGCTCTCTTCTACTTCGAATTTGACTATTTAGAAATATGCTTATGCTGATGCTGATTGGGCCGGTGACATCATTGACCGAAAATCCACCTCTTATTTTTGTGTATTTCTTGGTGATTCTCTCATCACTTGAAAAAGCAAGAAACAATCTGTCATTGCTCGCTCTATTGCTAAAACTGAATATCACACTATGTTTCAGGATACTAATTGTTTGGCTCCATTGGCTTTTGTTTAATATGTGTTTCCCTTGATTCTCCAACCTCTCTTTATTGTGACAACAAAAGTTCCATTAAGATTGCTCACAATTTAGTTTTTAATGAGTGTGCAAAGCATACCGAGATTGATTGTCATTTCTTTCGTCAACATCTCTAGTCTAGCACCATTGATCTACCTTTTGTTCCGTACTTGCTTCAGTTGGTTGGTTTCTTTACTAAGACTCACACAGCTACTCAATTTCGTTTTATACTTGGTAAACTCTGCACTCGCATCTGAGTCTGAGAGGGTCTATGAAAATAAGGACCGTGTAGTCTTTTAGTGGCAGTAGTATTTCTTATCATTGTTGTTTATCCTTTATTATAAGGGCGGTGTAGTCTTTTAGTCGCATTGGGGTTTGTGTAAGATTAATAGGGTTAGCCTATATAAACCATCTTAGTCTTGTACTAATTTATAATCTTATGCAGTACAATTAGTTTCTTGTTTTCCTCATATTAGTATTTCACAAGAAAATAGTTTATGCCAAAACAAAAAAAGCACAATTGTAGATGGGCAAATTAAAGAGCCAATGATGAGCTGAATACCTCAGGAACTTCATCATGAGGGCAATGACCAGCAGGGCTGATCTCGTAGTATGGAGCTTCTGGCAGCTGTCTTTTAACCTGAAGACCCCAAATAGGCTTCACCCATGGGTCTTCTTTCCCATACATGAGACATAATGGTACGTTTTTTACTTGACACCTGCGAATAGAAATGCGATTGGAAGTCCGTGACTTGGAGTTTATATGAATTACTTGCAGCAGTTTGAGCTTTTACAATAAGTACCGAGCTAAAGCCTCCTTGAAGGATAGTTGTCCCTGAGGAGCAAACATAATTGAAGCAAGGGACGCAGCAGCAGCTGGATGTTGAGCTGTCTCAATTATACGGGAAAACACCTTATCGACGTTTGTTGAGTGATCTGCATAAACTTGCTTTAGTATCTCCGCAATACTACCAGGATCACTTATTTTCTGCCAACTACAATTACAGAAAAGCACCGACTTAGGAACATGTTAACTCCGTCAATAGTGTTTCAAAGAAACATGATTAACTGATTGTTTTCTCAAACTATATTTACCAATTGAAGACCCATCTCCAGCAACGCCCAACCATTTCTCAAAGTGAATAAAACTAACAGAAGCTTATGCCTATAACAGTCATGGAAAATCCTTATAATCACCATCAATTTCAGATCGTCTTTCAGGTAGTCAACATGATTCTTTGAAACCCATTGCTAGCTCGGATTGAGCATCGAGTTGAACTATAAATCCAAAAAGGATCACATATCCTATGATGGTTCGAGCTCTTATAGTCATGATTAAGCATCTGTTTGGATAGAAACTCCCACAAAAAGAGATGCGGTATCATTAAGCAAATCACTAATTAGTCTGATAGGATTTTACAGCCTATGGAATATTTCCCTTCACTGTTCTGTCGAGCCAAAACAAATGGGTCATTGGTGTTCAATAACGTAGGTTGAGAAGTGGGAGATACCCTATGCAAAAGAGAATACACCCTATTGAACTATAGATTTACATGATGAAATACTTACGCTACTTCTGTTAGCTTTCTAACAATGGCAGGAAGAGGAAATGCCCCAGCCCATGGAAATGCTCTTGATAGTCTTGGATATGTAATGGGATTGGGGAGAAAACCCCAAAAAGGTGTTGCATTGAGTAACGTAACGCCCTTCACCAATTGGGGGTTACATGCTGCAAAGTACAGTGCAACATATCCTCCAAGTGAGTTCCCTACAATATAAACTGGTTCCCTGATAACCTGCAACAGAGTCAGCCAATTTAGTTTTATTTCTTACATAGCAATTTGTTCAAACTACCAAACTTAGAAAAGCCATGTAACCACAAAAGCTTTTCCCACAGCTATACGTCCTGTATGATTTATCTTCTGTAATCATCAATAAGGCAAAGAATGTTCTCTACTTTCCACTTCACAACAGAGCATTCATAACACTTGGACCAGTTAGAGCAGGAATCGCCATTCCAATTAACATTAGTTGCTTGCATTTTATCGTCCGTGACAAAAGAAAATATCAAAATATAACTCAGTTACCAGAAAATCAGATCTGAAAAGTTGCTGTCTTTGATGCAAAGAGACTTCCATTGGTCAAACGGAGCTCTGACGAGGCCCGTCAAAGGGTTGGGTATTGAATATTGGGCTTGAAAACACCTCACTCAAAGTAGATATGTAGGTTTTGAGTGTAGCTGAGAATTGCCGGTGGCGTAAAGGCTGTCAATGATCGTTGGCCAATGTGGAAGGGGTCGCCAATAGTCGTTGGTTGTAGGTGAAGCTCTGGTAATGATCGAAGTTGCAGATCAAGAGGAGGGAAACCTAATCGAAGACAGCACAGTACAGGATTTTCCAAAACAGAGGTTCTTGGAGATCAACCAGACACCAAGAGTGTCATCGGGACTCACCAGAGGTAGGAAAACTCTGGCAATGATCATCAATGGGTTGTGATGTTTTCCAAAGTTGTAAAGACTACAGCAGATGCAGATATAGGTTGTGGCAAATGCAGATAATTGTCACGACATAATCAGATCAAAGAAGAAGGCAAAGAGAAACATAGGCCAAGGAGAGAAATGCATATTCAAGCAAAGGCAGCCGGTGCTTCACCAGTATTTACAATGGCTTTTATAACATGATAGATAACATAGGAGAAGACTGATTTATGTACAATAATCCTATTAAGGTAAACAAGGCACACCAATAAATTGTAGGGCCAATTTCGTAACAACTCGAGCTTTTGGAAATTGGTAACTTCTTTAATTTAGTGTTAGTAATATTATTATTTATTGTCTTCATATACAACCTATGAAGCTTTTCAACACATTCATCCCATTTACATGATCTCAGTCATTCCATAAATATCCACACACTAAAAACATAGCACTTCATTTAATTTTACATACTTTATTCACTTTGTGAAAATCATTGCAGCAAACTTGATGTTATGCCACTGTCATGCAGCCTACAGTCATGCTCATTCTAGGTTGTAGAAGAATAGAACAATGTGTCATTGCGGTCCCTATTTTGAAAAGAGGTACACGCCAGTTGCAGAAACAATGTTCCATACTTCAGAACAATTGTAATATTGATGCATAAAGTATCCAAAACCAATTATGGCAACATAACACTGAAAGTGGTAAACAGTACCCTAATCAACATTATGACAATGGAGTACAATTAAAGTTAAGTGTTTGACCCTAGGAAATATGACTCATATGGCCCTAAAGTACCACTTAAAAGGAACAAATAACATGAGCTAAACGGAAAGTTTGCAGGCCTTGACAAGCAAGATGGAGAAATGTGAATTATAATGAACTCATGAGGATAACGAATGCAAACCAACAAGTTTTACAAATTCATTTAAGCCATAAAATATAAAGTCTATTTAACCACTATCTCAAGCAGATACTTATTGATGATTAATAGAGTGCATCCTAGTTTATGCTCAATCAGGTGAGAGTACTGGAGTAAGGAAACTCATTAGAGGTGGAATTTGTGATCCGATAAACTCAACAAAGTGCACATATAAATCGAGAAAATGGAACAAGTCAAGTTGATATAAGTTCCCATCAAAGCATGGACTGATAATCATTCAAAAACTCAAAAAGTTTTGGCCCGAGCAGTACCTCTTCTACAAAATACTGAACTTGTTCCTGCCATAAGTCGATGGAATAAACAAGCCCATTTGCCCAAGGTTCAGTTTCATCTCCAAAGCCCCACAAAGAATCTCCCCCTACTGAAATACGTGCATCCTTATACTGAGTAGGATCTTCAGATGGCAATGACATGCCCTGTCCAAGAAAATCTACGGCCCATACTCTAAAGTCACGACCCAAGTCCATTAGTTGTTTTTCATAATGAAAAGATCCAACACCAAAACCAGGAAGAAAGAGCACCGGCGGGGAATTGACATTGTCACAACCCGATTTATCGTAATGGACATTGAGATTGGGCTTCCACTCCCAGAAACAACTACTGATAGAGGCTACGTGATCACTATTGGATTCACCCGGTAATCCAGGAATCAGCACCTTTGTTACCCGTTCCCCACTTCCAGTAACAGTTACCGGACCCTCTTCGTCATCTACTACATAAGAGTCATAGCCACTAAAGACCCTTAAATCAGAATTTCGAAACCCTTTAAGAGCCTTGTACGATTGAGGAGCCCAATTTTTGTTAAGGCTAATTGAGCATGGATGGTCTCGCTTAGAATATCTGCCCCTGGAATTTATCCCAACGCACAACTCTCCATGTTTCCTTAAGCTTTTCTCGAGCAATTTACCCCTCATTGTTCTAACCTGATAGCATGGCACAGAATGGCAGGAAAGAATATCCATACCCAAATGATGACTGCTGTGACGCATAAACAAGTAAATGATTAAGAAATCTCACAAAGATAGGGCAAGGAAAGATAATTAGTCATTTAATGTGAGTCCTGTATTGGTGATTCAAGGGACCGTGCTGATAAAAACTGATAATGGTCAATTTTCTGGTCAATACTCTTTTATCTATCTTATAGCTCAGGCAAGCCAAACTGTTTTCAAGAAGTGTCATGTTTTTTTCTCTTCTGGATCACCATTCGATTATGAGAAAATTATAGTTCTCTAACCCCATAACTTTGTTTTTGGAGGATGCATCTTTCAGCTGAAGCATAAAAAACGATGAAGTAGAATTGCTGCCAAAGATATAACTGGGATTTACAACATCTTTAGAATAGGGAATAGCCTAGTAGTACCATTCTAGTGCCTGTGAATTAACTGACTACACCAAATATGACTCCTACACCACAAAGCTGTTTCAAAATTGGTATCATCCCAGAAGAAATTTTTGTGCACTCCAACACCTAGTTGGAATTTGAATTTCCAGCAGAATTGTAAGATCCAAAATCAAGTAGTGAAATTGTCTATGTATCAAGAAGTTAGAATGAGCTCCGTTTTTATACAGCCAGCCAATCAACTAATTAACCCAATATGATTTCTATCCAGCACAACACCCCTACAACTTACCCAAACGATTCTATCCTTGGACACTACAACCTTAAGTTTCCTTCTTCTACCAACATTTTCTCAGGAACCAAACACAGCTGAAGAAAAGCAAGAAAGGACTAGATCAAACGAGATCTTAAGAGACGCAAATCTAACCCAATACGAATTAAACTCTAGGGCATACCCATTATTCACAAATTCCCATAATAAGCATATACAAAACTAATTTAGAACTTATTTGCACGAAAATTAGAGTCAAACATAGTACTATCCATACAGTAAGTTAAGTAATAGCCATCAATGTATAAAGATGTTGTAAAACAAGAAGCGATCAGTTATGCTATGTATCAACTACAAGCAAGTAAACAATAGGTGTTCATACAAAGAGTATATAGAGAGAGATTAAATCTTAAGAGTAAGCCATAAATCTTACTGTAGATTCATGTCACCCGTAATCAGCAGAGCGTCATATGAGTTTCTTGAATTTCAGGGTTCTATTTTTAAGATATTCGCTGCAGAGTCCACAGAGAGAGAGAGAGAGAGAGAGAGAGAGAGACTCGAAGAAGTCTCAGTTGCTTGAACGCTTCTGATTCTTTCAGAGCCAAGGAAAAATGAGGGGTAATTTTCAAATTACTATAAAAAAACGATGCAAAAAACCGGTGACAATAATGCGCTCTATTTGTATACAGTCCGTAGGGCAGGTTTCGGAAAGTTTGTAGTGTATTTTCTTGTAGTGTGCGAATAAAACGACGCGGCCCCATTTGGTATATAGTTTTTATTTATTATTTATTTTTGTTTTTATTTTATTTTTTTGCATTTGTTGTTTAAATCTCAATGTTTTGTACTTTATTGGTCCGTCTTAATGAAAGGAATCTAATGAGTATAAAATTATGTCCAAAAGTTAAAAAAAAGTTACTAAAGACGACGAATAAGTACAAAAAACTCTGTTTTTTTATTTATTTTTGTCTTTTCTGAACTTTTTTCAAATTTAGCCGATGATTGATAATTTTTCTGAAAGCTCTTATCGAGATGAACCAATAAATCAAAAAAAATTGATGAAAAACAAAAAAATTACAAAAAAATTTCAAATAAGGACGAAAAATTTTTCAATAAATACCACGGTCCAAATGGACCCGTAATTTTATTTGTTTTATTCTTAATATTATATATTCTATGTATTTTGATAATAATTTGCGTGATAAGTTAAAATGACGTAATTTTGAAGAATAAATGAGCAAAACAACGTTATTTTATGTGCAATACACGTACACTACAAAAAATGCACTATAACTCTCCGTTCTGAGGGCATGTTTGTTTGAGCTAACAATATAAAATCTGGGAACTCACAAATGTGGAGTTTGTTTTGTTTATTAAGTTTGGTATTAAATATTCGGAGAAATATTATATCGTGGAAAGAAAAAAATATACAATACTAAAAAAATATAGTATTACAAATCTCCTCTATTAAAATAAGATAAGAATGACAATATTACTCCTTAAACAATTCCGAATGGTGTTCCTTGGTCAGTTTAGTTTATGGTAGTCTTTTTTATTAGTTTGAATGTCTTGATTATGTTGGTGTATATTTTTTTTAAGTATATTAGGTTTCGTTTAACAATTTGCATTTTTTTAAAACTTAAGTTGGTAATGCAAACTTTTTATAGTTTATGTATTATTTTTATTTCGTATAATTTGACAGTGAATAAATATTAGTTTTACTTTGTAAAAATATTATTTGTAACCCAATTTATTTGCTTAACAGAAAAATTAAACTTAGTTGTTCTTAATAATTTCAACAAGGCTCGTGAAAGATTGTATTTTTAATTAAAATTTATGGAGGAAAAGATTACATATGTGTATATTTATATATGTTTTTATACTTAAGTATAATTATTCTCATACCTAATTTTATGTACAGATATATATATATATATTTATATATTTCAAATAATCAAATATTTGCTCCTATTTGTTATAGATATACATATACATATACACACATTTAGTCCAATTTATTTAATAAATAATTGCAAGTCGTATATCATAGGATTTATTTTTTATTTTTTATTTAATACAATAAAGCAAGGTTTATGCATGTATTCTACAAGAGGCAAAATGATCAAATAACTCAATATTTGCTTAAGAATCCCTTTTAATCTACCCACACAAGACACCAACCAAATCAAGTCTTATATAAACCTTGTTTTATTGTATTAAATAAAAATTCATTTAAGTACCTCATTTAAGTCGTTCATCTACCATATCCACCCTCTGATCTAAGACCCTAAAAATTATGTCTCTATCCAAACGGCCTGTAAGCACAACAAGTAAAAGTGTGAGTCAAAATTGAAAAATCGAACTGAAATGAACATGTAAATCAATCCAAACCGAACCAATTTGGTTGGGTTTGTAGTCAGATCGATCTCCGGTTCATTTTGATTTTGGGATTTCTTAAAAAATTCAATTTGGTTTTTGGTTTTCAAACCAAATTGGTTGGTATTAAACTAAACCCTACGGTCTCGTTTGATTCGTGGATTAAAATCGATGGGATTAATAGTCCTAGGATTATTTATCCCGATACTACTTTAATACCAATCAAACCTAATCCCATGTTTGATTTAGACTGAATTATTTTCAAGATATTTCACTTGAATGTCTAAGATTTTGAACAAATATATTTTGCTAAAATTGTGTAGATATACGTATGTGGTGGTAGCATGGTGGGTCGTGGTCGTGGTGGTGTTGGTGGTGGCGGCGGCAATAGCAATGGTTGGAGGCGGTGGCGGTGGTGGTGGCATAGTGGTGGCGGTGGTGGGGGCTGGCGATGGCAATGGTTAGCGGCGACGACAGCATAGTGATGGTTGTGGTTGGAGGTGGTGATGGTAATGGTGAGGGTGGGGGTGGCAGTGGTTAGAGGCGATTGTGACAACGGTGGTGAGAACTAGCGATGGAAATGGTTAGGGGCGGTGGCAACAGCGGTGTAATGGTGGTAGTGGTAGCGGTAGCGGTGTCGGAGGTGGCGGTAGCAGTAGTCATGGTGGTGGTGGCAGCGTGGGCAGCATGGTGGTGGTGGGTGTGACGGTGGTGGTGGTTGAAGGTGGAGGTGAAGGCGTCAGTGGTGGCGGCAACGATGGTGGTCGTGGTGGACAAAAGCTGTGGAAAAATGGTTAGTACAGACGGAATTAAATGAGTCTTACCCCTCCCCCTAGGATTAGATAGTACCCCACATATAGGTATTACAATAATTCCGCGATTATTTGTCTTACTACAGTTTTAGAGAACCAAACATGGAACTGCCCGGAATTAAGCACAAATAATCCAATCCCGCAATCCTAATCCGCGAATCAAACTTGGCCTAAAAGAATAGAAAAACCTAGGGGGCAAACTAAACACAAGTTTGATTTTAGTTTTAGAAGCAAGTTTTTTAAGGTTTTTAATACTTGGTTTATCCTAATTTACTTGGTTGGATGATTGAGTTTAATACTTTAATTTTATTATGATTCTTCAAATTTGTGTTCTAAATTTAGATTTTAAATGTGATAACTACATTTTTTTTTATTATTAAATTCTAATCCGGGCTTGACCCATCTAACATGGGCGTATTAGTTTCTTAGGCCTTGTTTGTTAACCATTTTATTTTCTATTTTTTGTTTTTGTTTTCAGTTTTTTGGAATTTTTGGAAAAAAAACATGTTTGTGTTGAGTTTTGTTTACAAAAAGTAGAAAACTGTTTTCATTATTTCCGGAAAAAATGAAAACACAAGAAACTGGGTTTTCATTTTTTTTGGAAACACAAAACCGGCAACACACGTGGAAGCGGGTGAATAGTGGAGGGATGTTACACAGCGTTTGTCTGGGTTCGAAACTCGGGAGGCTTTTATTTTTTTTGTTTGTGTTTTGGGCTGAACACAGACAGCATCTCTTCGCCTAGGGTTTTGTTCTCGTTTTGGGCTAAACTCGTCTCAGCTCTCTTCGCCTTAGGGTTTCTCCTCTCAGCTCTCTTCGCCGCAGCCACGAGATCGCCGCCGCCATCTCCGTCGGCCAGATCTGAGCTTAACATACGGTATTATCTTCCTCCATCTCCCTCTCTCGTTCTTCCCTCTCGTTACAAGCAATCTGTATATATACCTCCATCGTCTTTGTTTTCGTGTAATCGCTCTGATATCTGTACATATGTTGTGTATATGTGTATAGTGCCATGAATATTCCGGAAATCTGAATAGCTATGTTAGATTCATATCTTCTGGAAATCTGAATAGCTATGTTACATTCATATATTCTGGAAATCTGAATAGCATTTACAAATGTGAACTTTGTATTACCTTTAGGTATTCGTCTATTGTGTGTTTTGCATTTTATGGTGTAACTATTAGCCAGTCCGACATCACAGCTCTTGATTACTGTTCGTGGATTTTCCCTAAGACTACATGGCTTTAACCTTTCGTTTTATTAGCAGGATGTGGAAAGGAAATAGATAAACAGGCTATAATCTATATTGCTAATCAGTATAGAGCATTCAAAAGAAAGCAAAATACGTTGGAAACATATCAACTTCAAGAAAGACAATGCTCTGTATCAGCTGCTCAAATATATGATGTTGGATGCTAGAGTGTCATAATTAGTCAATGTTGCCATGTTTGATTATGAGAAATTTAAAGAGGAGGCAACCTCTCTTTGAAAATTTTTGTGCTTGTGAAGGCACTTCTGTGTTTTGTTTTGCGGTGAAACGAGGACCCTGTCAATGTAATGGAATCGTTTTCAATTTTCAAAGAGGAAAGCCATCAAGGAAACAAGTGATCAGATGAAACTTTACCCTTCCACGCACCCTCCAGAACAAACGGAAATCCTGTTATCAACCAGAAGGAATGGAATGACAGAAAACAAGATACTTTTGATGTGAAGCTCCTTGGAGATGTCGATTTGCTCAATTAGCCACTTGTGACTCCAAACCCTTTATCCCTCCAAACTCATGGTTGCCCCATTTGAAGTAAGCAACCCGATTTGGGTATTTGCTTGTTTTTGCTGAGTTTTATGTTTTGCACTCTTTGTTGTGGGCTGTTCACTGTTGCCAACTTGCATTTGGCATTTTGATGGATGACGGAAATCCTTGTCTTCCTGTTGGATTTTACAGTCACATCTTCAAGTCTTCTTGATCCCTCCTGATCTTGGTATTTAGTTTTCCTTCTGTCTGAGCTTTTTTCTGGCTTGCTTCTCACATCCTTTGTGTAATCGTGATGATTGTTTTCTCATTGCTTCTTTTGCTTATAGGTAAGTATTATGTGGTTGATTCCGGCTATTCAAATATGCCGGGATTTTTGACACCGTACAAGGGTGAGCGGTACCACTTATCTACATACCGTGGTCGTACTAGATTGCCCCAAAAAGAAGAGGAATGGTTTAACTACCACCACTCATCACTTCGCAACGTGATAGAGCGTTCTTTTGGTGCATTGAAGGCACGATTTCCCATTTTGATAACAATGCCTAGGGGATTCAGTGTGAAGACCAAAAAATATATTCCAACCGCATGTTGCACAATCCACAACTTCATAAGAATGCATGACCCAAATGACAGGGTGTTTCTTACATATAGCGATGAGGACATGATTGTTGATAGTGAACAGTCTAATCATGGTGCTGAAAGTTCTACGTCATCCTCACAACAATTTAATGTAACACCAAGTCAATTGCGACAAATGGGTAGACTTCGTGACACTATTGCCCGTCAAATATATCAAAGCCAAACGCGTTGATATTTGTGTGTTATGTTGTATGTACTTACTTAAGGTTGTAGAATACAAATGTTATTATATATATGTGCATATTTTTTCAGCACTTGGTTTGTAATATGTAAGGAATATGACTAACTTATCTCCATTTCATATTTTGTCGAACGTTTTGCTTGGTTTTTCTGTGCATTTGTAATATTATTGTAGTTGTGAATCTAATGAGATACATTGGTAGTTACAATTAATTAATCTTATTTTTAGGTATGGCGAAATATGAAGAGTTTGGCCCTCCATGTAAATGTCGCTTCGGTAGAATGGTGTTACGAATAGCAAAGACAGATAAAAACTATGGAAGACCATTTTATCGATGCCCCCGTAATCTGAACCATCGTAGTGGGTTTATATGGCAAGATGAGCTACACCTCCATGATGATTTGCCACTGGATCACCTTCCCCAACAAAATTATAATGGTAGATCATCGGAAGTGACCAACAGAGCACGCTCAACAGACTGGATCAAGTATTTTGTGTGTGCTTCGTTTGCATGCAATATATTTTTATGTTTTATTTTGTTCTTCGTGTTCTTCGTTATCATTCTGAAGATGGTTGTGTAATATTTTAGCTATGCAGTATTTTAATTCACTTTTGTACAACTATTCTGGATTGACGGATGATGAAATTAGTTTGCTTATGTAATATATTTTGTTATTCAAAAATATTTTTTTGTAGTAATAGTCTGTTAGTACAAATCAAAAAAAAAACCGCAAACGGGGGCATACCAAACATGTTTCTGTTTTCTGTTTTACAAAAAACAAACAAAAATTTAGGTACAAACAAACATGTTTTTTATTTTCGTTTTTACAAACAGAAAACGAAAACAGAAAACAAAAAACAGAAAACAGAAAATAGAAAACAGGAAGCTTTACCAAACGAGGCCTTAGTATTTTTTTTCCGATTTGAATTTGAGCCCAATCAAACCGAAATCGAAAAAACTAAACCAAAGATTTCGGTTTACAAAATTCCAAATCAAAATTATCGTTTTGATCCTAGTTTGTCAACCAAATCGGATTGGTTATACCCCCAACAAACAAGGTTAGTTGTGGCCTAACATGGGCATTTCTCCGAATCTATAAATGCGATCCGAATTGTTTCATCTAAGGGTGATCCCTGCCACTCACTGCGTTTCCATTGAGCAGATTGTTGTACAATGAAATTAGAACATGCTAACTAGAAACCCCTATGAACAGCAGTTAAGGTGTAAACAATGTGTTAGAATATGTTAAAAAATCGAATGTAAAGATACTGAAGTGTATTTAATGAGTGGAATATAAGCTGAAGATTTTTTGTGTTTTGGTATTATTTGAACCATATATACAACTGGGTAGCATTACCCATGTTCCAAGGCAAGTTTCTAAGAACTAACGGTTGACACCCTTGCTTCAAAGTTTGTGAAATTGATGATTTACTATTTGTTTTGTAGGACGACATAGATTAATGTTTTTAACATAATTTTTTTTTCAAAATCAATGAAATTTCCTTGGTGTTCCAATTTGTTTCATTTTATTACCACTCTTTTTTAAATAGGACGATGTTTAGGGGATTGCAGATTTAATGAGGAAAAGATTAATTGAATGTAGTAGGTCTGATTTGCACAATAGTGGACTTTCGACCCACGATCACTCTCCGCCCATCTATGATGGGTCCGAGTTGGGACATACCCAAGAATGACTTCGCTAAACACTCTGTAGGAGAAGCTCGGATGGCCTAACGAGCTTTGATTAGTGCCGAAAGACAACGAATCAAACTTGACCGAATTCTCATATTGTCAGCTTTCGTCTTCGAGGGAATATCCCTTCAAGACTTTAGCTCTTATCGTACTGTCGAGGGCTTTACACTCAGCACGGCCACGTGGAGATGTATTTCCCATGTTACAAACAATTGCACGCATGGACGTTGAGTAGGTAGTTACTGGACATGCGAACGTGCTCGTCCGATCTGCACGGGTGTGGGACATGTGGCAAGAGCATTGTAATTCCCAGACCATGGTGCGACATTCTCAGCCGGAGCTTCGGGCAAGCTCTTGGGTTCTTATTCTATAAATACTCCAAGGCTATTTTAACCTCATGTGTGCACACATTACAATTTCAAGTTACTTTTACTTCATTCTATAAGCTAACTTGATCGTTGGAATACTCGTTGAAGACCCAACTCCAGTCGGCACTAACCTAGTGTTGAATGTTTTGCAGATTTAGTGAACGGTTCACAAGGTTCACTCGAGAAATCCAACTCGTGAATTCCAAACTCCACATCGAAGATAATTGGGTTTACCTGCTCTTACTAATTTGCCTATGCATGTCCAATATTATTAGAAATGCCCACCCATTTTCTTCCCAATTATCCAGCATAAACAAACATAACTACAAAAATTCAGGGTGTTCTTACCGCTAAGGGATACTACAACCAAAAAGAATGATAAATATCACTGCCATGTTCAGCACACTTCACAGCAAACCATTGTTTGTTTCTTTCTTTCTTTCTGGATATGGTCTGTAATAGAAAACCCTACGTTGGTTTGGTTTGCTTGCACTCGCGAGATATTAAAAGGCCATTACCTTCGACCTCCACCATGATAAGTATGTAAATTGTACAAACACCGAGTGAACTAATAGAGAGAGCGCAAAAGCCAAAGCACCCACGAAAAGCATTCCTTTCATTTTACACATTTCCTGAGCAAAATATCATTTTTACAAAAACCAAAGCTAAATACATACAATATTGAACATTGCGGCAATTTAATCTCGTATCTTTTGGATTCCAACCCAACGTGCATAATCCACCCACCTGTCCAATGAGAAAATTAGAAAGCGAACTTCGTGAACTAAAATGGAAGGTGTTGGTTAGTTGTTACTGTTCAAATCCTAATGTAATGTTGAAGATGCTTACATCAATGACCCCAAGAATGTATTGCCAGTTCGAACAGCAAAGCAGATTGCACTCAGCAAAATCTTGTGTTGATGAAGCAAAGGTTCCAGTACCCGTTGCTCAATCACTCCGGCCAGTACTTGGTACCTGTAAGACAAAAATTGCATGTCACAAAATATAATATGTGAACTGCACCACATGAACCAACTAGAGCTTGGCTAGCAGGCCACTCTTGTGCGCTCTCTAATGAAAGGTCAAGGGGTCCAATAGAAAGAAAGGATCATTAATTTTCCTGAACGAATATTTCTTTGTTTGATTAATTGTGGCGAACCTCACATGATTGATCTAGTGCCAATTAAACTGCATGTTCTGTAGTCCATCATAACTAATAACCTCCCACCCTCTACGAATGTTGTCATTCGGAACTTAAATACATCGATTCTACTAATACTGCATATTGATATGCACACGGAATCAGTATTCAAAAAAGTCTTTTCTTTCCTAGCGTTTTCCTTCATTGTTATGCTCTCTTTTCTTTCCTTTCCCTTTTTTATTTTTATTTTTTTGTGGTGACATCTATTCCCGATTATCCGCAAACAAAAAAGTTTTCAACACTATCAATATTGAAATCAAACAAAATCTTAAGACCCCATTAAATGAACCTTTTCCCTTTTTTCTACTTTCAATGGGCACTTCCATGGAGCCCTAGAAGTTCTCCGATATTCCTTTTATCATTTCTACAAGTTTTTTTACACTACCTCGAACAAATAATTCAGCACCAAAGATATTTATGTTCTACATTTTCAGTGCTGCTTCAATAATCCCCTTGGAATCTTCGGCAGCCATCATGCCATCTACAAATCACATGCATACTAGAATGCCAAAGCTGGCTGACTGATTGGATGACCTGTCCACGTTTACCAACCATAAAACCTTTGGATCCACCTTCTCTATCGTCTGGTTTTGCTTGGTTCCTCCTTCCCGTCGACAAACTCGACAAGGAAATCAACTACTACTTGTCCTTTGATTGCCTTTCGTGGTTGGTAGTATCTCAAACTCTCCAACCTCCAGTGACCAGTAGACCAGTCATTTAGATGTTTTTGGTTTGTGTAAGACCTGCTTTAGAGGTTGATTAGTGAGAACTAATATGGTGTCATCCTCAAAATATGGGCGCAAACGGAAGACGGAAGTGACAAGTGCAATGGCTAGTTGATTTATCCGGGGATATTGGCACTCTGGCCCCCGTAGGGCTTATTGTGGTATTACACTAGTTTTTGAACCCCTTCTTCCTCCCTAACCAAGGCCAAGCTCACCTTGTCTGAGAAAACTGACAAATAAATGCAGCAACACACTCAGGAGTACATTCAAAAGCCTTTTTCAAAGTTCTGAAGAAAGGCAAGCACTAATCTATCACTCGGCTGACGACGCGGTTGAGTGCTACCGACCTTATGGTCAAGCATTGTGTCCCCCTAATTGTTCTGGAGGACTGCATTTCTACAATTGCTTGAATGTTCTCCGGATGGGCTTCGATACCACTCCGACTGACCATTAAGCCTCTTTTTCAAAACCACAATTTCATGGGATGAGTTTCATGTTATACTTTTTCAGGATGGAGAAGGTTTCCCCCAAGTAGGTCAGGTGGTTTGCACCTTTTCGGCTTCTGGTTAGCACGTCCACATAAACCTCCACGTTTTTGCCTATTTAATCTTCAAACATCCGGTTGACTAGTCATTGGTAAGTGGCCCTTGCACTTTTCAAGCTAAAAGGTATTACTTTGTAGCAACAGAGTCCTTGTTTGGTAATGAAGGACGTCTTCTCTTTGTCAACCGGGTTCATGTGGATTTGGTTGTACCCAAAGAAGGCATCCGTGAAGCTAAGGAACTCATGCCCTGATATGGAGTCGAACAATCGTCAATTCGAGGGAGCGGGTAGCTGTTTGTTGGGCAAGCCTTGTTCAAGGCGGTAAAGTAAAGACACATCCTCCACTTTTCATTGGCTTTCTTCTCCAAGACTACACTGGCTTGCTATTTCGGTTATTGGACCTTCCGAACGAAGCCTGCTTTATTCGACTTCTTAACTATAAGGACCGTCCCAGTCTGTTTTGTTTTATCTTCAAATTGTAATTATTGAACAATTGAGAGTTCGGGAATTTAACTGTTAATCCCTGTTTGTTAGGAGTGGTTTCGAGAAATCGTTGGACCTGAGGGGTTGGATTGTGATTGTGCTTTGATAAATTGGTGGATAAAATTGATTTTTTCCTAATGCAATTCATTCTCACAAAACAAGTCAAGTGTTCCTCTCCCTCTCTTGTGTGCGTCTCTCTCTCCAGTTTCGTGCCAAAAGCGGAGGTTCATCCAGATTCTCTAAAAGCATAAGCCGTGTTTGGGTGCCCTTATTGCACAGGAACATCAATCCTTGCATCGAGGGCTTCGAATCAAGTTGGGTGTTGATAGCTTTCGCGGGCAATCGGTGGACATCACAATCCTCTAGGATTTTGATGGAATCTCAAATTCGAGATAAGATTTCGTGTTAAACTTTTGTTTAAGGTTATTCCATTCGTCGAGAGTACCGTTCTTGATCGATTCTATGATATTCTAATGCTTGGCGTGTGATTTGGTATTTAAATCGAATTTTTGGTCTGCCATGGAGATTTGGAAATCTGTAAATCGCACAAATTGGTACAATACTGCGAGGTAAAAAGATCGCCCGAGCGACCTCTTCACCGCTCTAGCGTCTTCGTAGTTTTCAACATGTTTTCTAATGGGTCTTGAGATTGGTCCTAAATATTGTCTTGATACAGAAACATGTCAGTGGTTGTGTGTTGGGGCATATGTGTGGCCATGCGTCGTGGTCGTGAGTATCCTAGGAAGGTGACTGTGTGATTCTTTCAGTTAGAGCCCATACAATCAAGAAGGTGTCTGTGTGATTCCTTCAGCAAGAGTACCTAAAATTACATTAATGATAAGGTACAACTTGAAAAGTTCTTGGGGTGAGAGCCTGTCACACTCATGAAGGTGTTGAGAATGACTCCTATTGTGAAAGCCTGTAAAAGTATTTGAGATGGGAATGTGTATTAGGATCTCGCATAGGTTGGTCTGGTTGCCAGTTGTGGCAGGTCTCATGTGTTCTGAAATCTAGTAGTATAGTAAAACCATTTGCGAAATATATACTTTTGTATTTAAGGAAAACTTATATGTCTTGATGCAAGACAGGATTTAAGCTTCTTTAAGCAATTGTTTAGCATGCTATACGTGTTTGCCCCTTTTTTCTAAATTTTTCTATTTCTAGTCATACTATGGTAGATTAACCAGAACAATATTCCAAGATGCAATGGGACCTTCCATGCAGATCCATACGAAGGAAAATCGACACCAATTATTTTCATCAGAAACACTCAAAGTACGAAATTCTAAGTTATATAGTACTCCATATATGAAGTCCATTACAATCTACATTAATTTCGCAGGACAAAACGTATAGTATATAATGTTGACTAAAAGGGATCATGAAATTGGTTGAATTCATATTAGTCTAGGTACAACAAAACAGTTTTATTCAATAAAAATAGAATCAAGAGGACTTATTCGAGATCTACTTTATGATTCGAAATTCATTGGACTTTAAGAAGGTGACATAAACCACTATTTCTGCAGTCAAGAAAATAATCAAGTGTAATGGAGCAAAAATAAAGAGAAATGAAAGCTCATTAGAGTAACACAAGAGTAAGTTCCAAATAATCCACATACCTAAGGTTGCTAGAAACTGCCATATAGACACCATAGGCAACACTAGTTGACAATATGGGTACATCCTCTGCCTCGCCAGCAAAAGTTTTATCGATTGCCTTTCGAGCATTAATCAAGGCATTTGTTATTCCAGTACCAACCTGAAAAAAGCATCTGTCAGCATATGCTACCAACCTGACCGTAGAACTTCAAGACAAGTGCCTTATCATGAAATTGAAGGACCTAAGGAAGGCTTGCAAACAGCTGTTTAGGTAAAAGGGATTAGCTTATTGATCTTATGGTTGGCTTTCTCGTTTGGAATACGTAGTTGAGTAATTTGCTAAAGTTTTGTAATTAAATGGAGTTTCAAGGAAGGCAAGTAGCCGATAGAAATGAAACATCCTTTTTTGTGCCATATAATCTTTGGAAGACTTTGATAAATAAGCCCCACTTGGTCTGCAGAAAGGAAATGGCCCAGTTTTCCTAGATGCTTCGATTGCTTTAATCTTACAACATTTGACTCCCTTGCAGATGTACGCTGTTATTGGTGATCCCCTGCATCATCTTCTCAAAATTGGATCTTAATGAAGCTGCACATAACTTTAATATGTGGACCTCGGAATATAAAAACATATACATGCAAATTATCAATTGAGACCTCATAACATTTCCAACACAAACATGCATGACAACAACAATAACAAGTCCTTGTGAGGAACTGTTTGTCAGCAAAGGAACTCGCCATTACAGAACTTCCATACATCATGTCAAAGTTGAATGCAATTAGTCCATATTCGCTATGCATCCATGCTCCAAACATCCAATTCCTTTTACTAATTTTCAATATGAAACTGAGGAACGAAATTTGGCAGTCATTCAAATGCACCTTTCAGTAAAATATTCCGTTGTCGTCATTTTTTAGACATCGGTAGTGAATAAGAATCATCCCTTAAGTTCAACTCTACTCTTATTACGCTGAATCTAAAACTCTTTGTATATGATGTGAACCCAAATCTTACACCATAATACAAAGTAATCAGACTCTAGCCTTACACATGTTCAAGTGCTAAGGACCAATATAGCTATTCACATGATATGTACCCTCAACCATTTCATATGATATTACTGTTCAAAAGCCCAGTAAAAGAATAAGAATGAATAGTAAGATTCTAGGTTTTGAGGTACGAATAAATTACTTTCTTCAAGACAATATTTTCTCCCCCACTCAAATCAAGTTTTCTACTACGTTCCTAGTAAATCGCCCCAAGGATAAAACAGAACTTATGGATTCTATTAGATGGCAATTCTAGAGAGATCCCTAGAACATTACATAGGAAAAAAGGTATGAGGGGTAAGAAGGAGAGCACAAGAGAGAATTTTTGTGGGAAAAGTTTTGTATTTATAGACAATTAGGGGTCCTTATGCAGAGTCATAAACTCATAACTCTTCTAAAGGATAGACACAACTCTTATGAGAAGTTACAACTTCTGTCCAGACTCATAACTCTTATACAAAGTTACAACTTCTATAACTTTTATGAAAAGTCAGCACTTCCTATATAATGACAATTATAACTAGCAGTTATATCTTTTGATGAACATACAGGTCTCTTAGTTAAATATTTTTATGAGATGAGAGTATTTTTGAAAATCAGAAGTACACAAACTCTTCAAAAATCATAACTCCTACGAAAAGCCACAACCTTTATATTTAATGATAATTATACAAATAATCTTGTCTTTAACAAATACACACGTCTCTTATTCAAGAATCTTAATGAATTGAGGGTATTTTTGGCAATTAAACATAGACAAACCCTTCATTCTTTTCTAAGAAGTATAGATTTTCTTCTTTTTTACTTCCTGGATATAGATTCCAATTCAATTCAACAATGGAAAACTGTCCTCCACATGCCCGGTATCAGAATGTACCTTCAGCATGTAGCATCAAAATTTAACAACCTCCAAAAATCTTCAATCAACAATCTTGCACAAAGACTTGAATGTTAGCCGAGACTACTAGCTTTACTTATATTGAGATTGCAACAAACCAAACTGAGCCTTCAGTCCCAATCAAATGGGGTCCGCTACATAAATCTATTTTCTCCAATAAGCTCTATCAAGGCCATCGTGTTCCATTAACCAATATGCAATAAATAAATATCATACTCATAGAAAAATAAGGTATAACAAGAATGTTTCATTGAATCAAAAAGAAAGTTTCTGTAGCAAAAGAACTAAAAACAACTCAAACATTCACAGCTAAATGACAAGGGAACATGAATATCAACACCGGAATAGAGTAGCATTCCCAACATTTGCAAGCAACCTTGATAGACGAACCTCTTGTACAAAAGAAGTTTAAAGCTAAAATTAGAGGTTTCCACACGTGTGATGTTTTGACTTACCAAAGAAGCACCGGTCCCAACTGCAAATAGCTTGGCCCCATTACGCTGCAGTGTAGATCAACATACCGTAAGTTTCATCACTTCTCCATAAAAGTGAAATTCTGTAGTTGTCAACAATTCAAAACCATACCACAATGGCCCCTGCTCTCTGTAAAAGGGAATAGGATGTACCAGCCAGTGCAATCTGGAAAAACGGATTGAAGATCATGCTTAGTTGACTCTGTGGAGTTTTATAATAATATTACTAATATGAGTCGATGTCAACACAATAACCTGGAAAGCATTGTCAGGGCAGCCATAGAAGAACTTAGCGAGAGGTCCAGCACTGATGGCAAGAGCTGGCCGAAGAGAAACTGTAGGAGCAGGAAGCCAAACAAGCATGAAATCTGCAATGATGGCCATCACCTAAAACAGAATCTATTAGAAATTTGTGTACTCTAAAATTGGAACTGTAAGGTTTTCTGAATCACTAGTACAGGCATATGACATAGATAAATAGTCAGTAGAGTATGTCCTCCGTACTTAATCAGCATTTGCATTGATCTACTTAGTAAGGAACGCATCTTAATGAGCTCAGATTCTTTATAGGGTTTCTTTCATCCCTAATATAGATGCATTGACAAGATATCGCGGGGTGGGGATTTTTGGAAAACACAAGCAGCCCCATATAATATTTCGGTCATGTTAAGAACTGCCCATTAGGTGGCGGTGAAGGTCTTAAGGAGCACGTATCGCCAAAACAATGGTTCTTCTTCTGTGGGAAACAAAGAAAAAAGAAACTTCAATGCACTTTTCACATATATCAATACACTCACGTATACTTCTATACATCTTCTACATTATCCAACACACTTTTTAACATTAACCACCACCCATTGGACTGTCAGTAGCATTTTCCATTATATTTGCATGTACATATGAAAATAATTATGTCACTTTTAATATTAAATTCTTTTGCTTTATTACATTGAAATAGTGAAGATTCATTTTTTCACATTCTGCTTGGAAGAAAACAAATATGTACAAAAAGCACTAATATCTATATTTAAAGTATTTTCGTTTAGGAATGTAGAATCACTAAAGTATAGATTAGGATTGATAGGTGTTACTTGAAAATGTATTCAGGGTATCTTATTTTACCCTGACTCATGACTAGTATATATAAAGAGTGAGTACAAAGACATAAATGACTCAACATACCCACAAACCCTAATACTAACCAAGGCTGGTTGCTTCCCCTGACCTTTCCTATGAGCTAGAAGGCAGCTCTTGATGTTACACACACACACACGCACACATATACGTGTACGTAGCACTCCCCCTCAAGTGGGAGAACAAATTTCACACAGTCCCACCCTCTTACACAAAACTCTAATCACGGTTTGAACAAAGATTTGGTGAAGATATCAGCTAGTTGAGTTTGTGAAGATACAAAGGGGTAGTTAACACACCATTTCTACCTTTTCTCGAACATTATGACAATTCACCTAAATATGCTTGGCTCTTTCATGAAATGCGGGATTCGAAGCAATATGACTCGCTGCTTGATTATCACAATACAAATGTATACGCAACTTCACACCAAACCCTAACTCCTCGAGTAAAGACCGCACCCATACAACCTCACATGTAGTGTGAGTCATAGCTCTATAGTCAGGTTCGGTACTAGACCTTGCATCAACCCTTTTCTTCTTGCTCTTTCAGGTAATAATATTTCCACCTATAAAGGTACATTATCGGATCATTGATCCTTTACCGGATGGTGATCCTATCCAGTCAGCATCGTTAAAGGCCTCGACACGCATATGAGCATTAGAACGGTAAAAAAAACTGCGGCCAAAATGGGGCCTTAAGATATTTGACAATGAGATGAATAGCTTCCTAATGTGAAAGACGAGGAGTTGACATAAACTTACTCACTATACTAACAACAAATGAGATGTTAAGACGAGTAACGGTGAGATAATTCAACTTGCCAATCAAGCAGTGATACTGGTCCCGGATGAGGAAGAATCTCCCTACTACCAATGCAAAGTTTGACATTTGGATTATAGCCGTCTCCACAGTCCTTGATTCTAATAAACCAGTCTCCTCCATAATGTCCGATGCATACTTTCTTTGTGACAAATTAATACCATCCTTGAATCTTGCAACCACAATACCTAACAAATGCCGCAACTTATCCAAATCTTTGGTATGAAACTAACATTATAAGAACATTTTTAACTCATCAAAGCCTTTCTGATCATCCCTAGCAACGATGAGGTCATCCACATGCACAATCAATAGCATTTTCTCTCTATCTGACGAACGATAGAAGACAATGATCAGAATGAGAGCGATACATACCAAACTGTAACACAACATCACTAAACATGCGAAATCAAGCTCAAGGTGGCTACTTCAAACCATAGAGAGCATTGCGGAGCCGAGACACTAGAGAACCCTCCCCCCTCAGCAACAAACCCCGAAGGTTACTCCATGTCTACTTATTCTAATGGATCACCGTGTTAGAAAGTACAAACTGACCGTAAGTGCAAAGAAACATCTATAGAGATTGCAAGAAGCAAAATCACATATGGCTAAACATCTGCGGCTAACAAAAGAGGCTAAAATTGCCATCAAAAGGAAACACACACTCCAGGTAAGAATTCAGATTAGTACCCATATAGAGCGAGAAATTAAGTAAATATGCATTAAGGTCCAATTTATTGGAAACACAAAAAAGGTCGCGGACATGCAGGAGAATACGGTTGGGTTGATGAACAAATAGCCCAATGAGATCAGAAAAATTGTTAGGTAGTTCCTTTCAGCTCTTAATGACACTCAATTGACACCTTATCGACCTCCAAAGAAAATGGAACCTCCTTAACCATTAAACCAACTTTGTTTCTAGTCTCACAAACAACTTTCTCAGGCTCAGGTCGAGATAAAATAGTACATGTTTGCTTAATCAAGCCCTCCGTGGAGGAATTAGGTTGTGCCTCCCTATGGTTTGGTCTAGGTTTTTGACACTGGAGCAAGATGGATCCACCATTATACCAAATACAAAAATCTTTCCCTGCCCCTGTACTCACAAACGATATCCATCCAAGAACGACCAAGGACATGACGAATACCAATGGGTACAATAAACAACTGTTGGATATAAATTATCCAGCAGTTGCATTGAACACCTTTTTGAGACTAGAAAAATAGTGTAATTTTTTCAAGTTGTCTCATATGGTCGTGGGTGTGGTTCAATTGCAAGAGTTTTGTTTTAATACCAAACTCACAAATCATACATACGAAAACTGTCATCGATAACAATTTTGCAGAATTTTTACCTACAGTGTGCTAATGTATAAAAATGTACTGCCAACTTGATGAGGAACAATAGTTGGAAAAGAGGGCCTAATGCATCTAATGGTCCCACTTAGCATTGAAGTGAGTGTTACTTAGTTCTATCCTAGTTCACACGTCATTGATGTATCAGCTTTGCAAGGCATGCTATATCACCGGTCCATGTTATAGGGTGCAAGGAAACGAGAAACACAACTTGACGGGCCCTTTTGCCAAACTTACTAATTTTGGAATGATTAAAGGTAATAACCTGAATTATAAAGGGAGACTAGTACCTTTGTGAGAGTAATTTAGCACCCAATTGTATTTTGATGTTGCATTGTACTTGCGTAGATCCCAAAAGTGAAATCCCAGTTGCCCAATTTCTGTTTTCTTTGTTGTTTTCCTCTTTTTTAATCGGGGCTTGCAAATTTGTGTTAGGTGGGCTGAGATGTGGGTCACCCCCATTAGCTTGGTAGGACCGGGGTAGGTCTTTGGCTTGAATTGGATCGAATTGGGGTGGCTTAATAAAAGTAAAGTGGGTTGTGTAGTTATTGGTTTATAGAAATTGACCAACCATTAACTGGGTGGTAAAGATCAAATTTGCTGGGTTAGGAGTGGGCTGATCTGGTTTAGTTGGGCCTTTTTTAAGTTAAAAGGCAATCAGGGATTGGTTTAAGCGTCTTGGGTCGGGTAAAAGTTGACTTACAATATGCAAATAAAGTTTATGGGTTGGCTCAAGGAATTTAACATATGCAAGTTCTCTTCAATGGATGAGCAAAATGTATGCTTACAGCTGCTGCGATGGAGAACGTAAAGAGGGCATGGATGTGAGGAAGACGGGGTGATTTTGAGGGGAGAGGATATCGGAAGGTGGAGTGGGCCCAAACTGCGTCTGATGGTGGAAGAGCGGGACTAACGCCAAAATATTCGTAGCGATTGGGTTTTAGAAGGTCTGGGATGCTCATGGCTGTCCAGTTTACAGTGGATATAGTTGGAAGGAGGTTGCGGTGCTGGTGGGGCTACAATTGAGGTTTGGGTTTGATGTACGCGATGGGGCTGTGGGAATGGATTTTTCGGGAGACAGTTTAACCTGTTGGGTTGGCTGCGATAGAATGTAGTCTGATGGTGTGAAATCTGGTGTGTTTGTTATTGTGAAGTCCGGTCCGTTGAAAGTGGTTTATAAGGCTTGGATTTGGGCAAAGCTTAATGGGATAACTTCATGGCAGGATATTACGGGAATAACCTGGCATGTTCTGCTCATATGGCTGTTGTTGCCTCCGATGGCTGCTGAGAATCTGATGACAACTTATTTCTGTTTTATTTTTTTGACATGGATTGCAAGCAAAACAAACACATACAATCAAGAAACTATCAAGGATATTTTGTAATTTGGCTCTTTGATGTTAGAGGTATTTTAGCAATTTTACACTCAGTAGACTTAAGTGAGTCTTAATTAGTCTAGCTGTATAGGAAATCTTTGTCCAGGTGGACTCAGTAAATCTTTTTCCTTGTAGGAAAGTAGAGTATGTTGTACAGTATATATAAACATAACTAAAGGTCACTGCCATGGAAAAGGAAATTCCGAGTATACCATAAACAACCTTGTTGTATGTTAGAGCATAAGCCAGAATGTTGGCATTGCAGTTGCTTGTAAGAATGTCGGCAGTCCATTAGTTAAATGACAGACGAAAGGGATCCTACACACAACAATTTTATGTAACTAGGTTCTACACAAAGACAATAGGTCAGCCAAAAAACATACGGCCTGGATGTGTTTAGCGTTTAGAGGAGGAAAAAGAAAAGTTCTTATGTTGTTCCTATGAATTAGTTCTATTTCTTCTCAATTTCTTATTTCTTTTCCTTCCTTTTAATACTTTGCGCTAACCAAGGAAAGAAAATCGAGACCAGACAGATGGAGCATATCATTTTTCAGCATCCACTGGATGTACTTATATAGGTAAGCATCAAACAAGAGATTGCCCTCTTGACAGTAAGGTAAAGGCCATCAGATATCACTTTCTTTCACTTGTTACCATCTTGAAAGAAATGTTTCTATTCGGTTTCTTCGTTTACTGTATGAACAAGAGACCAATTAATGGCAGTCTGACTACAACTGGCATAAGCAATGTAATTTTTGGTTCATTTGGACTTCAAAGAAGACACGCAAAAAGAAGTGGTAAATTGCTAAGTAGTTTCTGATTATGGCTGCATACCTAAGGTTAATCCGTGCCCTACTCTATCAGAAATTTCAACAAGCCCAGTGTTGTACCAACAGAGCAAATGTTAAAGTCTAATGATACAGCAGAATACCAACCACGCTGCATACATTCTTAGTACTTAGACCAACGGACGAAAGAACAAAAGAACAGCTACACAGACCCAAAAAAAGAGATTACATTTACTGTATGGTACCCAGTACACTTCGATAGAAGCACATAGGCATGCTTTCAGTAACACCACTGAGTCAAGGATAGCTGTCGCCATCTTAATCATTAAATTCAGGGTTTTGCGTATCAATTTATTTAATTGGTCACCCCCGAACCCAGACTGTTTGTACTTTCTACCATAAATTGGCTGGCCCTACACTGAACTCTTTAGGCTGGATTCAAGGCCCATTGAGATCTATGGAATTCGCAGCCCTAAACAATTTGCATCCTTAAGCAAAGGTCGATAGCTTGATATCAAACAATTCCTAATATTATCCATCCAAAACTTATACCAAATCTTAATGTTTATTTCTGATAACCATTCTCAACTTTAATGAGCTTAATTATACTTTCCCTATCTGCAGTGTTTCTATTGCCCCATCTGATTATGTAGCCTTGATGTAAGTATCGCAAATCCATCCTTGTGTTCAACAATGAATATTTACGATCATTAGCAATATAAGGCTGTGCCAGTGTCTCAGTACGAAAACTGAGACATACACATGGCACAACTAGATATGAGACATTTTTGCTAGTCGATAGACGTGAGAAGTTTATCATGACAACAGCCATACCACGTCTGCAAAAACAAAATCAAGCTCCTTGGTGAATTTCTCTCTACGCCTTTCCCACTCCGCAGCAGTCTGCAGAGTAACCAACAGTAAAGAAGTAGGATGTCAGAGAAAATAGATGCTTAAGCTCTCCTAGAATTTAATTATAAGCAATCAAAATACTTTCCATCAAACAAAAACAAAGACCGTATAACATCCAAGGAACTTTCACATTGTGTAGAAGAATAACAAATAAGAAATGCATAATTCACTTCTAAGATAAGTGAAAACACATTCACCAATTTCGGTCTCTTTGTTAAACTTGAAAGTTACAACTTGGAATTGCAGCCAAAATGAGTCGGGGTATTTCTGAAGTACCAAAACATAACTCATAAATAACTCCATTGACACAAAAGCCCAAATTATATCCTCAACCTTGCCAGTTAACCCGTCTACCTTGTTCATCGTGGGTTGGACGAGATTGCTTGATTGGAGTATTGAAAAACCAACACAAGAGCCAATATAGAGAAATAGACAAACAAGTTCAGCTTTCTATGAGTTCTTTTTCTAGATGGGAATACTTAAAAAGAAGTCTATGGGATCATATGGATGTTTGTTCCTACTTTTACTCCGTTATTAGGAATCACAATAAGGGTCCTACTCTCTCCTCCTCATCATCGCCATTTCTACTCTCTATTGAGAATAAGCTATAATCACTTCTTTGCAAAAGAGCTAGGGATCCTTATTCTCACCCTCAAAACATCTCCCACCCAAGCTACCAGGGCATTCCAAGAAAGCTACAATCATCTCCTCTATAAGCATTCAGATGAAGCCTTGAGTCCACGGAAATATGGAGGGCTCCATATTTTGAAGTTCCAGTCAACTATTTTAGGGCCTCCAATGAAAGCTGCTAGGTCTTGGTCAAGGTCTTCGTAGGTGAATAACCTAACCACTAAAAGAATAAAAGAAATCCTATACATGAAACTCCAAGAATCGTCTACAAGAATCCACGTGCAATTCATACTTGACAGTACTAGCTTAGAGTTGTTTACTTATTGTAGAACGCAAGTCATGAATATGGTGAACAAACAACTTGTCGGAATTCTCAAACTTGCTCGTGGGGAGTCATGGAAAGTAGATGTGTTGGCTTTCGTGGTTCATAGCCGTGGACGACTTCAAAGGGGCACATACCAATGGACCTACTGACAGAACTATTATATGCAGATTGGCCAGTCAAGAAGATGACGTCCTAGTTCCTTTTGACTGTCTGTGATTAACAACTTCTCAATACTAAACTTGTGACCACGAAGAGAGACCGCAGTAAGTTTAGCGCTCGTTATGCTCTCTTTGTTTTCCTAAGCTATGGTATCAATCAGAAGTTTTATCATTGTTATGACCCTATGACCACCAAGTTGTTTGTGTCTGGGCATGTTAGTTTTCTCGAGCGTTTTCCATGTTTCTCCCTTCCACCCAAACTAGCACCTTGTTGCTAAGGAAGCCTTAGTTCTTATTGATCCTTTCCCGAGTACATCTTTACTCTCAAAGTATTTGATCTTCTTGCTCCCTACTCCTTCTCCTTCTACCTTAGTTCCATCCTTCCCTTTACTTTACTCTCATCATCATGAAGCTCCTGCTCTAGCTTCGGCTCTGTCTTCGACTCTACAGCCCAATAACCTTCCTCTTTGGACCCTTACCCATCTGACCACCATTATCCTACTTGTGATCATCGTCCCCCGATAACAGTTGGCTTTACTACGGGGTATTTCTGAAGTATCAAAACATAACACATTAATAACCCCATTGACACAAAAGCCCAAATTATATCTCCAACCTTGCCAGTTAAACCGTCTACTTTGCTCATCTTTTCTTTTTCTTTTTTCCTCTCCAACCAAACTCTCCTACCTACAACTGAGATCCCTCCACATTCTCTCTCCTCCTCACCATCACCATTTCTCCTCTCTACTGAGAATAAGCTATAATCACTACAAAAGAGCTAGGGATCCTTATTCTCACCCTCAAAACATCTCAACCCAAGCTACCAGAAAGCTAACGTTGATTACGCCGGTAACATCATTGATCAGAAAGTCACCTTTTTGCATTTTCCTTGGTGATTCTCTCATCTCCTGGAAAACTCATGATACTCTTTGCCCACTCATACTGAGTATTGTGGGGCGGGGGTGAAAGTTTTATTGTTTATTTATCTTTTATTATAATGGTAGCGTAGTCTTTTTGTCACGTTAGGGTTATTACGATTAGCCTATATAATCCGTCTCAGCCTTGTACTATTTTTCATCAATTGAATAAAATACAATCTCTTTTTCTCCTAACAATTACCTATATTATTTTTCATCAATTGAATGAAATACAATAGCTCTTATCTTTTTCTCCTAACAATTACCTGTATAAATATCCTAATTTCCGACAAACATGGACATTATATGGATAATCAACTAGGTGAGTTCTCACCCAAAGGAACCGTCATTGTATGATGGTACATAACTATGTATGTGTATTTAAGGTCTCATATTTTAGCGAAACATAACTTGTTTATCCCAAAAATAAATCATATGATCAAACTTCCCTTTTAAGGATTTGAAAATTACTTCAAATTTTAAAAAAAAATTGTCTACAAAAAAAAAAAATTATTTTGTATCAATTTCATGCTAGTAATTCAGATTCCTCTATTAGGCCTTGAATAGCTTAGTGCATATAAACAGCAAAAACAAACCAAGAATTCTCTGATACCACTGTTAGAAAAATTAAGATGGACGTAAACGAAAGAGCTGTTGCGTATTGAACAAATATAAAGGCTTGTTTTACGAGCTTTAACCAATATGCACGTTGTGCGGAAATCCTACAAACCTTTCAAGCAGGTGGAGAGGCTGCTAGGGTACACAACAAATCTTCACACATTTCAAATTTCCAGTGGCTAGATGGTGCCCTAGAGAGAACTAGGAGAAGAAAAGATATGAAGGAAAATATGCAATAATTTATATGGGAGAAAAAACATATAGCTTCACTTTTTTTATGCTAGGACAGGAGTATGTGTATAAGATTTCTACCACTTACATAGTTGACTCCAAATAAGTTAATCATTCCTTTAGGTAATTGAGTCCACATAGAACTTATCACTTTAGGTGACTGAGTCAACATAGTACTTATTATATTATCACCTATGGAATAGATTATATATGTACCACATGCAACACAGAAAATTTAGTACCAAAATATACTTTCAATTTTACCATGATGCCCCCATTTTTTCTATCTCAAATACGTTTCCATCTATCAATCCAATCCATTGTGGACCCTGATCTCCAAAATATTTGATAAACTTTACATTTCTAAAGCAAAACAAACATCGTCCATAGCATCTGAAACAAATCTTGAAACATTACCAATTTAACTTGGGAAACGAAAAGCACAAAACAAACCTTAGTGAAGATGCCAACACCACACTCCATGGCAACCTTGGCCAAGAAGAGATCATCCGCGAGCAACCGCTCTTTAAACCCTCCGAACTGGAGCAACCACCGGAAAATCGCCGATTTCTCCAGCTCAAAGTACCTGTACACAATTGACCCTGGTATTTTCCCGGCCTCAATTGCCGCCGCCAAGTCTTCCGGAATGCTATCCAAAGATCTCCCGGCGTCGGCCAAAGCCAGAATCGCCTCCGGTTTATTTCCCTCCCCACCGTCACCTCCTTCATTACCACCACTGTCACCTCCT
Source organism: Arctostaphylos glauca (assembly GCA_019985065.2). Taxonomy (NCBI): domain Eukaryota; kingdom Viridiplantae; phylum Streptophyta; class Magnoliopsida; order Ericales; family Ericaceae; genus Arctostaphylos; species Arctostaphylos glauca. The sequence goes on along the minus strand of JAHSPW020000011.1, from coordinate 19,983,763 downwards.
TCATCTCCACCTCCGCCGCCTCCGGAATTCCCACTGCCGTTTCCGGAGACGCCTCCGTTTCCACCGGAAAAGGCGACCACAGAAGGAGGGTCAATGCTTTCGGGGGAACTATGAGTGACTGGGAAAATGGAGAGTTTTAGGTTACGGCAAGTGGTGTTACGGCGGGTGAGAACAGCCAAGCTGGGGGAGTGGTTGTGGGGGTGGAGGGAGTATGGTAGTGGGAAAGATAGAGCGCGAGAGGAGACATTGGAAAAGGTGGAGATCGCCATGAGAGGGAGGGAAGGGTGGATGTGGGTCTCTCACTAAACTCTCTGTTTTCTCTCCTTCGCTGTGGAGGGAGAGAGAGAGAGTCGAGGCAAAGTCTCCTAATAGCATCCGCGACGGCGGCCCCATGACCAATGATTGCATTGAAATCTCACAATGAGTGGTGAGGGGAAAAAAACGAACTTTAAGCACTGTTTATTTTAATAATATAAATTGAGAGTACTAGTTTAGTAATTTTTTATTTTGTTACGTGTTAATTTTTGACTTCTTTAAACTATTTCAATAAAATTAGTATTCACGTGTTGTTTATCAAATGATAATAAATAGTTGCATGACTAGGAATCAAGTTAGAAAATTAATATTCATTCTAAGTGATGACATAGCGCACACGTACTGGCAGAAAATAAATATTCATTCGAAGTGATGACATAGCGCGTGCGTACTAGCTCAATAGCATACGACAAGTAGGTATGACATATGCTAATATGGATATGGCGTACGTAAATACGTTACTCCTATATTCTAGGACAATTTTGTTTTCAAATAGTTCATATTAAGTTTAGTTTGGATACATTTTGTACTTACTGTTTTTGTTTACATTAGTTATCACATAATGCAAGCATGCCTAATTGTTTGCTACATCATTCCCTATTGCATGTCCCATTTTTCTAGTTGTGATATGAACGTAAAATAATTTTAAAATTTCATAAACGGTTAGACTAACCCAAGAGTTAAGCATGATAGGGGTGCCTAACATATTTCTATCTTGTAACTTAGTTCTCTAACCAAGTAATCTCTAACTATGATGGACTCGTGCTCTTTTGCTTGCATATATTTGTTTGGTTGTTCGGGATAGTCTTAAACACGGGTAGCAACCCCAAAAGCACGTTGCTTTGGGGGCGATCAACGACCGGTGGTTATTCAAGTGGAGAGCCTACACTATCGAAGGAAAGCTAGGTCCAACTGGCATGGCCCCTTCGAGATTATGTCCATGTCAGGAAAGAGAGCATACTTTTTTCAAAGGAGCAAACGAGAAAGAACTCTCACACCTAAAGAATGTGAGACATCAAAAGAAGTATAATCTTTGAAAGAAATGTACTATCCTTTGAAGTACGAATAAATAGTCTATTTTCAAGAAGTCTTCAATCCTAAAAAATGTCTTCAACACTGTAACTGACAGGAGCCTTGGCACCCTATGTCGGAGGACATACACTTCCTTCTCTAGCAAATATAAGATTTCAACACACGATGCTAAACCTTCATGCCCTAACGAGCAGGAGCCTGGGCACCTTGTGCTAGAGGACATACCCTTCATTCGCTAGCAAAGCACTTTTTTTTTTTTTTTTTTTTTTTGGGGGGGGGGGGGGGAAGGATGCCATTCTTTCGTGTCCTGTGACGAGCAGTAGCCTCGAGACCATGTGTAAGTGGACATACGCTTTGTTATCTAGAAAAGTACACATTTTTGGCGCACTGAGAGGGAAAGATAATCAGAATTGAAGTAATCCCTTCATTATTGTTCACTTTACAAAGAAGAGTACAAACAATTTTTAAAAAAGTACATAACAAAGGGAACAATAAAGAGGCTCTCTACTTGATCTCCCATTCCTCTTCAGCATCACCAGATGGTGCATGGCCCCCTTTCAAGTGAGGAATCACCAAGCCTTACGAGTAATCAAGATTGATCGAGAGACCAACCTAGGCCAAAGCATCACGCTATCCACGCCGATACCCATGATTTTTAAAGGCAAATATTGCATCGACATATTTTTCCTCTGCATTAGTAATTCCACCCTTATAGCCCTGCTTTAAACCCTCCTCAAATCCCTGCTTCAACCGAATAGCCTTATCCTTGGCATACCCCATCTTGATGGTAGCTGAGCAACCATGAAGAAATCGTTGAAACTCTTGAGTTGTACCATTGGGGCTGCAACACGAGGTTGCTCGAATGAGGAGGGAAGTCTTGTAAAACAACTTCGACTGTAGCTTCCATAATCAATAGGCTGGGATCCATAATATGATAAATTTAGTGGAAGTCTTATGAATTTACACGATTTCTATGCGGCGTGATTTAGATTTACAATTAGTTTTCCTGACAAGCATCTTTACTTTTTTTTTATTGTATGTGTTTTTATATTTTGATGTAACCATTTTTTTAATGCAAGGTAGCTGTAATGGATGGTGGGTTGATGATGTTGTAGCGATTGAATAAAAATATAGTTTGAACTTGAATATGGAAGGGCACTTGTTGTGTTTGGATGGAGTCTTAATAAGTGTCTTAACTAAAAGGAGTCTTTGTTAAGACAACTCCTTATATATCAGTTGTTTGTATGGTAAATAAAGGGTCTTAATTGACAATTCAGAATAAATAAGACCCCTGAACACCCCATGGGTGGTGTTAATTAAACTCCCTTGACAATTGACCAAAATGACCTCCGGCGTGTTATTTTGCTCCATTCATATGCAATACTAGTACATGTTTGTAGATCAAATTTCAACTTACGCACTACTAGATTTCAAAGCTCGTGGACTCACCCTGTTTTGTTTTCTCAGTCCCAATTTAACAGTTGAAATTTCACAATTTCTCATTCGACATCCGATTTTGCAGTTCAGATTTGGAGTTTCTCACTCGAATCTCAAAAACTTAGATTTCTAAGATAAGTTTCTTAATGTTGATTTTTTTAACTAAAAAATTTTTGCATCGGTAATTTTGATCATAGATCTATATCCTCATCTCATTTGAGATTCTGATTTTAGATTTTGAAGTTTTTCACTCGAATTAAGGAAAGATGAAGAGTTCACAAACATATATATGTATATATTTTTGTATATATTTGATATACTTTCTACATAAAATATTAGAAACAAAATACAAAAAACTAAAACAGAAGGACAATAAAGTCTTTTTACCTAATATTTTCTTATCACCCCTGTTGGCTCAAATATATACTCAGGACTAAATTTGTGTGCATGTGTCAAAAAAGACTTGTAATTATTTTTTCCAAAAAACTTTAATGTGACAGTTAAAAATCAACAACTAATAGGCGTTTGTATTATCTGTTTTCTTACCTCAATTAAGATGATTTTTCTTAAGTGTTGACACATAGAGTTCGAAACCAGAAACAAAAGATGAACAATCATGAAAAGGTGAACTAAAATGTAATGTTGAATAGTAAACTTGATAGCAAACTTACATTAGAAGAGTTACAAAGAGATCCTACTGCTTCGAGTTAATACTAATCTACTATTCTAACTACTAGAAACTAGCAAGAAAACTAGGTACAACTATGCATATACTAATTACCTCAAAGGAAAATGAAAGACAAGTACGAAAACAAGCAAGTTTTTAAGGTGTGTGTGGCTCCTTCGTTTTTTTATTTCTACTCATATTTATAGGCAACCTTCAACACTCAGTCGGTTTCTACACTTCACAATTTCCTGCTTGAATTTGAAAGATTTCTTTTGCCTCCGATATAGGGTCAAATCATGGCTATTGTCTAGCCACTTCTCCATGTTTTCCTCTTTTTCTTGCATCCACTTATAGCCACGTCCTTTCATGTTCCATTTCTCCATGTGCAAGAATGCATACCAATTGCATAACTGCTCATGCATTCAAAACGTCATTGCCTCGATTCCTTCACATATGAGACTCTTTATCAATTAAATAACTACCCTAAAATACGAAACGACACCGCTTCATTACTCTCATGCCTTTCTAATTGTGTGTGTGCACGTCTATCACTTACTGCCACGTGTTGCTTTCTCATTTGTGGACAAATTAGGGAGAAAACATACCCTCCACACCAGCATAGTTAAGGCTTAGATTATGATGGTAGTCATTCGAACTGCTTTCTCATGCAATCAAGAAATCGTGCATCAATCAACTTCTCTTCATCCCTATTTATGCGACTTCTCATCCGACCTCTTTATAAATTGCATACTAAATGTTGGCGGGTTCATTCATCTTCCAACTCTTGTTATCATAGGAACCCTTGAATTCAAATAGCCAAACTTTTGAAACCCTTTCGGCCACTGAAACCAAATCTCACGTGGTTAGTGAAATTCCCAATCTTTAGAACCAAGGATGACAAACTTCACATCCCTAATCCCACTCCAAGGTCTAGTTGGGATATCACACCAGTTGCTCCCCCTCTCGATTATGATCTAGGTCATCATGGGTGACACTAAACCTCATAAGGGTTTTCATCATTCTCTTTCAAGAGTGATCAGCCTCTACTGTCTTGCCTTTGCCAACACCTACATCCATTTCAATCTTAAGGACTTCCTATACTCTTATTCTTTTTGCCCCAACTTTCTTTGAGCTTTGGAATTAGAAGAAATGTCAGATCTTCTTGGTTATGATGAACTCAAACAAGAGGCTAAAACTCAGAAGACAAAATGGTTTGACAAAGTCCATCGAGGTCATTATCTCTCAGGATATACAGAGTTCCCAAAATTGGATCCCGTTGATGATGAAGCCAATTGGTTTGAGTAACTAGCCGACTGTGTTATGGTTGTTCGAAGCTCTAGACCAACTACTCGATCTTTCCCACTGACCATGATGCAACGAAAAGAAGTCAAAGAATTATTGTCTGCCTTTGCATTCCTTCCTTTCAAATTTTTGCTTGAAGACATTCCACGCATCAATTTTCTATGGGCCTGTGAAGTTGTCTCTAGTTTGAACACCGAATGAACAGTTTTATATGAGATTCAGGCTTTTACCTCTATTCTTCCTAACCTTTGAATTGGCTGAAAACTCCATCCCCGAAGCAATCTTGTTGATCAAGTTTGGAACGACAATCACAACATGAAGAACAAGCTGGAGTGCCTCCACTTCAAAATCACAGCCCTTGAGGACATGCTATTTGACTTACCTGTGAATGTTTCAAAGGCCATTCGAAAGAAGCACAAAAGTATATCGAAGAAGTTCTCAGTAAAAGAGGTAAAACTCAAACGTAAGGCCAACGAAACAGTCTTGGCCTTTCAAACTTTGGCCAATCAATTGTTCGAGCACTAGGCCAAGAAGGAGAAGAGAGAAAACAAAAAGGAATTTCTTGACTTTGCTTGGGAAAAGTTTCACTTTCTGGTCACTTAGACTTTTTTGTACTACTTCAAAGTGATTATCCCGTGTCGATGGGAGATCTCGCTGAATTAGGGTGAGAGTCTTAAGATAGTAGCCCAAGATTTTTTTGTAGGAGTTAAGTGTCTTTTCCACTTGCATTTATTTTCTTGTAGCTTAGTTCCTTTTATAATAAATGTGTTTTCCATGCTAATGAATACTTTAACTCATCATGTGTGTTTCCCTTGCTTTGTAGTGTGAATTGAAGTAGTTATTTACGGAATAATTTATCATGGCAAACCTAATCCAAGTTTTTCATCATGACTTTTGCCATAGATTTTATTAGATTTTATTTTCAACCAGCAGTAACCACTTAGCACTAAGTAATGAGTGTAATTAATGTGCTTCCACCACCTCTACCCTCATGGTGTCCTTAAATAGTGAGGAGAACAACTTCTCCCCTCTAACTTTTGAGCATAATGGTAGGCTATGAGATCCCCATTTTTATCCCTATGCAGCTTTACTATTTGCAAGAGGAACTTAACAGGCAGTCACTAAGCCTAGAATAATGCATAAGGGAAGAAATTTAGACGGTTCTAGATATCGAGATTCGTCTTGTGTTGGATAATCTCTTTGATTCAGTAGACTACATTGATCATTAGTTCGACCTTTTGAAAGTAATGATTGCTTGCCTTGAAAACGCAAATCTTCCTCCTCTAGGCGTCCCTCCTAATGATGGAGCAGACCGTGTTTGAATGCTATAACTAGTTTTTTTGAACACGCAAACGCTTTACTTATGTAGTTCAAAGACCATCGGAGTACCATTTCGGCCACTGCTCCGGGCTATTTCGGCCGGTACTGTACGAGTTCGTATTTTAAAAAAATAAAAAATTTAATTAATATTTTTTGGGTAATTAGACATAAATTGAGGCTAAAATCGTCTTTCTTTTTGTGTGTCTTTCTTTTTATTTTTATATATTTGATATGATTTTTTGTTAATAAATATTATTTGAAATATGCATACTAATTTGAGCGATAAAGCCGAAACGGTATGCCGGTACACATTGGTACTGGTACGTACATATGTAACAAAATCGGTACGCTTGTTGGTACGAAATTGATAAGCAAAATTATCAATCCCGTCCCGTACCGGCCTCATAACGGTACCGGACCACCGGAGTACCGTTCTGGCTTATTCCGGCCAATACCGAGCGGTACCGTACTGTACTGATCTGTATTTAAAAAAAAATAAAAGATTCAAGTAATGTTTTTTTGAATAATTAGACATAAATTGAGGATAAAATCATCTTTTTTTTTTTTAATGTTTGGTGATTTGTTCTTAAAATGTGATACTTTATTTTATATGTTTAACATAATTTTTTATTAAAAAATATTATTTAAAATATGTATATTAATTTTAGCGATAAATTCCAAACGTTATGCCAGTACACAATAGTACTGTACCGATAACAAAATCAATACGTTCGCCTGTACAAGATTGATAACTTTGATTCAAAGTGACCTATTTATGTCACTGGACTTGACCTTTTGCTTCGATTATATTTTGTACACATCATAGGTTGTTGCTTTTGTACAAGGATGCATTGAATAAACCAATTTGTTTGAACATGCATTCGTTTATTTGCCTATTTTTTGTTCTTATTCAAATCAACAAAAATATTTGGTTTTGTCTAAAAAATTATAAATAAAATCGTACAAAAAATATTTTACTCCCACGCATGCGCGAGCTGACTCAGGGGTAAAATTGTCCTAAATAATATGTTTTCCATACTGACATAAGCACTAACGAAATATACTAATGGAAAATTAATTATTGGGTCTAACCGAAGCTAAAAATCACAGGGGAGGGAAGATAACTGACTCAGGGGTAAAATTGTCCTAAATAATTTGTTTTCCATACTGACATAAGCACTAACGAAATATACTAATGGAAAATTAATTATTGGGTCTAACCGAAGCTAAAAATCACAGGGGAGGGAAGATAACTGTAATTTTAGAAACTACCGGGAGGTATCTGTAATTTTCAGAAACCTGTAGGGAATTTACCCTTTTTAAGTATTACAAATTTACAATAGGCGCTACCTTATCTTCTCATCGGTTATACAAGGGAGAAAACAGAGGTCTCAGACACACACCAATAGGAAAAAATGGCCTCCTCCGCTACGCCCTCTATGACTATCTTGCTATCCGACGCCGCTTCTTCTTATCTTACAAAAGACATCAACCCCTTTCTCTCCTTCAGGCCCAAACCCCACTTCTTGAACCGCTCCAACAATTTCTCTCGCTACCCAGTGTTGTTGCATTGCATAGGGAGAAAACCCACCAATTGGATTGATGCTTCTTCACCCAAATTCTTGTCTTACCCAGTTGCACTTGCAGCTGTGGCTGCTGACGTAGCGGTGCCAGAAGATTTGGAACAAGACGAGGAGGAGGAGGAGGAGGAGGGTGTTGCGAAACCTGCTGTTACACCTCCAACAAAGCCCAAGAAAGGCAAAGCTGCATTGCCTCTGAAGAGAGACAGAGTACGTCTAATCTCATTCCAAATTGCTTTGTTACTGTGTTAATTGTGGGGACATTGTGATTGATTCATGGGTATATATGATCTTCACCACTTAGATAGTTAAATCCAAATAGGACTTATTGTCCGTTTAGGTAATTGAATCCACTTAGCATTTTAGGTTATTGAGTCCATTTAGAATTTATCATATCATCACCTACTTAATAGATGATGATATACATATACAATCAAATATTATCCTGTGTGAATGCACAACATGGCCTCCATGCAACATCTCCCACTCGAAGAATTTCTCGATCCTGTTCTATCTTCATATGGGAAAGTGAAAGATGCGACCAAATGAGAGTACCAGAAAAGGAGTGTTATTTTAAGCAACCATCTAAGATATAATTCAACTCAACATCTCGTCTATACCTTAACTCATCTAATCACACCAAATCTAGCACCTCTGTTACCTCATGTAGTACAAAAGAGTTTTGCAAGACCTCTTAATGCATTTGTACACACTGATTGTATCGACAACGAACTATCATCGATCAATATTCTAAAACTCACTAGGCCCTAGCACTGATTGTATTTGGAACAGGTGATTTGATAGCTTCTTCAAAAGAAGCTGGCTCATCAATTTCCATTTAACAGTCATGAAGGACTCTCCTTCAATCTCAAAGCGACTCCGAGGAACTATCCGATGATGGCTTCTATGGATTTGTAGATGTTGAGAGTCTTCTGGTGGGACACTCCACTGAATGGTATCTTATTTCTACCACCAAACCTTCCCAGACGCCATCATCCTGGTCCATTCAGCTTCCTGCGGTTGTACCCCCATTCTGCAAGTGACCGAAAATTATTGAACATTACTTTGAAAGGGGTAAAAAAGTGGCAGACGGGATTTATAGTGTTTGTGTGATATGGCCCAAAGCAGCTGTATGCGTAGATTAATGGTTTCACCTTGAAAAGCAAATATGTCTATGTGAGAGAGAGAGAGAGAGAGAGAGAGAGAGAGAGAGAGAGATGATGTTGAGAGAGAGAGAGAGAGAGAGAGAGAGAGAGAGAGAGAGAGAGAGAGAGAGAGAGAGAGATGATGTTGGGTTGTGCAAGAGGGAGCTCAAATCATATCATGTGAGTAGGAAAAGGCAAATGACTTACAGAAGTTATAAAGCAAGTCATGTTATGCTGATTGCCTGAAAATATTTTACATGTAAAATGTTCTCCCGATATTTTATACAACCAAACAATTGAAAAATTAATTTTTTTACCTGGAATTATTCTACTATCGAACACAGAGCCCTACTGTTTTGTCTTGCTGCGAAGTTATTTTGTTATATGCCCTAAATTGTTGTTGAGAGTTGACTTCTTGTGAGTTTTTTTTGGCAGTGCTAGAATCCCAAACATGATATTTGTCAGTTGTCGCTATGGTTGCTGCCTTGCTGGGCCTCTTATCATTTTCTGTTGTGTTTAAATTCTTATTCCTACTGCTTGTCTAAACCTAAATGTAAGTTTATGTACTCAATTTTTCCCTTTTGTATATTCCTGTATTGGGAATATCAGAGTAGGTCCAAGAGATTCTTGGAAATTCAAAAATTGAGGGAACACAAGAAAGAGTATGATATAAAAGCAGCAATATCATTACTCAAGGAAATGGCAAGCACAAAGTTTGTTGAAACAGCTGAAGCTCATTTCCGTCTCAACATTGACCCCAAATACAATGATCAACAGCTGAGGGCAACAGTGAGTTTATTATGCATTTAGTAGCTCTAAGAAAACCATATCAAGAAGGATCATCCATTCTTTTATGCTACAATTGATTTCTGCAGTTATATTCTTCCATGATAGGTAAATTTGCCCAAGGGAACTGGCCAGACTGTTAAAGTGGCTGTTCTGACTCAAGGTAGTTACCCTCCCCTTCTTCCTTTTTTCTTGTTTTTTCTTTCTTTTCTGTGGATAACTGATGTTTTTTCCGGAAATTGTGCCAAATGATCTGTGATAAACGATATGTTAAAGTGTATAGCTTCCTATCACTCAAAAACTCAGCGAAGGAATCAATAATAGCAAAAATACATGGAGTGCAAATCCCATTTAGATGGGAATATGAAGTGTACATTTCAGAAAGATTTCCAGCATCGCTCTGTCCAATGCAGCACTGGAAGAGTCAAGGAGCCACCATCCATGGGTCTCTTAACTCTTTTCTAGAAGCTGTTAATACCTTCCGTGCTGTAAATAACTTAAGACTGGGAAACCATATTCTAGTGGAAAAGGGCCCACTTCTATCTTCACTCCAAGCATCTACCAATAGCATATTTTACTATTACCCAGTTTCCTTGACCATAAAACACCTATCAAGATCATATTGTCATTCCCACCTGAATCCACAAGGGTGATGTGAAGCTACCTTAGGAAGGCCTAAGTCTGACAAACACCTAGGAATCAGAGCTCGTGCACCCTTCCTGATATAGGTTCTAGAATAGGACCAACCATTCAAATTCTCATGCTTTTTAAAATTCCACCCACTTATCTCCTTCCACGCTTGGGTGATAAGTCTTGATAATGCTTCTCCCATGTTAACCCCCAATCTTGCAAGGCCCCGAAAAATCAGGCCGAACCAGCAAAATCTCTATCCTCTAACATACTATGGTGTTGTGGCTTCCTTATGCGGCGCAATGACCTATCACAATACCAGTGATCATGCTCAAATCTCATCTCTGACACTGTAATGGCAAATAGGTTAGAAATATCCTTCTGAGCCATCCTATAATTTCATCCTAGATAACATATGGATCTTGTTTTGCATCTCCGCCCCTTTGTTCATTCACAAACACTCTTGTCTTCCTCTAAATGTATCCCATAAGCAATTTCCTAGCGAAGTTTTCAATGAAGTCCTTTTTCCTTGGTTCCATGCCGATTTCTTGAAAGGAAGACAAGAGATTGGAATTTGTCGATGCAGTGGGATGTAATTATGTGGGACTTTGCCCCCTACACATGTAATTGTGAAACTTACACCAGTAATTTAAACTGATCTCCTTTTCCTACTTGTGATACTATGCAAGAACCTCGCTTGATTGAGTCATTTTCATAAAGAAACTAACAATGAACGCTAAGAATCAACTACTAATCCAAAAAATAATGGTTAAGCTTGAGCATTAATTTATGAAAACTAAATGGGTGAGTTACTTTCTTCCATTTAGTTCCTTAATTAATCGAAGAAAAGAGATTTGTTTTTGAAAGCTATTATTACAACAAACCAACTAATATAAGTGGTGAAAACTATGAGAGAAATTCTAGTGTATCGAATCACGACCTCCACACAACACAATCTTGATAGACCAGGTTAATTATTCAAGTTAGTTATAACTATTGTTAGGGGTTGCAGTCCCTATCAATAATCTCAAAAAGATATTTATGATTTGTCAACTTGCATAGGCCATCTTCTCCTAGCATGAATCGTCTTACTAGTTTGATATGTGTCCATGCACAAAACATGTAACAACACAACTAGTTTACTTGGTATAATGTATCTCAATTGTCCGAATAGCAAACTAATGAAAAGCATTTCCGTGAGCTTATTGAATATCGCTAATACACTAGGATAGATAAAAATTTTAAAACCAGTTTCATAGAATGGAAAAAGAATCATTGTCATACAATTGGAATTTTGAATGAAAAGCTTAAGAGTCTATACGAATAATGTTACTTTGTTGAAGCTTCATCTCTACCCTAAAAGATGGTTTAGCCATGCATGGTGAGGTGAGCTTTTGAATCTTCCCCCTCTAGAATCATGAACAACCCCTTTTAACGAAGAGGATAATGTATATATAGGCATAGAAGACTTCTAACGAATCCCTAAGAGGTTAGGGTTCCCATAAATAAAAGGAAAAGTTAGATGAAATAATTCTTAGCATTTTGGTCTCAGGTTGAAGTACGTGTCTTGATCTAATAAACGTACAAACTAGGAAATTCTTATCTCAAACAAAGTTGTAGCGAATTGAATTATCATTCTAACCCAAGTTGAATCACCCAATCGGAAAATGGATGGGAGAATACACCAAAGCAGTAAAGGCTCGCAGAATCCCTTCTAGTTTGGGATTAAATCAAATCCTATATTTCTCTCCAGATCTTGTTTTGTGGGAGGTGAATAAATCTCATAGCCGACTTGAAGATGTTCGAGAACCAGCAAGCAGCCAACCTGTAAACTAAGGCCTCGTCCAACGACTATGTCATCTTGGACAAATCGTCTTGGATTGTTGTCTTATGAGTATGTGGCCTTGGATTACTGTCACCTCGGAACAAAAGCCGCCCTAGTCGGCAATGGCAACAAATGCAAAATGTGCACGTTGTTCAGTTCTATGATACGTCAAATAAGCCCACATTAAGGGGTGACGAATGCATAAGATGCACTCGAGTGCATTCACCAATACACATCTCGTTCCTATAAATAGGAATGAAGATTCACCAACAAGGGGATTGATCGATTAGAGACTAATTGATTCCACATCGATTATTGAGGCATTCTTAGTCACTTTGCACACAACAAATTTGTAAGCAACAGTTTACGTTCTTACTTTACTATACATACTTACTCGGCAGAACATTGTTCTCGGAGTCTTCCCTCCTGCAGTTGCTAACTTATCCATCGGAGGGCATTCCGGCCATCGGTTGGGGTGTCTCCGACTGGTTGTTCCTTTTGTAGGGGGCATCCGAGAAGGACGCATTGTGGTACACTTCCAGGGCAACTTCTTTCAACTTCAGATGGACTCGTGGAGGAGCCCATAATGCAACACCCCACAATTGGCGATTACAGTGGGAGCTTGAAAACTGAGAGTTGCCATGGAAGTTATTGTACCACGCATTTCAACCCAATCAAGCAATGCAGGTGCGCGAAGAGAAGCAATGCAATGCAGAGGTAGGAGGCGCCAATGCAAAAACAAACGCGGGTCACCAACCTACCCCTGCCAGAGCTAATGTACTAGCGCAAGTGGAATCGACTGGACTAAATGAGGCCCTGTTGGCTTGTTTAGATGAACTGGAATGGGAGTTTTGACGCCTTAGGGGAAAGGTGGACGAGGTCAAAATGGTCTCTCAACGTGAATGGCGAGAGATGGAAAGGGGCCGAGGACGCTCCAAGGGAAGACACCAAAGAGATAGGGATAGAAGCCATCATTCTCATCAGGCACGAGAGTCTCGTACAAATGTATCGAGGGCAGTGGGAGCACGCGATCGAGGGATCGCAACGAGAAAGAAGACATATGATGGAGGTTGAAGGTTGACCTTCGAAGCAAACTCACGTTTCAGAGGTAGAGAAGCGAGTTCGAAAACGAGGGACCACAACTCCCTTCTTTTGGCACATAATGAGGGTGACCATTTCCCCAAAGTTTAAAATGTTGGTCTTCACCCTCTACGATGGGGTCACCGACCCGCACGACCATATCCAGCGTTATGGCCAAGTTGTGATCGTGTACGACCATGGACGAGGCGCTTATGTTTGAATTCCCTAAGCATTTGTCTCTACGCTGGTTTTACAAGTTAGAGCCAGGCTCTATTGGCAGCTTAAGACAGCTCGAAGTAGGCTTCACCGCTTAGCTCTTCACCAGCAAAAGAAAATCGCAAACGATATAGGGTTTGGTATCAGGGATAGAGGCCAGCCGCGACAATGATGCATATTCAGCGGGCACTAAAGAGGTTCAAAAGCTAATGGGTATGGCTACAGGTTTGAACCGATTCATTAGCCGGTCCTCAAACTGATGCATTGAGCGCGACCTTGTTAATGGAAGAAGAGATGATTCAGTTGCCGATTTACTACGTGAGCAAGACAATCATTGATGCCGAGACCAGATATCTCCTGTTGGAGAAATTGACCACGACACTATTGGTGGCTTCGAAGAAGCTACAACACTACGTCTTTGCCTACTCCATCATGGTCTACACCGACCATCCTCTGAAGGCTCTTTTGGACACTTCCTTGCCCACTTCATCACGGTCAGCACCGACTATCCTTTGAAGGTTCTTATGCGGAAGGCGGACATGACAGGTAGAATCTCGAAATGGGTAGTGGAACTCAAGTAGTACAAGATACAATACATGCCGAGCACAACAATAAAGAGATAGGTTTTGGCCAAGTTCATGAGAATAGAGGAACAACAACTCAAAAAATTGCAGGACGGTCCGCAAAAATCAAAGCCCGAGCCAGGAGAAGAAGACAAACGTATGAATGAGTGAAGCTTGTATTGTGATAGGTTGTCAAACTCCAGAGGGGAAAGCATCGGCATAATTCTCACTTTACTTGATCACCTTGGGGTTCAGGGCTTCTAACAATGAGGCGGAGTACGAGGTTCTCATCCTGGGCCTCAATCATGCCATGGCTTTGGGAGCACGACCAATCACCGTCTACTATGACATCCAATTGGTCATCAAGCAAATAGAAGGGGACTATGAGGCAAGGGATAGCCGAATGACGGAATAATCCTAGTTAGTCAAGCACCTAATGAACAAGCTTCAGAAAGTGAGGATCGAGCAAATAGTGCAGGAGCAGAACTACCATGTTGACCCCTTGGCCTCTCTAGCCTTGGCGGTTGGTACAGAGTTCAGACGCGCCATCAAGGTAAGCTACCAGTCGAGGCCAACAATGGAAGATGTGTAACAGGAATGTCTTGCCATTGCTAGCGGTGACCTAGATGGATCCAAGCATCAGTTTCCTAAGAGATGAAGTACTACCAGAAAACGACAAGGCCGCCTATAAACCAAGACAACAGGCGACAAGATTCTGACTGGGCAGTTATACCAGAGATCATTCTTTGGACCATTCTTTGGACCTTGTATATGCTGTGTGAGACCAGAGGAGGTGAAGACATTTCTTGCGGAGGTGCATGATGCTAAATGTGGGAGCTCACACCAGTGGTTGGTTGTTAGCGCACAAACGATAATGTACGGGTGTTGTTTGCCAAGAATCAAGGAAGAAAACATTAACTATGTGAGGAAATGCTCCATATGCTAACAACTCGCTCCGTTGAAGCACCCAGCATCCAAGATCTCAATTTGGTCACTAGTCCGTCGCTATTCTCCCAATCGAGGCTTGACATTGCCAGACCACTTCCCACTGCTCTAGGAAGCGAAGTACCTGGTGATTGGCTCAAATTACTTTACAAAATTGATTGAGTCCAAGCCAATGGCACAGATCCAAGACATTGATATCCGATGCTTTGCGTGGGACTACATCATCACCACATAAAAGATTCCCAGGGCTCGAGGCAAACAACAGAACTTAGTTTGATTGCAGAGTATACAGTGACTTGTGCGGAAAATACATCAGGGAATACTACTCAACATGCCAAACATAGGTCTCCAATAAGACCATTCTCAGTGGATTGGAAAAAAGATTGGGAAAATCCAAGGAAATATGGGTAAAGGAGCTTCCGAGCGTGCTATGGCTAGACGACTCCACGTTGATCCCCTGGAGAAACCCCCTTCGCACTAACCTATGGGGTGGAAGCGGTCATCCCATTCGACGTCGGACTCCTGACCATGCAGACCATGGACTTCAGCGTGGAAGAAAATGATTGGGAGCTCGCAAAGGATCTAGACCTTGGGGAAAAGGGAAGCAACATTGATCAAGCTGGCCAGCTACTGGCAACGATTGTCAAAATCATAAAATAAACTGTTTATACAATATAAATTCAACCCAAGAAGTTTTGAGCGGGAATCAAAGAGTCACTTTTTGAGAAAACCGCTAGCAAGGACGCCGAGGGGCATATCGCATTTAATGTGGAAGGCGCAGCTACTAGCATGTGGATGACTTTGGATAATTCAATAACTCACTTCCTTGGCTAAGGAGCAATTTTAGGAGGTGAATAAATCTCATAGCCGACTGGAAATTGTTCGAGAACCAGCTAGCAGCGGACCCCGTAAAACTAAGGGCTCGTCCAACTGTTGTGTCATCTTAGACAACAAGTTCAGACCGCCATCTTATGAGTACGGGGCCTCGGATAACTGTCACCTCGAACCATAAGCCAACATGGTTGGCAATGGTGACAAATACAAAAAGTGCGCACTGTGTAGTCCTATGATATGTGAAATCCACGCACATTAAGGGGTGACGAAAGCAAAAGATGCACTTGAGTGCATTCACCAATACACTCAGTTGATTCCTATAAATAGGAATGAAGATTCACCAACAAAGGGATTGATTGATTGGAGACTAATTGATTCCACATCGATTATTGAGGTATTCTTGGCCACTTTGCACACCACAAATTAGTAAGCAACAGTTTACTTTCTTACTTTACAGTACATATTTCCTTAGCAAAACACTCTTTTCCGAGTCTTCCCTCCTGTAGTTGCTAACATATCCATTGTAGGGCATTCCAACCCCTGGTTGGGGTGTCTCTGACTATTGTTCATTTTGTAGAGGACATCCAAGCAAGACACATTGTGGTACACTTCTCGGGCAACCACTTTCAACCCTAGATGGATTCACCGGGGAATCCATAATCCAACATCCCACAAGTTGGGTTTTGATTTCCTTGATCGATTCAAAGTATCCAAGTTTTATAGAACTATTCTTCCGTTTACTATTTCGTTTGACTCAATTTGTTGCCCGGTCAAATTTTCGATCAACTGAACCTTTAAGTTGAACTTAATTTTTTGCAAACGGTTCTAGTGACTTACAATTATGAAAACAACATTAACAATACCAAGTAACATTAGTAGAGAACTTAACAAATATATTTGGAGGGCCTAAAGGCATTTGTTTTAGAACTTATCAGGGAAATCATTGTAAAAGGAAACCAAAACCTAATGGTGTTCACCATTTTGACTGTCTCAACTCAAAACTTTTTTTACTTGTATGTACATCATTAACCCGTGTCCCGTCCCAAATAGCCTACACACAATACCCATCTTCGCAACCAGACAACCTGAAACCAACATCTCACTCCAACTATCATCACCACCGCCGTCACTCCTTCTCAACCTTAAGCTTGTTCCTCTCCTCCTCCAATTGGCCGTTGAAGATAATGTCTGTGCCACTATGGACAACAATGGTATTGTTTCGACTACATGAACTTATTTTGAGCCCGGGTGGCATGGGTTAATTGAGAGCAAAAAGGTTGGGACAGTAAATGTTTTTTCTTACGGTGGAGATTAGGGGATGAGAAGGATGATATTGTGATGAAGGCATAAAGATTTGGAGGTTTATGGTTACAATTTCATTTGTTGGAAGTTATATAGTGGGATCAGCTGTGTAAAGTGATTTAGAAGCGTACTCTCCAACTATAGTGGGTCTTTTGGTGTGTATGGATCTTTTGAAGGCATTTTGGTTGAAGTGATGAAGGATAACTGTAGAGGAGGGGGCACTTGTTGTGAACTGTTGTACAGCGGATGGGCAGATTATCAGTAAATATGTGTATTTTTGCTCTCTTACAATCTTGCAGCTGCCTTTTTTGATGCTTCTGTATATCTCACCCGGTCATGGGTTGATTTTAGTGAATCATAAGCATATTAGAAGATGAAAAGAAGATAACCATATACCCATCCCTCAAGCATTTCATGGAACAGAAATAGGCGCTCTTATGATCTTCTACCAGCTTATTTTAAGCTGATTGTTCTGTTAACTTTTTATGACAATTGTGTTAAATTCCTTTTGTGTTTGTGATTTTGCCTCTCTTACCACTTACAAACATAATGCATATCTGTCCTTCCTATATCTACAATGTTGGCAACAATATTTTCCATGTGTCCTGTCATGTCTTCCATGCATTTGAAACACAGCCTAGCGAATAACTTTATCATTCTCTGTAGAAATGCACGTGCTTCATGTATGTGGAATCTCAGTCTTGTGAGTTTGACATACTGTCACACACTTGTATGTTATTATCTTTAAATCGATTTGTATTACTATAATGTAGCTAACTATTAATGGCTGATTATCTACAGGTGAAAAGGTTGATGAGGCAAAAAATGCAGGAGCTGATCTGGTGGGTGGAGAAGACTTGATAGAACAGATAAAAGGAGGATTCATGGAATTTGATAAATTAATCGCAACTCCAGATATGATGCCAAAGGTCTTGATTTGCCATTCTTTTGATTCAATAATGCTGTGTTTTAAATACCGCGTCACTTTATGAAGTCCAGAAGTTACAAGCTATAGTTCTCTTCCACGGAAGGAACAGTAAGAGAAACTAAAATAAGAAAATTCGTACATTATGTTTAATTAAACGGTTGCAAGACTTGTTAGGGAGCGACTCTCAATATGATCAATATTTGGCATGACATCATCCGATACCACATGGCTGTGGGACCCCCCCTTATATCAAACCCCATTATTCTCACCCCCTAGCGGTAGGGAATTACCATTTGAACGATGTCATCATATGATCATATTTCATTGTCAAACTTAACAGATTAATCCATGGCTTATACGATAATTATAACATTTCACAGTTCAAATATGTTCCAAGCATGACATGTCAACATCTATGCATAACATGTTCCAAGCATGACATGTCAACATCTATGCATAAGCATCAAAATACTTGCTTCTTTAAAAAAGATGAACTCGTGCTTTAACACATTATTCCAAAGTTCAAGTAAGAATGGCATAATGAGACTCACCTTAAATATGTCACGTGAACTGTCTGCTTACTATTCACCGATTTCCAAACTCAGGTCCTACATTTGTAGCAAAACATAGTATATCTATTAACCACTCTCATGCCTGTCCCAGTCACATATGTATTTGTAACAAAACATAAATTAACCACTCTCGCGCCTATCCTAGTCACATATGTATGTAACGGACCTGATTTATATAATCGTGTCTTTCTCGATCTGTGAGAGTCTCGAGATTATTACGGACTATGGTCCACATTAGGGTCTAATCCAAGTTTCAACGATATTGTGGTAGGGATGATTAGAACCTTAAAATTAATTACCAAAGAATAGCCCAAACTGGCCTCTGCTCTGTCCCCAGTCGACCGGTACAGGAGGCAGTCAACCAGTCTGCGGTCAACCAGTCAAGTTATGCAGTCGGGCGGTTGACCGGATCTACACCGGTGACGAACACTGAGCTGTGAATACTTCAATTTTGAAATCCTCAACTTCTCAATTGTCACAGAAACTCAACAATACCACAATTACAATCGACCTAAGCTTAATTCAAGGAAACATAGAACAAAGAATCGAAAGTTTGAAGTGAAACCTCTTACATTGATGGGTTTTGAGGAAGGTACTCTAGGTAGAAGATGTAGTTACTGCTAGGTTTCTCTCTCGTAACTCTCTTTCTCACAATTTAGGAAATTGCTAACAGTAGAATGAAATTAGGGAGAAGCTTAGGATTGGTTTATCAGACATTGAAGAGGCACGCGGTAAGCATGAGGTGGTTACCGACGTGGAAGGCCAAGGTTTGACAGGGGAGGAGCCTGGTTATTCAACAAAACCATACTGCTGACTAATGTAAAAAAAATGCCCACTCAGGTGTATAGCATACAAATGTACCTAATATATACATGTGTGTACGAATTAAAGCGATAATCACCGGCCATTCTCGCTGGTACACGAACATCCCAAAATAAATTGTTCTGTGTACGCAACATTCTCCTGTAAATAGTTCCGGATTCTCAGCCACTTTTAAATTAATCCCCAATTTAAAATCACTAATCCCATTAAACCCAGTGAATGTCCCAATTTTGGATCGGGATCTCAAAAAAGCAGTACGACACATGCTATAAATTGTGGTAGAATGGGAGTAGACTTCTATGGAATATAAAATAGAATGTACTTTTTCCAAGTGTTAAACTTCCACTTACGTAAAATATCATTTCTAGTCATGGCAAACACATCTCCAAAGCATGAAGACCATTTTTTGTAACTTCTTCTCTTGCCAAAACTCCATTCCCCCTTTGGGATTTAAGCTTATTAAGTTTGATTATTTGGAAAACATCAGGGATCACTTTTGCTTTTGGAAGGAAGACGTACCGTACCTTGTTCTGGAATGTGCTTCCAGAACGTGATTTCCTAGGGTATTAGAGTTTCTTGGTAATGTACATTATAACTTCAAAAGTATCTTAGTTTGATCTCTCACTATGGTTATTGTTGGAAATAATACCATTCTATGTCTAAGTAGAAAATAAGGAACTAATCATATTCAACAGAATTGTATTTTCACTTATTTATGAATGATACAACTATCCTGATATAAGGAGAGATGGAGTAGCGAAAAGAAATATTACATACAAGGAAATAAGAAAATAAAGGAAATAATACATGCAAGGAAACGAACAAGAAGGAATATTATTCTATATAGAAATAGAATAATATTTGTTTCTTTATATAGATATAGGAATATTAGATATTGAATAATATCCCTCCTTAGATATAGAATGATATTATTTTCAACACTCCCCCTTAAGGTGGGACGGAGATATCCACGAGAACAAGCTTGCACTTCAACAACGGATAAAAAGAAATCAATGGCGATGAAGGCTAGTGATGCATAACTAAAAAATAAATCGTTGCGATGAAGGCTAGCGAAAATAAATTGTTGCAATGAATGCTAGTGAAAAAAAAAAAAATTTCGTGTTAGACAGACGATCGCCCTTTCAGTAGAACACTAGTAACTCTTCCACCGAACACACGTAGTGCCAAGTGAGCCTGAACGGCACTAGTTGTAGAACTGGCAGTAGCATTCGAAGATTCAGACATCCCAAATCCACTGCGCAACTCAAAGTGCAAAGAAATCATCAAGAAGTCACGAAAAAGTGACTAAATTGTGATTAACAACCACGGCACCCAAAACATAAGAACGGGAAACCCTGGGTTCGTTTAGTACTAACCTTTAGACTATGGTTAACCACCACAATAACCCGAGGTTCGTTCATCACTAACCTTTAGATTATCAACAAGTCACCAAACAGAGACCAAATAGTGGTTTACAATCACAGCAACCGGAACAAACGCACATGCTGAACAACCTTCTAGATCTTCATTGAGTAACAAAAAAAATGCCCAAACTGTAGTTTACAACCGCAGCAAACTGAACAAAAGAACGGAAAACTAGGCGCGAAAAAGGGCCTAGTGGTGGCGATGACAAAGAGAGGGTTGGCGGTGACGAAGAGAGGGTCTGACGGCGATGGTAGGATTAGGAACAGAGCCAGGCCTCTGACCAACCTAGCTCTGATACCAAGTAGATAAGGAACTCATTGTATTAAACTCAATTGTATATTCACTTATTCATGAATGATACAATCATCTCTTATATATGGAGAGATGGAGTAACGAAAAGAAACATTACATGTAAGGAAATAAAAAAAGAAAGAAAATAATACATGTAAAGAAACGAACAAGAATGGAAATAATATTATTCTATATCCCTTCTATATAGATATAGATATAGTAATATTAGATATAGAATAATATCCCTCTATAGACATAGAATGATATTATTCCCAAGTCCCAACAGTTATTCTGTACTTTTCCTACATTCCAATGGTAGTATGGACCCAGACCGTTATTGTCTGTTCGTACAACCAGTTTAAACTCGTCTTTTATTGCAATAAGTTAGGGAGTCAATAAGACTAGCACGGAATGTTGTATGCTCAAAGCATGAGTGTGCACATTTACAAACGTAAGACATTAGGCAGAGAAACGTCAAGAATTTGTTATGAAGGTCAATAAATGTTGAAAAAGGGTTGACTTTAATGGCTGAATTCGGCATTTGTCTTTTCAAATCGGCATTCCATACCATATTGTGTGTGAAAATGTTAGGATCTTGGAAAAGGGAGAGAAGTTGGTTGAAATGAAGTTGGAATGGTGGCTTTGGCTTTGGCTAGAAGAGTATTAATCAACTATTTGTCGCCTGGTCTTTTTACATTGTTGGTACACAGTGTAAAGAATATGTGAATTGAGTTATTGTGTTTGTGTGTTTCAGATATGTTTCATCAGGTAGAGAGGTTTTCCCTTCAGTAGTTGTTGTGTTTATATAAAATAAATGCTATGCTTATTGCTCAGTTTACCTAATTTAAAAATACAGGAATTTGTTATTTGTGTGTTCATCTTAAAATGAATTGTTTATGCTGGCATGTATATACATATCTCAGTCCATCAGGTTGTGCAGCTAGGAAATGTTTTGTGTCCCCGAGGACTCATCAAATAGAGTGGTTTTCCCTTTAATAGTAGTTGTGTTCATTCTTAATAAATGCAAATGCCTATTCGTCATTTTACGTACTTAAAAAATATAGGAACTAGTTATTTGTGTGTACATTTAAAAAATCAATTTTTTATGCTGGAATTTATTCACATATCTTGGGTCCATCAGGTTGCTCAGCTTGGAAAGATTTTGGGTCCCCGAGGACTCATGCCAAATCCCAAAGCTGGTACAGTTACAACTGCTGTACCTCAGGTATGATTATTAACATTCTTGACTCATATATCGAAGTGGGTTAGAGTACGTTCGTATTTCTTTGGAGTGGATACATTTCTGGATGCTAGACTTTTGAGATGATATATTTTTAAATTGAACTCTCTATTCACTCTCGTATACCATGTTAGGATGTTTTACATCATCTATTCACATCAACAAGTAGGACTATGATGGAAAAAGGGAATTTTTGGGGGTAGCAAAATATATAGTGTCCAACCGAGAGACAAGGGAGCGATGGAGCTCAATCTAGGCAAGGAAAAGCTAACTATTCCAATAAAAATTGTCCACACGAGGCTTTGCCCTGGCTTTTAATAGCTTCACGGCATTTTTCACTCATCTTTCCTTTATTGATCATATATGCAATAAATCCCCTCCACAATCCATTATCCAACACAATTTAGGAGGAGATCTCTTACGGGTACCCTTAAAAACACGTTTTAAACACATTGAACGGTTCAGATCATCACGGGGTGGTTTTCAATGTTGATTATCTCGAGTTGGTGGAACACCTTCGGCTTCTAGTGGTTTAAGATTCACGCCAATCAAACAAATTTTTTCTTGATGAACATGTAGAGATCCTGTGGAGGAGTGGAGATATCATTCTGGACATGTAGGGTACCTGTTTAGTAGCCTTGTCTCGTTGGGATACTGGAAGAGAACCCTCTTACACTTCCGTTCTTGTTTCCTGCTAATAGTTGTGATTCTTTTACTCTGTTATTAGTTATGTTTTGTCCAGACACAGTGCACACAAGTTTTAACCGAACGAACTCTTCAATTTACCAGTACCAATAATTTTTTACACTCTTTTTCTAATGTATCAAGTACGAGTGTTAGATATTGGATGGTTGGATAGGGGTATATTGCATATGGGTTCGATGTGTGTGCTTGGGCTTATTCCTACTTCATTACCAAGTACTGATAACAGGGACTCTTTTGACGTAGGAAGTACAAGTGTCAGATATTGGGCACTTGGGTCCGATGTGTGTTCTTGGGCATACCTAGATTATGATTTTAGTTATTTGAGTTCACAATCTGACTGCCAACAGAACTCGTACTATGCACAAGTGGTTTTATGAAACCTTGTAAACCACATTGTACCTTAGAATACTGAAGTTTAATATCAAGAAATAGATGTTTCTTCATGTTCTCGTGCCATTGGACATATCTGACGGTTAAGGCACATAACCACAACTGACAACTTTTAATTCCAGTCCTTATGATACCTCGAACACTATTGAGTTTTATGCTAGCTGGCACCCTTTGTATTTAGCTTCAATGAATTGAATTTTAATTGCCCTTTCTTTGCCCCTTTCTTTCAGGCTATAGAGGAATTCAAGAAGGGAAAACTTGAATATAGAGCAGATAAGACAGGAATAGTTCACTTACCATTTGGAAAGGCAGATTTTTCTGAGGAAGATCTTATTGTGAACTTGATTGCTGCAATAGTATACTCTCTCTCTCTCTCTCTCTCTCTCTCTCTCTCTCTCTCTCTCTCTGCACAAATGCTAACTTCGTTTAACTGACTTTAATTTTATGCGACAGAAATCAGTTGAAACAAACAAGCCATCTGGTGCAAAGGGAGTATACTGGAAAAGTGCACATGTATGCTCGTCGATGGGGCCTTCGCTTAGGTTAAATATAAAGGAAATGCTTGATTACAAGCTTCCGGTATAAAAGTGTTTTAGAGAAGATAAATACATAGACATGTAAATTGTATCTTCTTCGAGGGTGGCAACTACAGAGTCGAGAAGGTGGGGACAGAAACTGAGATGAAGTGGAAATCTTTATTGGTTCCCTTCTTTGTGCCAATTAACCAGTATCTTGTTTTGCTGGTATTACCTTCTCTCTCAGCATGGTATCCAAATTCGCAAGTTATTCACTGAATCACCATGCATTCATTGTCTTTTAGGTTGTGTTTGGATCTTCATGTAGAGGGAAGGGAAATATTAGTAGAAGGAAAAGATGTGATGATAATGAAGTGAAAAAAGCAAATATATATCTTTAGTTTCCTTGTCTCCTAGGTAAATTTATCAACAAATCCACTATTCTGACAGTCTTAGATAGTTGTCCATTGCCGCCTTTGAGATTTATCTCCGCACTTTTATCGTAAATCTTTAGTCATGCATTCATTGTCTTTGCAAATTCACAATTCAAGCACAGCCATTAAAAAAATTCCATTACATTCTTTGAGATTTACCTTTGCACAATCTGAACACAAGCATTAGAAAATTGAACCCTTTTTTCACTTTCTTTCTCTTCCCTTCCATTCCCTCCATTCCAAACAAATTCGAAGGACCTGTTTGGTAGTAGTCAAATAAGGGGATAAAATTTTGACACTGGATATGGCGATCTGAATTGTCATATTCGGAGTTTGTTAGCAACTTCGGACTCTGAGGATAAAATTTGAACATCTCTCTCCCTATTGACATCTTATATTCCTTTCATATTTCTCTTCTGTTTAGGCAAATGTCATTATTAATTACAAGTATGCTATTATTAGTTACGAAAATGATATTTATATATTAATATCTACCATATTCTCCTCTTCAAAAAATATTCAAACAAGTCTTTTATAATTATTCACCTCTCTATGATAAATTTGTTCTTCTACTATATTTCCTATTACTATATCCCTTTCATACAGAAGCAGAGTTAGTATTTAATATTGGGAGTAGCACCATTAACAACAAAATTATAATATTCAACATATATATATATATATATATATATATATATATATATATATATAAAACACTTGTTCCAAAACTTGTTCCAACGATAGTCATTCTTTACTAACCAAAAACGAACATTGTAATATTTTGTGTAAATTTCATTTAACTAGGAACAAAATAACGCAACGAAAAATAAAAAAAGAACTTGACGTTCTTTTAAATTTTAAAAATCGCCTAAGATTGATTCTAAATTAAATTTCAAAGCAATTTCTCTTTTAATGTAGATAAACGATGAGTTTGAGAGAAAATAGTATTTTATTTTGTTTTGAAACCTAGTTTTGATAATTTTTGTGGCCGAAAATGATCATTTTGCCATTGCAGTAGAAACAAGAAGTGTAAGCACGAGGACGATCACAAGAAATACAAAATGGTAAGTTGTTGCCCGCCTAGTCTTCACCATCCATTAAACACACCTGAGATATAGATGACAAACTTTTGAAGCCTGGAGCTCCAATGACATTGGACTCATAGTGAGTAAGTTGCATCTGCAATTGGGATTTTTCTTGATTTGTGAAGTTTTCTACTTATCTACCAACTGGCAAATATGGTCCATTTGAAACACTTTATACTTCGGGAGATCCAAAGTCAGGCTAAGAGTAATCAACTCCATTGATTGTTCATTAAAATGACTATTTAGCTCTTGTAATTGTGAATCAATTGCACCATAAAAGATTTCTACTCGATAATACTACTCAATTAGAAACTCATCCTGGTGGTGACGAGCTCGATCTCGTCTAGGAACATAACAGGCATTAACTATACTTCGTCGAGTACAAAATAATTTCAATGTAGCAAGTAAAGTTTCAAGTCTCTCATCTCTCAACTTTTGAAGAATCCTTTTAGTTGATAACACAAGACAGATAACATTTATGGTGTCTTGATATTTACATTGCAAAACTTGATAAAGGACATTGGTAATCTCTATAATTTATTTCATAAAATGCTAGATGAACAAAAATTCAAACGTTGTCATTGCTTTATAAGCTGCATTTGCTGCTCCTCGATCTTGCAATGTAGCCCTGATAATATTGAGTAAGACTTCATATTCGGGACTAAACATTGTTATCAAACTATAAACATATTTCAAGTGAGAACTTCAACGAGTAATGATAAAATTTGTATTTAGTTGAGAAATCCCTCGAATCTTTCATCTATCTGGTTGATCTTAGACTCCACTCGAAGCTCTCGACATCGAGATCAACTCTCTAGTTATGCACTTAGTGAGAATCTCTCATTCCGTCGCTCATTTACCCTTCTCAATCAAACGAACAAAATTAGAGCTTGAAAGAATATAACGTACATTTATATTTTTCTTAAAGACTGATTTTAGGCCCAATCATCATGTACTTATAAAAGGGTTAATTACACTAAAGTCTATAAGTATTGACAAGTTCCAAAATTAGCCCTAAATTCCAAATTGCTTCAAACGAGTCACAATTAAACAAAAAACTATTGAAATTACGAATAAAATGAAATAGAATAATGAAGTCCCGGATTGTATGTAGGTCCTCAAAATCACCTTTTAGGACTGAGCGACCACCCTTGTTAACCGGTCGACCAGCATTGACAAGTAGTTTTCCTTCCAACTTTGGAAGCTTTCCTCGACCTCTAGGGATATTATTCACCGTTGATTTTTGGCACATACCTACATCAATGTCATATCTAATATCTTCAATTTGAATCACGCACTACCAATTGTTAGATTGGGAGAAAAGTTATTTTTGGTAAACTATGTCGGTTTTGGGTCAATTATGTTCTATTGTATTTTTACCATAGTTAAATGCCATTCTAAACTTTGTACTCTTCACACACAATGATCCCAACATCCAAAGATAGCACCCTGTCAAATTTGGTGAACCTCGGACTTGATTGGGTAAGGTTCTCCAATTGATTCTCATTGAGGTAAATTTTAGTAAATCTATGAAGTTTCTCGATGTAATGTTTTGGACCCTGGAACCTTCACTTCGATCTCGTGATCACCCAAGCTTATGTAATTTAACATTAGAGAAATTATAGACCTAATGTAATCCATTCATCTCGTCTTTTAGGGAGGATCGATCTTATCTTTAATGTATCAAGCCTAGAATGACTTGGATGTTAGAGTTTAGAAACTAGGAGTGGGAGTTTAATATTGTGTTCTTCTTAATTGATGTAGGACCTGAAAGAGGAGATAATGAGAGATTGTGATAATCGGATTATGGACATATTATTAAGTGAGTCTTGTTATGCCATTATTACTTGAGTAATTATGAAAATGGGTAACCATGTGATACTTTAACAAAAGATGACTACTTTGGAATAACAAAATGTCATATTTATACATGATATTTTTATCTATATAACGAGGCATGTGTTAATAAATGTGATTTTGAAAAATTAAAGAGAATGTCTGTGGAACATGCTTATGAAAGTCCAACGGTGTTCCAATCATTAGGGGAATAGAATATAGTGAGGTGATGGAATAAGAGATGCGACTACAACCAATGCGGTGAAATGAATGATGTTATACCATGTAATGCAATAACGCATAAAAGGGATCGCGCCCACATATGTAACTGGCGGACGTTGGACTGAGTAGTTAATATGGAAAACTATTGTTATTACGTATGGCTTTGGCTGCGTTTTATGAAATGAATTATGGTTAATAATGATCTTATTGTTGCATGTTCAAGTGATTAACATGACAAACTTGTAATATCGGCATAACTTGACTTCATAATAGGTTTATACTTAAGAATATTGTAATGCAACATTATAGGTGTCAATAAACGATGTGGTGACCATAGTAGTACGTGTCTCGGTTATGCAAGGGATAGATGTGCTCTCTAGCAACCAAGACAAGTGTGATAGTTGAGATCTTGATATTATGGGTAAGATATTGTTAAAGATAAGTTTTAATATTTGTCTGCACGTACAACTCTAATTTATTTTATTTACATTTTCACAACTCTGATCCTAATAAAATTCATAAACCTTTTATGTTAGAAGCCTGAGTGAGTAGCGACTCACTGACCGATCACCAACCCTCTTTATATTAGGATGGATTGTGACAACTATACTCGAAATTTATCTTTCAAATCATGTACAATGTTATCATAAGCACTTGTAGTAAACATAGAATTAATCTTATTACCCTGAAAACATTGGAAATAAAAATGCATCGATTAGTGCACCATCCATATGGGATGTTCAAGACAAAAACTTTCTTTTGCTCATTGTTGAAACCTACGTAAAAAAAATTAGCAGATATAAATGCAATAAAAAAATAAAATGTCTCAATGTCAATAAAGCCTACTAATGAACAAAAACATAAAACAGTAAAGTTCATAGACCTAAGCTTGATAATTACTCCGGCCACCGAACTTGAGTGCAAAAGCCAAAGATAGGAGCAAGGTGCAGAATATCATTTTTCGGCATATCAATAATAAAAAACAATTAACATCTTCTTATGTTATTAAACTGGATAAAATTAGCATCTTCCAAAATGTAGTTATATCATGCAATTTCTTATTTTACTTTCTAATAGAAAATAAAAGAATAATTAGCATCTTCTTATGTCAAGGTTAAAAAGATTCCCCAAATTTTTTTCTTTTATTTGTCAATAGATAATAAAAACCAATTAACATTTTATTAAAATTAGCTTTTTTTGAAATGTAATTATATCACGCAATTTTTAACTTCTACTTTCTAAGAGAAGCAAAAGAATAATGACAAATTACTTTAGTAGTCCTTGTAGTTTAGTCCAAGTGTCACTTTCGTCTCTACATTGTGAAATGGTTCTATTTTGACCTTCAATTTACATTTTTTTGTCAATTATTAATGCCCATTTATTTTTTAAACTGAAAAGTCAAATGTTGACCCTGCCCCCCCCCCCCCCCCCCTCTCCTCTCCTCTCCTCTCCTCCTCCTCCTCCTCCTCCTCCTCCTCCATTGGCTTTGGCCATTTTCATAACTCTCAACTCTTAATTATAATTTGGTTTCAACATTGATCTTGTAAGTGAAAGAGGGTCAGTCCATGACCCAGTAACTCCACTCTCACCCATTGTTGCAAAACCCCTTTGTTTTTCTCTCTTTCATATCTTTCCGTCACAACCCAATGGATCAGAGAGAAGGAGAAAAGGATCGATCATTATTAATCATAGAAAATGAAATCAAAGAGAAAGATCAAGATGATCAAGATGTCGTTGAGGAGAGATCTCCTATGGCATCATTGTTATCATCAATATCTTCAAAGGATGATGGGGGCTCATAGTCCAGCGAATAAAATGGGTAAATCATGAAAATTCTGTTGGTGGTTCTCCGAAAATGTCGATTAGTTTATGGTAGTACCAATGGTGGTCGGCTTTTAGTTCTTTTTCCAGACCCTAGGATATACGATTTGGTATATGGATATACACATACATGTATACATTGAATTGTAGCCACGTCCCTTAGATGATCCCTATTTTTGTTTGAAAATTTTACATCTCTTATAAATTCATACCGATCTATATGAATCAAACAGTAGGGACAAAATTAAGAGAGAGAGTGCAGAAAATAATAAAAAATATTAAGTTACCATAATACTCTTGAAAAGTCAATATTGACTTTTTCATTAAAGTTTTAAACATCCATTAACGATTGTTCTTGATTGACACAAAAGCGTAAATTAAAGGTCAAAATTTCAAAAGGTAGGGACAAAAGTGGCACTTAGGCCAAACTACATGGACTATTGGAGTAATTTACCCAAAGAATAATTAACATCTTCTTATGCTTAATTTACACAGCTTGATATGAAATCATCACTCAATTAATTTATTTTTTAAGGAACAATGAAATGTGTTACATGTTGGAGACGTAGAATGCCAACAGCCAAATATTTGTTACATGTTGGATGATGAAGAGATCTATGTAAGAAAAAAAACAAGAAGTCAACATACCACAATATTCTAAGTTGATCTTTAGAAATATTAAAGAATTTGATTTTACGAGTAGTACTATATGATGATATGCTTCAAAATTGTGTATGTTGCATTATTTTGGGTGTTAGCTAGAAATTGTTAATACTCATTTTCCAAAGGATAACCAAACCAAAATCTACCTTGAAATCCCTTAACCCCTTCAAACCCCTCTATCCAAACGAACAGTGAGGGATTCTCACAAACTGCATTGACAACGCGCGAGGGAGGGGGAAGGGTCATGAGAGAAACACAAAATTTCAATTATTTTGAAAATTTTCGCTGCTGATCAGGTAAGTGCTTTCATCATTGGCTAAATTTCAATCAATGTCTAATTTAATCTGGCAAAAATTACACCAAGTAAGGTCTAGCTATCAGAAATTCACCAATCCACCATCTCTTCTTCATCAAGATCCGCTCCCTTTCATCATCTCTCGCATCCATGGATCAAACACCAAATCAAGAGTCATTCGCAGTCACTTACCTCATAAACTCATGTGGGTTTTATCCAGAAAAGGCTATAACAGCATCAAAGAAGATCAATTTCCAAAACCCCAGAAAAGCCCGACTCTGTTGTTGCATTCTTGTATAACCATGGATTCACCAAAACCCAAGCCTCAAATCTCGTCATCCAAATCCTTTCGTCCAAATTGGATACAACCCTTTTGCCCAAACTCGAATCTTTAAAATCTAATGGTGTATAAAGCACGGATGTTGTTAAAATACTGTCACAGAATCGTCCTCTTCTTAAAAGAAACTTAGAAAACCAAATAATTCCGTCTTTCAACTTTCTTGGAAATTTGGTTATATCAGAGGCCAGAACGGTATCTGCCATCAAACGGATGTACATATACATATTTACATATATACTATACACATATACATACAAGCAGATACCTGTAATGAGAAATTCCTCATTATCCCTAGTCACTTCTCACCCTTAATTCTCCAGATTCCCAATTTTCAATCGTTCAACTTCTCTCTTTTAATCCATCTCTCTCTATGTATCTGTAGCTGTGTCTGTGTCTGTACCGAAGGTGCTTCGTCATGGCGTGCATAAAGGGTGTGAACAGATCTGCGTTGGCAGCTTTCTCGCCGGAAGGGATTTATATAGCGGCAGGGACGATGGCTGGCGCAGTGGATTTGTCATTCAGTTCATCAGCGAGTCTCGAAATTTTTAAGCTTGACTTCCAGGCGGACAATCAAGAGCTCCCTGTGGTTGGAGCGTCGACTAGTTCCGAGCGGTTCAACCGGTTGTCATGGGGGAGGAACCCTTCATCAGGCTCCGAGGAGTTCTCTATGGGTCTTATCGCGGGTGGTCTGGTAGATGGCAACATTGGGCTTTGGAACCCTCATGCTCTGATCTGGTAGTAACTGATCTCGTGATAATAGTGTTTCGTTTGATTGTGTAGAATTCATTTGGTAATATTAAGTTGATGGATTGAATCTGTCGAATTGCGTCGTTTTTGGTTGGCTTACTTGAGGATTTCTACATTATGTAACTGAACAAACAATGTTCTGCTATTGTAGTACCTGAACTGAAGCCGTGTGATACGTATATATCACTAGATTAAAGGTGGTTATATCATTTGGTACGATTTGTTCAATTGTCCTTCTATGTTCATTGGATATGCTAATGACAACTGAATAAGTTGAAGATTATGGGATTTCCTCCATATAGGTGTGAAAAAGGTATAGAAAGTGTGACTGTATAGAAATATATGTACCATCACTCAATATGACAGGTTGTTAGCATAATCAATTTTTATTTGTCAAATTTGGTATCTTTTCTGCAACATTATGTCTCAAATTGGGTCATTGGATTTTTTTCGTATGTTGAACAACATTTGTTAGCATTAACTAAATCATGTAGCCTTATAGAGAGATCCTGGATGTGTTGTTTCCATGTGCCTATATGATTATAAATATATTTCTCTGCTTTGGAAAGTGCCTCTTTATTTGAGTGATGCACTCTTTTAGGATGTCGCTGCGCTGTGTTAATATTGGTAGTTTCTCTCGTGCTCTCTGGATACTAGGAACCAAGGGCTGGATTGCATTTTGAGTCTTATCTGATACCTCGAGTTAAACCTATGAATTGTTTGTTATGAAGGATCAAATTTGATGTGATATTGCAATTACGGATCATTTGGGTGTGACGTGGTTCGTGGTAAATCATACCAAATGGATGCTCTACATGTTTCTTTTCAAATAGGTGCTTTACCATATTATCAAAGAGAATCATCTGTAGTTCTTCCTTCCTTGAACCTTGGATTTATGTATTTACAATATGTTCCGCTACAGTTCCGAGGCAAGTG
Organism: Arctostaphylos glauca; assembly: GCA_019985065.2. Lineage (NCBI taxonomy): Eukaryota > Viridiplantae > Streptophyta > Magnoliopsida > Ericales > Ericaceae > Arctostaphylos > Arctostaphylos glauca. The sequence goes on along the minus strand of JAHSPW020000011.1, from coordinate 19,951,517 downwards.
AGAATGTTCTTGTAACACAGCTTTTGAGGCATAGAGGGCCTGTAAGTTTCTCAATTTGGCGTTTTGTGGTTACTTCTTTATTCGTTGGTTCAGATGTGGGAATGACTTGATTGCTGGTTCATCTTCTATCTTTTTCAGGTTCATGGTCTGGAATTTAATGCTCTTGTACCTAACCACCTTGCATCTGGGGCTGATGAAGGTGAAATCTGTATATGGGATATTGCAAAACCAGCAGAACCTACTCATTTTCCTCCTCTCAAGGTGTGTGCAAATTGTAACTAAATCTACATGCACGAAAGTTAAATCTGTTTGGTGAATGACTCAATAGTGCTTCTCATGATGCAAACTCCATGCTAAATTGATAAAGAAGAACGGGCCTCAATTTTCTTGTCACGAATTAGGATTAGAAACCCTTATCCTGCTTGAAGTAAGTATTTACGGGGTAATACTTAAAGCAGCTCTTTAAAATTAGCAGTCTGCCTCTCTTTTTCAGGTCCATGAATAGGAGATCCTTGTGGGGTTTTGGGAAAGGTTATTCTCACTTGGTTTGGTAATGTAGTTCTATCTGGAACTACATTCCGCGCATGGTATTCCAGCATTCACCCAAATTTAAGGAAATTTGGAATACGTATCTCAACCTAATTTGATTCATTCCATTAGTGCCAAGGAGACAAATTTAATGGGTACATCCACATTATTTTATATAAAATCACTCTCCTCTAAATTATTTTCTTCAAATTTGTTCCGGTCCTATAAACGATCCATGCAAGTCCACAAAAACCCAGGTGTTGGTCGTTTCAAACACGTGTTGGGCCGTCCATCTGGTGTTGTTTTTGATACGGACCAGCCTGGTCTTAAAGGGGTAGAAAATGTGCATTGGAGATTCTTATATTTACATTGGATAGGATTTCTTGTTTGTGACTAGGGATGGCAATTTGGACCGAACCGATGGTTATCCGAACCGAACTGCTTAATTTTTCCCGAACCGTGACCGTTTTTTTCCCCGTGGGTATGGATATGGTTGGAACGAACAAGTACCCGTTCGGGTTCGGTTCAGTTATGGTTAGAAGAATAACCGAACCGTTATCCGAACCCGAACCGAAATTAAAAAGACAGTTTTATATATCTATACACACACACACACACATATATATATACATATATTATTTTATAACCCTTTAGCCATCCCTAATTAGAAATGTAATTTTGAACTTGATGTTGTATAATCGGCTGTGTTTTTGGTTATTTGTTTGAAATTGTAATGAGTTTTTTTTGGAATAGCAATAAGTGGTTTTGAAAATTTTAATAAGATATTTTTTTTACATATTTTTATATTTATTAGGATTTTTTTAATTTCGGTTACGGTTCGGTTCAATTCGGGTAATTAATAACCAAACCATTCGGTTACCCGTTCGGTTCGGGGAATACCCGAACCCCGTTTGGTTCGGTTATGGAGCACTCTCTCTTCCTCCATTCGGTTATCGGGGCGGGTTCGGTTCGGATATTACCATTCGGGGATCGGGGCGGTTATCCAGATAATCGCCCCGTTGCCATTCCTATTTGTGACTTGGTCAAACTAATTATGAATTGTTGCACCTGTAACCCTATGGTTCTTATGGTCTCCAACTATGACAAAAGCGCTTGGTGATGCATCAGCTCTTCAATCCTGATCTGAGATTGAAAACGTTGTCCAGAACGACCAAAGAAACACCTCTCCATCTCTAGCTGAATAAGAGACAGATAACCCGGGGGGGGGGGGGGGGGGGGGGGGGGTGTAGTATGTGCAACTTCCTTGTTCCGTTTCACTCAAGGCAGCTGATACAGTTTATGAGACCTTTATGCAGGGTAGTGGATCTGCTACTCAAGGTGAAATTTCATATCTGTCCTGGAACAGCAAGGTCCAACATATATTGGCCTCAACTTCATATAATGGGACAACTGGTGAGGAAAGAAACTACCGATGATTTAAGTATATCCCTAATTGTTTATTTTCAGCTGGGAATAAAATGTATTCTGTGGTTTCAGTGGTTTGGGACCTTAAGAGGCAAAAGCCAGCTCTTAGGTAAATAGCTTCAATAATTCAGAGTTTGTTGGACACTTTTGCAAATGATAGTGATAAAATATCGACCTTAGCTTTATTTTTGTAGTGGCTGACACTACTTTTTATGTGGCAGCATTCCAGATCCATATAGAAGACGGTGCTCAGTTTTGCAATGGCATCCTGATTTGGCCACTCAGCTTATTGTTGCTTCAGATGATGATAGTTCACCTTCCTTGAGGGTAACGGCTATTTATGATGTTGGTTATTGGTTATTCTAGGAGCAATATATGTCAATTTCTCTTGTTATTTTCTTAAAAATTTCTTTGCAGCTTTGGGATATGCGGAATACAATGTTACCGGTTAGGGAGTTTGTGGGGCACACTAAAGGTATGTCATCCTGATACTGCTTTGTCTTCAAATCCCTGACGTTGATGTATGATATGGACTATCATATGTACATAACTAAAGAAAATAATATGGACTATCCTAGTCACTGGTTAGATGGTGGAGATTAACGTGTTTTTTTTTTTTTTAAACTATGGATTTTCTAACTTTGTCCTTCCTTTAGGCTGGCACACCCATGCAGACATGGAATGGTACTCTGAAATATGTGTTAATCTGTAGTTTTAAGCATACAGAAAGCATTCAAGGGAATTGCAATTTATAGGTTTATAGCAAGAAAAAACCTACAGAACAGGTTTTCTGCATGAAGATAACCACGAAAAGAAACATAACTTTTGCAGTCTTTTATCTTAAAAAAATTATTGCTGATACCAAGGATAATGTCCTTATTAGTGGTGCATTGGATGCAGTCAAATAGTCTGTAGCTGTACTCCTGCATAAACATGTGCTGGTGCTTGTTTAGGGTATTATATTTCCACAATGCCATGTCATGTCGACATGTGTGCTCTAAGGGGAAAAGCCTACAAGGTCCTCTATTGCAGTTAATGGAGCACAGTTTCATGTAATCACTTAACTCTAGGCAGCCAAAATTTTCCCACAAAGACTTAAACCTTCCTTCAGCCCAGAATTTGGCTTCATTGAGTTTGTTGCTGTTTGTAGTATACCATATGTAGGATACATATCATCCTTTTGGAGTAGTTACAAGCTAAAATTACAAGTATTGTGTGTCGTAGTGGTAATGCTTTTGTAACTATTGGTTTGAATTTTTATGATCATTTTGTGGTCACATGTGGCTTTTTTTTGGGGTTTTCATTGTAATGACTTATAGTTCACTTCTAAATTTTAGTTCTCTATTCTTTGTATTAGTTCTCTCTTTTGAGAGAGCAAATGATATGGTCAATATTGTGTAGCCAGTGTCATAGAATGTTGCCTTGGATTATTATTCCAGAAGTCTCATAGGTGAGAAGGCTACTTCTACTTGGATACAGAGAGACTGGTTGTTGCCTTGGATCTTTATTCCTGAAGTCTCATCGGTGAGGCTCTTCTACTCGGATATAGGATAGACTGGTTGGAGATAACGCTGCAAACATGCCGTGACGAGCTGAATTGTGGTGTCTTCAAGTGCAAGCCTGCAGTAAATGATGAACCAGTTTTTGCCGGACTTAAAGTTCGACTTATGGTTCGATTACTCTAATAGTCGAGACCAGCTTTAAGCCATTAATGAGACTGACAACTTCTCAGGTTTATGTTAAAAAATTGAATAGAAAGTCAATTGAAACAGATGTCAGAAAGTTAAAGCTAATGCATGTGAAGTGTTGATATACATGCAAGCCAAACAATATTTTGAATGCTAATCTTATACTTTGTTCGTGAGATAGACCATCCGAGCTTAGTCTTGCTGAAGTTCAGATTGTTAAATGTTTTTTGTGGATTGCTTATGTCATGCAAGTTATGGTAGGGTTTAATTTTTTTTGTTCATAGATTTGAAAATGAAAATTTGTCTCGTATTACATAAACCTGGGATTGCAAAGTCACGTATTTTCAACCAGGTCAGCGGGGTTAGATAAAAGTAAGCATAGGATACTCCACCTCCCTTAGATTTCTAACAAAAGTACTGAAAGAGTAGAAGGAAAAACAATAATTGGTTCAGGCCTGTTAGGAGAAAACCCACACTCTTTAGACAGGTGCGGGACGTTTATTTATAATAAAATGAACGAGATAAGGGTTTAACCTAATGGGCTCTAATCACTAAGGCCCCATTAGGGTTAACCTATACATTTAACCTAATAACAACTAACAAGGCCTCTTTTCCAAGGCAGTTTTGTGAACTTGAATTTAACAGTAGCATGTATCTTATTCCTGTATTTGGATCAGCATTCCGGCAGCATTCTTTCATATGCAAAAAAAAGTTTGTGCATCTGTTTTCACTAAGTTGTGTTTTTTTCAAAACTGTTTAATGAGCATTTAGTGCTAGTTTTTGGCTCCATTTTATTCAAACTGCAAAAATTTAGTAAAAATTTAAATGTCAAATAAAAGATGCTAGAAATCAGTTAATCCAAATGTTGCCGAAAAGGTAAATCAGCGACAAATTTGAACTACAAGCTTGTTAAAATACCTTATCAATCAGATGGGGCCTAAATTCAAGTAGCCAACTTATTCTAAAGTAATAGGTAAAAAATATTTGTTATTAGCCGGGATATTGCGAAAAACTTGCACAAAGTCAGTGGGTCCCCAACTCTACCCTCTATGGCACCATGCTTGCGAGCAGAGCTCGAAACTATACTTTTTGGTGTTCTTCCTTTACTGCCGGGTCGAGCTTGAGCACAACAATATTCTGATCTGATTGGCTTGGTTGAGCAACTGATGTATGGTCCTCGTAGACGAACACTAGCATTTATTATTGCACGTCTGATCAGTTAGATGCAGATAAAGGGGGGTAGGGGTCAATGACTCAATGTCACCCATGAATCGACACTCGAAAGTGAAAGAAAGAAGCAGCTGCGGTTACTATATTAGGGGAATCAAGCGGCCGATAGGGAGTGGTACTGAAAGAGTGAAATGACTTCGGATGGAGGATATATCCGTGTGAAAGTATTTTCACTTTCTCGAATGTCAAGAAGATAGACAAGGCAATGGATAAAGGACTCAAACCAGAACAAAAATGGAATAAACAGCATAGCTTCCAGAATGTTTAAAGATATTTGAATGATCAACCTTGTGGAAACTTTCTTGTAGCTGGATTGGATGCGTTATTGAACTGGCATGGGAACTTAATGGTCTGACCAGTATAATGTGGATTTTGGATACTTCAGGATAAATGGAACTAAAATTTAAGCAGAAGCTTTGCTTACGCGTTACATTTTTTTTGTCTGTGTAATTTTCTTTTAGACTTCCCTTATCTACTCTGTAATTATTCAAGAATCTTTTATATGTTATAATTTCGTTGTTTTATGCATTGTTTCCTGCATCACTTTGGTAGGTGTAATCGCGATGTCGTGGTGTCAAAGTTATAGCTCCTATTTGCTTACCTGTGGCAAGGATAATCGCACTATTTGCTGGGATACTGTTTCTGGAGAGGTAGAGTAATATGTATGTAGATTTTTTTCCTTTCCCCCATTGTAAACATGTAATTTGTCTTCTCTACTTGAATGTGCCACAGTTGTGTTGTTTATTATCTGTGATTTGTGAGTGTGTTGAAATGTTTTCTCCTTTCTTTCGGTGAATTTTTTTTGTAATTTTCTCCCCCCCTCCTCTTCCCCCATGGTTAATGTCAATTGGCCTCTCCACTGGAATGTCTGACAAATATTTTTCTTTATCATCTATCTTTGAATTTTGTATGTGGAAATTGGAAAGTTTTTCTCCTTTCTATCATTTCTTCTGGGCAATGGTTGGGTATTCCAATTTGTTCTCTTGTTTTTCACACTGCTTTTGCTGTGGCATTTGCTGCAGATTGTCACAGAATTGCCTGCAGGAACCAATTGGAACTTCGACATACACTGGTATCCAAAGATACCTGGGGTTATTTCAGCATCTTCTTTTGATGGAAAAATTGGCATTTATAATATTGAGGTAAGTTTTTATGGCTCTTTGTACGAGAAAGGGGTTTAGGATCTGGAAAACCTGAATTACTAGATCTAGCTGTGCAACCGTTATAACACGTGAACATTAACTGAATTGTTGGTGTTTGGGGTGGGTGGGGGGAATAGTGCTTATTCTCTGTGTTCATTGTTGCAGTTTCTTTTACCCTTTTAGTTTATCTTTTTTCTAGTTTTTTCAGTCATTGGATAAGATCGATACCTTCAAAAAATTGTATGCCTGACTGAACCAGAGGAACTTCCCACTCATTTTATTTCATGCCACATCTCCAAATTATGTAAGGAATGGAAAATAGTGGTGAAATAGAGCAATTGATGGTTAGGCTGACCAGGGTTAACTGTCTTTACTGTGACGATAAACCATTATTATGGATTGCAAATTGCAACACACTATTTTGTCTATCACTAGCGTATTAGAGCAATTGACGGTTAGGCTGACCAGGATTAACTGTCTTTACTGTGACGATAAACCATTATTATGGATTGCAATACACTATTTTGTTTATCACTAGCATATTACCCGTGCCTACGACACTACTAACAATATAAAATCCATTATTCAAGCTATTAGCATATTACTGCGTTATTGTGAAAATGTGTTTGGAGAGCCCCACACCGTTGTGTATTGCAATATAAATATTGTAATATAGATTGGTCCGGACCATGTAATATTTTTTGAAGAAAATACATATGTACTATATCTTGGAAATTAACTATTCATAAAAATTAATAAGCTTGAAAAATTGAGTGTTCACCTAAATGGAGAGAGAGAGAGAGAGAGAAATGGTGAGCATTAATGTATCTTTTTTATTATTTTTTTAAAAGTTGTGAGGCCAATAAATGCTAATTAAGATTGCTATGTAACTTTTTATGTATTGAATCTCAGCTATTAGATCAAAACAATCCTAACCGTTGTTGTGGAAATGTCTTTTGAGAGCCCCACACCATCGTGATTTGTCTATCATGTCACGAAATTTAAGACTACAATGAGGCAATGCAAGGACAATTAGTGTATATTCAGATTAACATTAGCTTAGCATGTAAAGTTCTTTGACATAGAAATAGAAGTACGTCAAAGCAATACTGCAAAATGTTCCATTCCAAATAGGCAGACCCCACAGAATCAAATGTCAACACCACAGAATTTGGTAAATAATTATTTCCGCTCCTTTATATCAGGAAGTTGAATTTTCTTCATACTAAAATTCTTGTTGTGCGACACCAATTATGATCTGGGTATTTTATATGTATATTTGCATAGACAGATTAAGAGCGGGGAAATGAATAATATTCAACCATTTTCCTTGCTGCATGATCATGATTAATATTAATTTCATGTCAGCTTTTGTCTTTGTTCGTTTGTTTTTCTTCTACTTCAAAGTCGGGTAATATATTTGTATCTCATTCTTCTGATGACCATGGTTGATGGAACTAATATCTATTGTTATCAATGAATTAAGACTGATAGTAATGCAATGCTAGGTCACCAGTTTTTTTCTTTGATGACATGAAATCTTCTGGGTGACAATATGTATCTCATTGCATTTTTTTTTTATGAGAAACATTAGTTTACCATTTCTGAGTGGATCCCAGATGCTGGCCAACATTGCTTCCAGCATTATAGCATCCGTATTTGGCTTTCATGTAACCTACTTTCTTCTGTATATTTCAAATTTTGTGATTTCTCCCTTGTGGAGTTCGACTTTGGAAGACCCAGCTCTGTCTGGTTGGCCTGATGATCATGGAAATACTTTTGCTAATTAACATTTGATGTTTTATTTTCTCGCTGCAGGGTTGTAGCCGATTTGGCACTGGGGAGGGTAATTTTGGTGCAGGTAATGTACACTTTTAGATGCTGCAACTGGCAACTGTTGTAACTACAGTTATTTATGAAATTCTTAGTGTTTAACATCAGGTGATAAGATTATATATTTATATGTTGTCGCTGTGGTCCTTGGCTTTAGCCATTGGAATCCATTCATTGTTTTGGATTTCAATTTTTGTTTATGTACTATTTGGAGCCGAGATGTATGAAGCACTGACATGCCTAAGTGGTCTCCGTATATGTCTCTGATATTTAGGGGATGCCGCAGGGATATGTGTGTGTCATGCCAATCAGCGTGTCCTATTATTTATAATAAAATTTGAGCAGGGACATGTTTGAGACATGTCGACACGCGCGTCTCTGGTGAGACGTGTGGGGACACAAAATGGTGTCACTTCATAAACTAAATATTTATTTCAAGGACTGAAACTTGTGACAAAGTTGTCACTTGTATCTCGTGGTTTGTCTTTTTCATGGATCATCTTTTTAATATGTAGAAGCAATGTTAGTTTTCCTTTTTTGAGCTAGTTTAGTGTTGTTTTGTTTTAGTTTTGGGTGTTTGCGACACAACGTTCGCATTAATAGCAGAAGGAATATGTATTTTTTTACAATTTTTGTCGTGTCTCTCGTCGTGTCCATGTCCCCAGTTATTTAGGAATGTTGTGTTCGTATCCATATCCGTATCCGTATCCGTATCCATGTGTTCGTTCTTATTAGGCCAGGATACTCATTCTAGTGTTGCTATGTCATCTTTTTCTTTCACCCCCGATTTTGTTATACTTTTTTAGTGCTCGATCAAATAAATGCTACTATTGCCAAAACAGTTGGAATATTTTAAAGAATGCTTAAATGTATAATGTAAGAAGCAAACACAGTTAAAAGAAGGCGGCATGTCGTGTCCGACACTTGTCGGTCCATAATTAGGAAAGAAAAATATTAATTTGGACACATGTCCGACACTCTTTCTAAGTGTCTGAAGCTTCTTTGTTGTCTATTACTAAAAAATAAATATGTAATTGACACTTCTTGGACACTTGGTAGACATGATCCAAATTTGACATATCACTATGATATACTAAGTTGGAAAAATAGTAATTGTAAGACTAATCATATTGAAATTCACTTGGAATTTTCTTAAGGATTTCTTGAGCATTCCTATTAATTTCAATGCCCTATTTTTTGTAAAGGAATTCTTGAGTCCATGTCAAACTAGATTCTTCATAACATATTATGTCTATTATAATTTAGGACATGTGGTGATATATGTACATAACACCATATTTGGGTATATATAACTGAACATATGCCCTATCTATGTTGTGTCCATTTCCCTTGTCCATATCTGTTCTTCTGAGTGTATAATTGTTCAAAAGCACTAATTGGATGGTTAATTTCTTATGCTTTTCGGACTATTATAGCATATTAAGAAACTCTTAAATCAAGTATTGTGTAATTTTGCAAAAGAAATGGGATCCTCCCATGCGTGCTTTTGGACTAGAGGGTCTAGTTCAAGCTTGTTTTGGGACACCACCATTGGAGGTTCTGCAGTGATGGATGGCCAATACGGCACTGATGTTGGTAGGTTGAGACTAAGATTGGAGTGCAATCGAGCTAGGGAGGTTGTCATCACTGAAGTAGTGTAGACCACAACGCTCACCTTTGACACCAATCTTTTCCTTTTCATGAGATCCTAAATAACACAACAATTAGAAAAAAATGTGGTACAAAGATTCAAATATTTATTAATTTTATTGGCAAACACAAGACGAAAAGGAAACGAGGACCAGGTAAGATAAGAGTCCAATGTAATTCATGAGTTTAAAGTTATGAAAGCAAACCATTAACATCAGATGTAGAACAATCAATTAAGGTGACATGAGAAGGGTGACCAGTCAAAATAGTAGAACCCTTAGTCATCTGATTAGACGTTTCAGAATCACGCAAGCTGTAACAGTAGCGAGACAAGCAACAGGTTGACCTATCTGAGCAAATATAGCAGTGGGAGTTGATGACAGCTGAGACGACTGTGTAGCTACTAGGCGATGATACTCATACTTTGGAATAGTAACTACGCGATGCCTTGAGCCAGGATTCAAGAGGTGGTGGGCCTTGAGCTAGGACTCGAAGGTGGTGGGCCTTGAGCTAGGACTCGAAGGTGGTGGCTATCATCATCAGAATCTATAACCTTATGTCAAGAAGAGCGACCATGACGCTACCAGCAAAACTCAACAGTATGGTTATCATGGTCATAATAAGTGCAATGCTGGAGTACACGACCACATCCACGGCCCCTAGATATATGACCTTCGTGAGCAAAGTTACAACTTGAACCACGGCCAGAAGCACGTCCAGAACTACCATGACTACCTCCTCTTAATGCTTAACCATCACAGCCAAAAACACATGAAATAGAGCCACCAAAAGACAGTAGTGGCCAAAATAGAGCGATCAAAAGATAAGACAGAAGCAGAGACCGAGTCGGATATAGAAGCGCAACAAAGGCAGTTAAAAACCTCACTGAAAGAGGGTAATTTCCTGTCATCCAGAAGCTGATACCTAATGGGATAGTAGGATGGAGGTAAACCAGATAAGAATTGGGCCACACAGATTCCGTTGTCGCTGCATAACGAGAATGTCAACTTAAAATCGACTGGAAAATATTGAGCTACTCGCAAAGATCACCAAATTTAACATAATAATTCTCCAAAGACAAATCACTAAGCACAGAGAGAAATAAGTGCGATGAAGATCATAAGTCCTAAGCACTTCCTTAGCCTGATGCCAAATAAGTTTGACAGTAGATAAGAAAACTAAAATACCATTAATCTGAGGTTACACACTATTCCATAACTGAGTACGAATCTATGCATCCTCTGTCGTCCATGCAGCAAACTTAGAATTAGTATCTTGCATGGATCAGCAGTTGAGAAACTAAATTGCATCTTCCTAATATAATGTACATCAACATCCTTCGTCCAAACAACATAATTTTTTACCATTCAACTCGTAGAGGTGATAGGCAACATCTCAAGAGGCCAAGGATAACGAAAAAAACTAGAAGTGACAATATATGTAAAATTAGAAGTAGAAACTGACAGTCATTATGAGTAAATAATGGAATATGTTAAGATACAGGTCCAATTGTATATTAGTAGTGAAAGTAGACTAAATATGTAATTAGCTTAGTGCTAGGGGTTGCAGTGTAATTGTGTCTTTGTTGTACCTATATATTGACCGCAATGAGAAATAAACCCTAATGTTTTGGGTCACTCCAAACTATTGATTATTATTTTACATGGTATCAGAGCGTCGATCATTGCCTTTGTCTGTGATCGATTGATCCCTTTGTTTCGTTTGAGTTTTCTCTGACTGACATTCTTCGAATCTCTTGCAATTGCAACCATACAACCTCGTTATCGCGTGAATAGTGCGCGTGAATCTCTGTAACAGTGGTTCATCTTTGTGAATAGTGCGCTGCGGTTGTCAGACCTCGCCCGACCTCCAGCGACCTCTTACGCGGCTGTTTCAGCTTCGAGATCTTTTGGTTTTGATCTACTGTGTTCGAAATCTATTGGGTTTTTTCGTTTTAGGTTATTCTGCGATTGTTGCGGTGTTTCAGATTTGTTTCCTCTGTTTCTTTATCACTTTGAATTATGGCGGAAGATCCTAAAATTGTTGTTGATGGTGCAAGTAGTGTGAAGGATGAGTCGAGTTGTGTAGGGACTTTGGAAAACACCTCTTTGGATATTTGTCTTATTGAGTTGGATGATACAAACTATTTGATTTGGTCTCGCACATTTACCTTGTCCATTGAAGCCCGAAGGATGTCTGAGTTCACTGAGGGCCCTGTTATTCCACCAGTGGTGCCTCCTGAACTGAAAAGGTTAAGTCTCATAAATCCTTATTCATGACTTGGTGTTTTAACTCTATGAGAGCTGATATTCGTCATACCTTCCTGCTTCTTGTGACTACACATGAGGTTTGGACTACTACAGTCCGTACTCATTCTTAGCAGGGTGATGATGCTCCGTGTTTTGAGTTGAGGAAGCGACTTCGTACATTGGATCAACACTATCGTTCTGTCATTGAGTATTATGCTGAGTTGAGTTGCGCATGACAAGAGTTTGATTATTATCAACGATTCAAGCTGTGTGTGCTGAAGATGCTGCCAAAAGGCTAAAACGGTTGGAGAAAGAACATGTTTATGACTTTTTGCTGGCCTTGATATGGAGTATGATCAGACTAGAGTACAGGTCTTGGGTCGTGCTCGGTTTCCACATTACGAGAGGCCTATGTCATTGTTTAGCAGGAGGGGTGCTATGTTGCATATTCCTACTCCTGATCGTTCTGCCATAGTGGCCACTCCTCCACCAAGTAGTAGATTTGGTGCTAGCAGTGGATTTATTGATCGTGCATATCTCCGGTGTGATTACTGCGACAATACCGTACATATTAGGAATTTTTGTTGAAAATTAGATGGTCGTCCTCCTCTTGGGAAAGGCGGTGGACGTGATGGTCGTGGCCTTGGGTCTGTGCATTCCCAGGCCTAGGCTCATATTTCGGTGTCTGCAGTTCCTACCTTGGTTGACTCTGGGTTCAGTACTGAGGTTCAATCAGTTTCTGATCATGTTGGTGGCTTTTCTCACGGGGAAATGCAAGCTTTCAAGTGCCTTATGACTCGGGCTGATTCTTCATATACCACTGCTTCTACCTCCATAGTTTTTCCTTCCTCTCGTTATGATCACACAAGTATTCCAGCTAGTGTATTTACTGTCTCTTTTGGTATTCCTTGGATTATTGACTCCGGTGTTTCCGATCAAATGACAGGTTGTTAGTCTATTTTTTATTTTTACTCTACTTGCTCTAGTAAGAATAATGTCAGAATAGCAGATGGATCTCTCTTTGCTATTTCAGGGAAATGCTCCATTCACTATTCTCTTTCTCTTTAGGCGGACCCCAGTGCCGAAGTGGCTCCCACTACGTGGGCTCAGGGGAAGGAGACCCTATATGTACGCAGCCTTACCCTAGCATTTTGCCAAGAGGCTGTTTCCAGGGCTCGAACCTTGGACCTGGGGGCTGAAAGCCAGCGCACCTACCAGTGGTGCCAAGGCCCGCCTTCATTCTCTTTCTCTTTCTTTAGTTTTATATATTTCAAATTTTGTCACTAATCTGCTTTTTTGTTTGTAACTTTACCCGTTCTGCAAATTACTTTGTGAAGGTGATTGGTAGTGGTAAAGCACATGATGGTCTCTATTTTTTGGAGTCCACACCTCGCACATCTAAGCCACAGTTGTCATGTAGTTAGGCTCTGCAAGCAGATGAGAGTTATGTTCTTTTTTTGTTGCACCAGTGGCACCGGAGATTGTGTCATCCCTCTTTTGGAATTTTAGATAAGTTTTTTCCTCATTTAACTAAGTTTCGTCCTAGAAGTCAGTTTTTTTGTGAAGTCTGTATGAGCTTGGAAACCATAGGGTTTAGGGTTATGCACCTATTAATAAAAGAAGTGATTCTCTGTTTATGGTTATACGTTCTAATGTTTGGGGGCCTTCCCTTGTTATCTCTCTTAAAGGTTTTCGTTAGTTTGTCACCTTTATTGATTGTTATTCTCATGTCACTTGGGTGTATCTACTTAAGTCCAAAAGTGAGGTATTTTCTTGTTTCAAATCCTTTCATCGGATGGTGTGCACCCAATTTGATATCGGTGATAATGGGATCGACTATATCGATAGGTTCTTTAGGGCATATCTGGATGAACATGGTATTTTTTTCAGATGACTTTTGTTGAAAACTCATAGCAAAATGGGGTTGTTGAACGCAAGAATCGTCATCTTACTGAAGTTGTTTGCTCCCTTCTATTCACGATGCATCTTCACAATTGTTTTTTGGAGTTAAGCGATTTTGATGGTCACTTATCTTATCAACCGTTTGCCTTTAGTGTTCTCCACTTCAAACTCCTATCGAGTATCTCCCTAGCAGGTGTCTTGTTTCCTCTTTCTCCCCGAGAGTTTTTGGTTGTGTATGCTTTTGTCAATGCTGCTCACCCTTGAGTGGGAAGTTAGGTTGTAAAGCCCATAAATGTGTCTTTGTTGGGTACTTTTCTACTCAGAAGGGCTATAAGTGTTGCGATCATCCACCTTCTGAAAAACTGAGTCATTTTATTGTCCCTCCGCTCCATCTCTTCGGGGGGAGTGGAGTCTATTAGAGTGGAATCGCTCAGAATCAAATGTTGTTGTCCTTATCGTATCATAGTGAGGGGGAGAAAAAGACGTCTATTGTTGATAGATAGGAGCCAATATCTGTTGATAGGGCGGGCCAAGACGCTGGTGGACAGGTTGGGCGTGAACAACTGACAGGGCATGTTTTGCGGACATATAAGAGAAAAGCAAAATCTTCATGTGTGACTCAATTGGTAATGAATCTCTTCCTCCTATTGAATCTTTCCTTATTGAGTCAAGTGATCTTAATATCCCTGTTGCTTTTTGGAAAGGTGTTAGATAGTGCACCCAATATTCCATTTCTTAGTTTGTCTCCTTCATACCATGCCTTTGTTTTGTCTCTTTATTCTATATCTATTTCACAAAATTGGCAGGATGCATTAATGATAACTAAGTGGAAGGAAGCTAAGGTAGAAGAGATGACAACTTTGAAAAAGAATGGTACATGGGAACTAGTATATCTTCCCAGAGGAAAGAAACGAGTGGGTTGTAAATGAGTATTCACTATTAAACAGAATGCAAACGGGATAGTTGAAAGATATAAGGCGAGACTTGTTATTAAGGGTTTTACTCAAACCTATGGCATTGACTACGAGGAGACCTTTGCTCCTGTAGCAAAAATGAATTCTGTACGGGTTCTACTTTCTTGTGTGGCGAATTTGAGTTGACCTGTTTGATGTGAAAAATGCTTTCCTCCATGACAATTTAGAAGAGGAAGTATATAGAGATATCATCAAAATTTTTCTCGTCTGCAAGCGAAGGAAATGTGTGTAGATTGAGAAAGGCCTTGTATGGGTTAAAGCAAACACCGAGAGTTTGGTTTGACAAATTTTTCAAAGGCTATGTTGAGCTTTGGGTACAGACAGAGTCATGCTTTATGTTGATGATATGATGACGATAGGCAATGATGTGGGTGAGATTTCCGACCTTAAAGCTTGACTTGCTCAAGATTTCGAGATTAAGAATCTAGGATTAATGCGATACTTTTTTGGGATGGAAGTGCGAAGGTCTGATAAAGGCATTTTTATCTCCCAACGGAAGTATATTATTGATTTATTGGAGGAAAACAGTATGTTAGGTTGCAAACCTGTAGATTCCCCTATTGAGGCTAATCATCATGTTAGTGGAGATGCAGGGGAATGTACTGACAAAGAGAGATATTAGAGACTTGTGAGCTGACTGATTTATTTAGCTCGTACTAGACTGGATGTTTTGTATGGTGTGGGGTTAGTTAGTTAGTTTATGCATGATCCACTTATTGTACATATGGATGCTGTTTATTTTATCTTGAGGTATCTCAAGTCAACTCCGATAAAGAGATTTTGTTCTCCAATCATGGTCATTTACGACTGAAGGTATTTACTGATGCGGACTGAGCTGGTTCTGTAGATGATAAACGCTCTACCTCTGACTAGTGTACTTTCATTGGAGGAAACTTGGTTGCCTGGCAAAGTAAGAAGTAGTCAGTGGTTGCTCAATCCAACGCAGAAGCTGAGTATAGAGCCATGGCTCATGGAGTTTACCAGCTTTTGTGGCTCCAAACCTTGTTGCATGATTTGGGGATTGGAGATGATGGTTTGATGAAACTCCACTGCGAAAATGAAGTTGCCATAAACATTGCTCATAATTCTGTCCAACAAGAACGAAGCATGTAGAGATTGATAGACACTTCATCAAGGGGAACCTGAGCAAGGGTTTGATATGCGTGCCTTTTGTGTGATCTAAAAATCAACGAGCAGACATATTCACAAAATAACTTGGCAGCAAGAGGTTTCATCTCATTGTGTCTAAGTTGGGCTTGATAGATATCTTCGCACCAACTTGAGGGGGAGTGTTAAAATACGGGTCCAATTGTATATTAGTAGTGAAATTAGACTAAATGTGTAATTAGCTTAGTTCTAGGGGTCGTAATGTAATTGTGTCTTTGTTGTACCTAATACCTATATTTTAATCGCAATGAGAAATAAACCCTAATGTTTTGGGTGATTCCGTTGACTATTATTTTACAAATAGCAAGGAGTAGAAACTCAACAATCACCCTAAAAACAACAACTAACGACAACCACCTATCAATTGATCATTGAGCAACACACGTCACCAATGAAGCATAATAGAGACAAACTGCCAAACGCAAGCATTAGGAAAGCAAAGTAACAACAACAGGCCACATAGGACGAATACCCAAGAAGAACACTTTTGAGAGCCATGAACACTGGGCTTACATCAACCAATCATGGTGTAAACAGAGCGCAAACCGAGATCGCGGAACGGATCTCAAGTAGAGATAAAAAATGAGATCCGAATAGAGATCGCGAGTAGGAATAGTGACGAAATAAGGTTAACGTCACATATCGAGATCAAAATTAGGTGCACATCACTTTCCAGATCGAAATCGGCGGAATATCATAGCTCAAGATCAAAATCAGGTGAATTGGTGGGTTGGGTATCGAGATCCAAATCACAAATCGAGATTTGGTGTCCGATGGGGTGAGATTTGGTGGTCGATGCGGTGAGATCTGATGGTTGATGGGGTCGAGAATGGTTTGCTGGTGCTCGCTAATGATTCTTGGCCACTGATGATTTATTGGTGGTTCAATAGTTACGATCTTGTGGTCCACTGGGGTTGCCAGTTTTGGAGGTTGCGATCACTAGGGGATCACGATATGGTTGGCCGGTGGCGGCACTAGTGGGTGATGGTGCGCCAATGGATTGCTGCTTTGATACCATATTAGTAGAGACAGAAGTGATTAGGTTATTAACTAACCCTAACACATAATGTTATGGAAATATAACAGGAGAGAGGTTACAAACCTAAAGACCAATCTACACTTAACTCATTATATATATCTCTCTCTTAAACTAGTTAGCGTATTATAGTAATTATATTCTCCATCTCATTATATTGATAAACCATATGTATTTGTGTTTATTTATGTACTCATGCCTTGTGATTGGCTATCTTAACTTCCATATGGTATTAAGGCTGGGCTTTGTGATGCTTTGGGCTAGACTTATTTGTGATGCCTTGTGGTTGGCTATCTTAACTTCCATATGTATTTGTTCTCCCATTATTCACTTCACAAGTGTATTTTATTACAATAACAGATTATGTTAAAATTGCAGCACGTAAAAAGCCTTAAAAGTTTGTGATGAAGCCTTAACAGTTTTCCCTTCTTTTATGCAATCAAATTTGATTTGTGTTCCATGGATTCCCACCCCCCTCCCCAATTTGTTTTTGGTTAATTTTCTAATTTTTTATCCCATCTTGTGCAGCGTTGTTGAGAGCCCCAAAATGGTACAAACGAAAAGCAGGGGTGTCTTTCGGTTTTGGAGGCAAGCTTGTTTCGTTTTGCTCAAAGGATGCTCCAGCTGGAGCTTCAGAAGTATGCTGAATTGGTTTTTCTGTGCTACTTGGTTTTCCTTGCCCTATTTAGTCATTACCTTTGCCCTTTCCAGGTTTATGTGCATAACTTAGTTGCAGAACGCAGTTTGGTTGGCCGCTCCTCTGAATTTGAAGCTGCAATACATGATAGAGACAGATCTTCATTGAGGCTTTTGTGTGATAGAAAAAGTCTCGAGTCTCAGTATGTTTCTAGTATGAAGGAACCTATGTAGCATGGACACTCCTCGGAGGTCTCCGTACCCGTGTCGGACACTCCGGACACACGGACACGCCGGGGACACACCGAAAAACGTATTAATGGTGTGTCTAATTAATTTAATTTATTTTTAAAGGGGGACATGTGGGGCACACGATTGAGGGCACACAGGGGACATGGATTGGGACACGGCAGAGGTAGATTTGTTATTTTTTTTAACTTTTTTGGGAAAAATATGTTATTACATAATATGTGGGTTAAAACTACAATTAAAGGATTAAAATCCTAAAAAATACAAAAAGAGTTACATTTCATCTCCATCTCCACAGCAATCTCTATACAGTAGTATGTTTCTTGCTCCAGATATATATATATTTTTTCCTTCAATATTTTTAATTAACTCATTCATAATACATTCATCGAGGACATCTCTTTGATTTGTATTGATTGTATTGTTGTTTTGTTTAAGTAGTATTAATGTTCATTCATTAATTATTATGTAGTATGTAGGTACATATATACTAAATGTAAAAAAAAGTTGCCGTGTCCCCGCCGTGTCCATATCCTCTTTTTTTTTTTTTTAAATCCCGTTTCCTGTGTCCATGTCCATGTCCGTGTCCGTATTCGCGTCCGTGCTACATAGGAAGGAACAAAGTTTTTTTCCTTTTCTTTCATTCTTACAGGACTAATATTGTTTGCAATTTTTGGTCATACTGATTTGTCTGGGCAGATCTGAGGATGACAGAGAAACATGGGGCTTATTGAAGGTCATGTTTGAAGATGATGGGACAGCAAGGACAAAACTGCTGACCCATTTTGGCTTCAGTCTGCCTTTTGAGACAAAAGACACCACGGAAGATAATCTTTCTCAGGAAGTAAGTGCTATCGGTCTTGAAGATAAAGTAGCAGATAAAGAAGAGTATGTTGCGGATAAACCCCCCACCTGCGACAATGGGGAAGATTTCTTTAACAATCTTCGGAGTCCTAAAGCTGAAACGGCTGTTTTGGATACTGGGGATAGCTTTAATGTTGGTGGTTCAGTTCCCATTGTGGAAGAAATGCAACAAGAAACGGATGGACAAGAGGAGAGTGATGACCCATCCTTTGATGATGCTATTCAATGCGCACTGGTTGTTGGGGACTACAAAGTAGCAGTTGCTCATTGTATATCTGCAAATAAAATGGCTGATGCTCTAGTTATTGCTCATGTTGGTGGTGGTTCCTTGTGGGAGAGTACGCGCGATAAGTACCTTAAGATGAGTCGTTCTCCATACTTAAAGGTAGCCGAAACTTTGTTTTCTTGGAAGTCATCAACCGCTTATTTTTTCACATCACTCATTTATCATGATATGGTTCGAATTATTTAGTAAGACCATCCTATTTACTATCCTATTAACTATTTAGGGTTAAATTGTACTGACCGACCTTCCTGAGGTTTCTGACAAATGCATGGACCTCCGTTAGGTTCTGACAAATGCACCAGCCTCTACTACTTTCCAAACTATTCAATAGATTCTCTAGTCCCGTCAACTTCGTACCAACACTGTTAGTTTTGGCTTTTAAAAGACTTAAATGGCCATTTTGGGTTCTTACCTTTCTTTTTGTTTATGTTTAGTCCAAATAGCGATTTATACTGTCCTTAGACTCCTTACCCATTTTAGTCATAGTGCTCTAATACCTTTTTAAAAATTTAGTGCTGACTTTTATATGAATATGTAATAGAAAAAGAGTGTTGGAGCATTAAGTTATGGTACCCAAAACTCCTGAATAATTTTTCCAACAGTAGACCAAAAGCATCATGATAGTAAGGTTAAAAAAAGAAGAGCACAATACTAGGCAAGCCATGGCTCAACTTTAATGTCCTCTTCTTAATGTATGGATATTTTTTTTCCCAAAATAACTTGTTTTAAAAGCACCAAATTTCAATTAAAGCAAAATAAAAAAGATAAATGGTCAAATATATCCCACAATATTTGACACCCTTTAGAATGGGGGCGTTTCTTGTATATCATGATAAAAGTGTGAAGCCCTGTAATGAGTAGGAATACCACTCTTCAATTCTCTTTATTCATAGTGTATGGATATAGAAAAACTGTTATAAATAAGTGAATGTAACATTTTTGTAATGTTTTATTTTATTTTCCTATTAAAGTTCTAAATGTTGACTTTGTGTAATTTTTTTTTCTTCTTTATTTAGTGGTAATCCGTTTACGATATTAAATACTATGTACTTTTAAATATTGTTCTTTTTGAAGAAAAAGGAAAATATCTCAATAGATAATCGTAAATGAAAACATCTATGGGTTACATATTTACTTAAGTTTTCATAGCCGTAGGGGTTAATGGAAGGGTATTCTTGGTATACAATAGACGATGATTGATGGCATTAGCATTTTCCGTTAAGAAATTAATGGAAGGTAATGGAGGATGACCTGTTAAATATTTTGTAAATAGGGGAGGGCAGTGCCTTTGTTAATGCAATTCACCTTACTGTGCTAGTATTGTGTTACACAATGTATGACCAGGATTCTACTTATCATTTCATTTGTTTTCACCAGGTTGTTTCTGCAATGTTCAACAATGATCTTAGTAGTCTTGTTAACACGAGGCCCTTGAAATCCTGGAAAGAGACGCTTGCTCTATTTTGTACAGTAAGTTCCTCAACATAGTTGGGTGAAATTATAGCTTACGTTTTACTAGAGTGTCATATCAGATTATATCTTATATGATACTGCCACGTCATGTCAAATGCAATAATATACATATTTTTTTTAATAGCTGAAGTATCCGTCCGGCTTTGGGGTTATCCCCAACCTATTGCCAATTAGTACTCAGGAGACCAATCTCACCGTCCACTTGGAAGGGCCCCATTTAAAGCCACGACTTTGTCTTGTATGGACTAACCCCATAAGAATTGATAACACCTAAGAGGGTTTGAACCTGAGACCTAGGAGGGAGCATCCTTTAAGTCTCAGGCTTTGACCACCAGGCCAACCCCTTGGGGTTCAACAATATACACTTGTGCAAGATTTTTTTTTAAACAGGGTCCTTTTTTTTGCCGGGAATGAAGATTCAACTTGCTGTCAGTCTTTTAATGCTTTTTATATTCACAGCCACCCTAGTTTCTGTCTTCAAGTGTGATGATTGACAATGTAAGTTCCTCTTGCTTGGATGAGGGAACTAAAATCACTAGTATGTATGAGGTTGTATCCTAATTCTGATGCAACCGATTGCATGAATACTTGTAAATTCTTGCCTTTTGGAGTGGAAGTTTTTGTCGATATTATGGCAAGACCAACAGTTCCTCTTCATGGTTTTGAAATCTTGGCAACAGCTTCAGTGGCGTAGGATACGTTCTCCTTACCTTGGTTTCGGCTACGGTGTTTTCCGGATACTTAAGCAGATCAACCTTGAACTTTGATAATGGTTGACTAAAGTGATATTATGATCTCATTATTTGTCCATGAACAGTTTGCACAGGGAGAGGAGTGGAGTTCACTCTGTGACTTACTTGCTTCTAGGCTTATGACTGTTGGTTGTACACTACCTGCAACTCTTTGTTATATATGTTCTGGAAATATTGACAAAACAGTGGAAATTTGGTCGCGGAGTCTTACAATAGAATATGCGGGGAGATCATATGTTGATCACCTTCAGGTATGCATGTTACCTTTCAAAGTTAATAGAAAACAAATTATTCTAGCTTGAGAGTTAAATCTTATGTTTCTGGTGGTGTTAGGATTTAATGGAAAAGACTGTAATCCTCGCTTTGGCAACTGGGCAGAAGCAATTTAGTGCTTCTTTGTGGAAGCTCATTGAGAAGTATGCTGAAATATTAGCTAGTCAAGGGCTTTTAACTACAGCAATGGATTACTTAAAACTAATGGGAACTGAAGAATTGTCTCCTGAGCTTACGATCTTACAAGATCGTATTGCGCTGTCAATTGAAATTGGTATGTGTTTTTGCTTCACACTTCCAGGATGGACCTGGCATTTGGTAAAATCTCTTTTTAGTTGATTTTCTTCCTTGCATGTTTCATCAAGAAAGAAATCTACAAACTGGAAGCTCTTAGTTTTTCAAGTTACTGATTTAATTGTAATATCTTCTGTCTAGGGAGAAAAGGGACAGATTCATTGCTTTGTCACATGTACCATGAAGTTATTAATTTCTTCCCTCGTAGGGGCTATGATGCAGCAGCTTTACTGGTAGCTGAGAATTTTGTCTCACTGTTGTGGCAGAGAAAGAAGTATCCAAGTCTAGTGCTTTGGAAAACTCTGAGTCACAACCTGGAACCATATACGGGGCTGATCAATCCAGTTTTCCCACAGCAGAGTCTTCTGGACATTATTATCAGGTGCTTAATCTTGTAGTTACAGTTTGAGATCTACTTCTGTTGCATCAGCCGTCTAACCATAGAATCTTCTGCTTTGCTCATAGTGATGTACTTCTTAGTGGTTAATTGTTTCTTTTTTGCGTAGGAAGCATCACCATCGCAAGAGCAGCAAAGTGTTTCAGGCAGTCCTTATGGTGGAAACTACCAGCATTCATTTAGTTCTTCATATGTGCAAGGATATGGTGCTCCTGCCCCATATCAGCCGGCGCCACAGCCTCAAATATTTGTTCCATCCCAGTCACTTCAAGTTCCCCAGGTATTTACATCATAGAGTTCATTTTCACTAGGAAGTAAATTTTCTTATACGTAAGTGTATCATACAAGACTTGTAATTATTGATGATAACATTTGCTTGCAATGATGATAAATGGTTGCAAACGGTTATTTCTGCCTTAATGTGCCTAATCTAATATATTTGCTTTTTCCTTTTTGGATTTTAATATATCAGATGAACTTTGCTCCATCGCCTGTTACTACCCAGCCTCCAGTAAAACCATTCATTCCTGCAACTCCTGTTGCGTTGAGAAATGTGGGGCAGTACCAGCCACCCACATTGGGTTCTCAGTTGTATCCGGTACATATGCATTTTTTCTTTATTTTCATTTGTTGCTTTATATATTTTTATAGTGTTTCAGTTGTGTGTTGCACTAAAATTTACCGTTATGTTTGTTGAAGGAGACTGTTTATGGTTCGCTTGGCCCTATTCCATCTCAAGCAGGTCCAAGTCTTGGGCATAAAATGCCTCAGGTTTTGGCTCCAAACCCAGCATCTATGGGATATATACCGAGTACGAATCTGAGAACTCAAAGACCTGGGATGGGTCCAATGCAATCATCCAGCCCTACTCAGCCATCACAATTGCAACCGGCTGTAACTCCTACAACTCTGCCACCCACAGTACAGACAGTTGATACTTCGAGTGTTGCTGGTAATCTTGTTTCTCATTATTGGATTTGTGAAGATTTATAAATTGTAGATTGGGCTTTTCATGTTTCAGTCCTTCCTGTTGCTGGTTGACGCTGTCAGTTTTGTCTATATTTGATAAGCTATGGAGCTTTCAGATCCCTACTACTAGTATTCTTGAAAATTCGTGAATGGGAAATGGTTACCTCCCCTTTGCTTTTTTCATATACGGGTCGCCAACCAATTTTACTGAAAAAAAAGAGAGAAAGTGGCAGCTTTCGATCCTGAAGTCTTTTTTCAGTTGTTGGAATGCAATTTCTTTCCTTCATAGTAATGGGTTCTTGGGACCTGGACTCATGAAGAATCTTTCTTTATTTCAAGGATCGTATTAAGGAAAAGATAGAGAAAAAAATTTAATATTCAGACAGCACTCCTCCTTACAGAACTAAGAATTGTTGGGCATATGCCTGAAATAATATTTTCAGTTGGGCGACTAGAGGTCAAAAAGTTCCGTTCACTATTTGATATATTTTTTCAGGAATAACAATGTTTGGACCTCCAAATCCACATGAAATTCAGTCTTGATTCCCACCTAAGTGCCAGTCACGACTTGCATGAGTTTACTATTTGCTTGAATTTCCTTCAAATCCTGGCTATTCTGAACTGAAAACTGTACAAAATGGCCAAAGGTTTCTTTATCAAATATACTTTTGGTGTCTGTGTAGTCTATTTGAAGTATATCGTGTATTGGAAGTTTTAGGTAGACTGGAAACATTATTAATAATTAAGGATTCTAGCTTAACTTTGGGTAATCTGAAATTTGGAAGAATCAGGTGTTGGTAAAGGATGGATAGATGATTCTGGCGATCGAGTTGTCCAATGCAAACATAACTTAGTCCCGTTGGATAATGGTTCCAATCTCCTTTTTGTTGACCTGTCAGGAGAATAAGTAATGGTACACTAATTTGGTTGATGTCAAGTCAAGAGGATTTGGAAGATGGAGTGGTTGGTTGGTTGAAAGTTGGAAGAATCCGTTTGCCTTAGTGAAAACGTGATTGTCATTGCAAAGCAACAGGGGATTAATCTACATTCTAATACTTGAATATTCTTTTGACTGAAGGATGGGTATTTCTCCTCACTTTTATGATGCTACATGTACAATCCTATGTGGGGGAGGATGTTGACAAGCTTATATACTCTCTTCCAGCACATTGGTTTATACAGAAATCATAATTGGATGTTGATTTTTTACCTTAAAAAACTTGTTCATGGTTTCAGCAGTTTTACTAGTCACTCAAAGGACGACTTTTTTTTTTTTTATTATAGCAAAACTGCTTGTTTTTTCGTGAAAAAAATTCATTCTGTAAATTTTTGCCTGAAGATTGCTTTGATTGTTAGTCTTACATCTTTGTGCTCGTTTGTCTTTGTGTTTTTGTTCACTTTCTTCGTTTCTATCTTTATAGCGGGCGATTAGTCTTGCAATGCACATTTGTCTGGAAGTCCTCTTGTTAATCAAAATATTTCTTGTGTATTTGCTGGTTTGTGAATTATGTGCTCCAGTCCGGCAGAGGCCTGTTGTCACAACTTTGACGAGACTCTTCAACGAGACATCAGAAGCACTGGGAGGTTCACGTGCAAATCCAGCTAAGAAGCGGGAAACTGAAGACAATTCAAAGAAAATAGGTGCCTTGTTTGCCAAACTTAACAGTGGGGACATATCCAAAAATGCTGCTGAAAAGCTTGTTCAGCTCTGCCTTGCTTTGGATAATGGTGACTTTACCACTGCCCTCCAAATCCAGGTAAAACTCGTTCTACCATAAATCTCTTTTCAGGGAATAAGCAACTGCAATTGAGATTGGCTCCGAATCAAACAAAAAGGTGCGTGCCACACTCATGAACCCAGTTTGTTTGTCCATTTCCTCTATTTTGGAGATCTTAAAAAAGCGTCCATATTTACTAGTTTATTCTTTTTTTAGCTGATTTTGAGAACTGTCTACAAGAACTAATGGAGACCTTTTGATTTGTTGAAATAAAATTGTAACAAGAAAATGTTTTGTTTATTCGATTAAAGAGCACAACTTTCGTGAAAGGGACAAAGAAACTGGGATAGAAGGAATAATTATTTATGAATTTGTTTGTTCTAGATACCCTTCGTTTCAATAAGGCTCACATCTTGCCTTGCGATTGGGCCCCAAGAGACCTTTAGCGAGTTGGTGCGCCTATTTCCTTTAATAGCTATGGCTTTTGGCGAGGATTTTCTTTGTGATGATCCTTTATTATTATCTCCTACAGGTGCAACTGACAACTAGTGACTGGGACGAGTGCAATTTCTGGCTTGCAACTCTCAAACGAATGATCAAGACTCGACAAAATGCGAGATAACTTTCTTGGAAGGATAAATTTTGCCCAGCATCCGAAACCCTAGTGCACAATACTTGTGAGGTTTATGTCAGGGTACCGATCCATTTCTCTACAAGTAGACACGACTTCACAATCTTCCAGATGGGTGATGGCAAGGTTTGGATTCTTCCTTTTTACTTCCCTCTCCCTGTATCTCACTGTGCTTCCAATTTCATGCTGTTTTGAAAGAAGTTAAGAGAAGATAGTTCTCAGGACTTTGATGGACTATGCTGATTGTTTTTCATTCGAATTTCATAGAATTAACAAATAGAATTTGGTTTTTGGTTTATATACGACTTGTGATACATTTTGTCTAAAGTCCATCCAATGTGTTGCTTTGGTTGATTTTCTTCAACACTTTGCCCACTGGATAGTTGTTAGGCCATTGATTTGTAGTTTGTCCATGAGGCTGACATCAAATATTCTAGCTAGAAGGAACGCAACATGACGCATATTTTTTCAGTATAGGCAGGGTTTCACTTACTGCTAAATTAGGTAGTAGTTATACCCAACAAACTCGTGCAAGTGTACATTTTATAAAGTACGCATGCGGATTAAAAGTAAATTGTGTAGGCAAAGTCAATTTGTGGTGAGAGAGTATTGTACACTACCTCGGTATATCCCTCCTACCTCCATGTCATGTTCAGAAGTCGAGAGTTATCATGCTGGTCCATCAACCTGTGAGAATAAGAATCTGATTTCTCCAGTTAACTAAGTGGACTGGATCGTGCAGATTGCGCATTTTAGGGCTCATAATGGGCTTTTTTGATGACCAAAATCGTTTATCTTTTAAAACTCGTCGAGAACATCTATCATACCACAAATCATGTTAATTGAATATAAGTCGATACTAGATCAGAACACATTTTTGCCTCGTTTTATGAACGAATACATTTAGATACAAATACATCATCGTCGTCGTCATTACAGGAAAAACATGGTTGGAAGAAAACATCAACTGCTACAAGAATATCACCTACATAGCTACCACTGAGATAAATTAGCAAGACAATATATCTAAAGCGAAAGATATATTAGCCACTAATGGATCCTTTGTTTAGAAACCCATGCTGATGTTGCAAACTTAATAACTTCTCTTCTAACCCAGACCAAGCAGTTCCCTTTGCCATATCCCATTCCCCAAAGTACAAAAAACGAGTACCTTGTTTGCAGGTGTGGAAAGCAAGCCGCCGTGAAAACCTCAACCACTGGTACACATCTTGGAAGAAGATTCGTAGGCTCTGCAAGCTTCGAAGTAAAGCAAAAACTTAAGAATCTTTTCATTAATTGAACGCAAAATGATGCTTAATTTTGTGTTAAACTTTGGCAGAAGAAAATTCATCTCAATTATTCCCATTGGTTTGACCTAATCTCTAGGAACAAGAAACTGGAGGCAAAGGGAGAAGGAAGGAGTGGTCTTGAAGTCTGAAGACATGCAAGAATAAACCAAGAACTCAGCAAGGAGAACAAGAGGTTAATAAAGGGGGTGTTAGGTGAAGTGGAATCCTACAAAATGAAGTGCTTTATTCTAATAGCTGCATGCAACATTTCGTGGTTCAAATGGATAATGTAACTGTTGAAAACATGAGATACCTGCCATGAAGTTGCAGATTGGTGGAACTGTATGTAGTGACAGTTAATACAATGAATGTAGTGATGATATTCTATAATCCAGAAATGCGAAGTGTGAAAATAACATTGGTGCAGCATAATAACATCCATAACTGTTGAAAATATGTTCAAAAAGCCCATTCACAGTGGTACAAATTACAAACTTGATTCTGTCCCGAAGAACAAACTTCATTATGGAAATTAAAGCGTAATTATAGTACTAATCCCATTCATAACCCGTAATAAGTCTTTAACTATTGAAACTAGTATCTGTCCAAAAAAGGTTCATCAGTGATAAATCCAGACCGTAGTAATTATTCAATGCTTATGAAATACCGTGTGGCATTTTTACATGGTATTTGTAACTAATCATAGACAAATGACTACAATACCAAACACTTGAGGAATAGAAATTACTGAAAATGCTTAAACCATAGCTATCTCCCAGTAGGAAGCAATAAAAGAGCAAATCAGAAAGAACATTTTAGTCCGTAGAATAATGAGGGAATCTGGATGCAGAGGGCTCAAACTCTGGGACAAAGAAATTGAGTCAAACTTGAAGCATGCATTGTGGGGTGTCCCTTAATGAAGCATGCATTGTGGGGATGTCCTTGGGGACCAATTCCACCGTCCATTTGTGGGAGCCCCAATTGAAGTCCGGGCATTTGCCCTGTATGGACTAGCCAAAATGAGTTAATAACACCTGAAACCTAAGAGGAAGCATACTTTTAAGTCCCAAACCTTGACCATCAGGCTACCCGTTGGGGTTCTAATTGCTTTAAATCTGTTTTGCAGACTGCCGAATTGGAAGGTTAGCATTGCTTGGGAGTTGCGCAACAAGGCTTTCGTAACTGCCGACGACCCTGTTGCCAAAATCAGAGAGGATTGGGATATACCAGCTGAGACCTGCCACCTCAAGCACTGGTTAGATATGTCTATAGGCTCCCCACAGTGAGGCAATCCATTACAACAACTAGTGAGCATTGTTGGAATCGACGCAAGAGAAGGGGACATTCTTCTTGCTCGTACCTTGAAGATGGTAAGGTGATGTATTTACAAAGCCCATCGTAAAAGAATTTGTGCACATAATTATACTCATCAATAATAAATATGCAAGATCTAAAATAATTATTCAAAATTTTATTTCTAGGTACGAAAAATTCTCTTAAACAAGACTTAAATTTATGGGTCCTTACCAAATTTGTTAATGATCCAATGAAAACTCAACCGGTATACAATTCGCCCAAACTTATGCTACCGCACCCGTTTGACACTTCCAATGTAACGTGCACAATATACCTGTGTATTATGGGGCTTTGAAGCGGATCGAGTGTTATGGTTTTACGTCCAAACTATTTTGTAGTGCCTATGTATTGTATTGGAAACCAAAACTTGAATATTATTGAGACGACGGTATAACAAAATAGTAATTCAACACAAGAAGACAGATAAGGTTTTTCAGAACAAAAATCACAGCCGAAAATTGTCCATAATAATTATGAAACTGAAATGCTCAGTAAGACTTTAAGAAATTAATCTTCCTTCCCTAGCAAAGTAAGAAGGAAGGCTTTGTAATCCCCAGAAGTCTCCTTGGCTACTGCATGATCAAGAGTTATACTGTTTCTCTTGTAGAACAGCTCCTTGATCTCCTTCAAGTCCTTCTCTGCTCTTGTAACAATCACCCGAGTAAGCGCATCCTCATCTGTCCCTGGCTTATTCAGCGCGATTCGCAGTAACTATTCCAAAGTAATTTAAGCACGACCATTAGTTATGGTTGTAGCGCTGAAAATTGGTTCGCGGGGACAAGTCATGTTAAGGTCAGGTTTATCGAATGTTGATTACCTTTTCATGGTACTTCTTTGGGTCATTGATGCATCGAACGGCTGTGCGCACTGCAGCTAAGTATTGATCAGATGGGTCACCCACCAAATGCTGAAAAGAAGAACAAATCAAAGAAAGTAGGAAACCCGAAAAAAAAGAAGAGAGAAAATCATCCGGTCACAAATTCGTGGTCTAAATTTCAACCTTGGTGATGGAAACGTCGTGTTCATCTTTGTAGCAGTTGAAAGTTGCAATCAGCTGAGCCTTGCTCCTCGTACACACAATTCTGATTATGTCCTCATGGTTGAAAATCTTGTCCTTAATAGCCTTGTGAAGAACATTGGCCTCTGATCTTGCTAATCTTGTGTCTATCTCGCCGCCATCATACCTATATGTACCCGCCAAGCCAAACAGAAACTGTAGCCAAAAATCACTTTAGAAAACCATTAATTCGTCCCACAAAATGAGTAAAAGTTCATCCATCGAGTCATGAAAATCATACATGTCTCGATCGAGTGCGAGTTGCTATCCAATACAGTGCATTTTGTGCATTTTTTTCTTGGAAAAAGTTTTCTGCAAAAATAATGCAATACGATTCGTGTTGTGTGCTTTTTCTGAGGGAACAATCGCATATGAAAAAGGTACATGCCTTCCCGAGATCACCAGAGATGTGAGAGGTTAGATCTTCTTCCAGGGAATGCTTGTAACGAGCTTGGTAGGCTCGTTTCACAGCTAATAGCTCGTCGGGAGAGTAGATGCACGAAAATTCAACGATGACTTGGTAATCAAGGGTTGACTGCCTCATGGCTACATTAGCTAACACAGCATCTCGATCTATTGGATCCAAAATCCATCGAAACATTGCTTTCTGTCATCTCCACATAGTGTAGAAAACATTAGTTTCTGGCAGCCATGAGCTTTGTGGAAGGAAAGATTAAGTATTTTAGTAAGAAATAAGATGCAAAAAAGAAAACAAACCATGTAATTTGATGATGTTTCTAGGTCCACGGTCACATTTATGGAAGAATAAAAAGAGAGAGAGAGAGAGAGAGAGAGAGAGAGAGAAATCACGTGATTCAGTGTAAATCTCAAAGAAATTTGACGATGCTAACATTCTAAGTTTTTTTTGCTAATCACATTTATCAAGTATCATATTTGTCAGGCATGATCAACAAATTGCTTAAAATTTTAAAATATTAAGAAAAAATTACTTTACCACCTCTAAGGTTTGGCCATCGTAATGTGGAGTTAAGATCGACTGCTCGAAACTTTATGTTCATACGTCTCGGTATCTTAATGCAAATGTGTTAAATCGCTAAAAAGATTACGGCCTACCATAGGTAATTCTTTAGTTATGCACGCACGCGAGCACGTACGCATACACACGTATCTATACACACACACACAATATTATATTACCAGTGGGTCGTGAAAGAATTAGTAATGCTACGTACACAGACTTACAGACAAAAACGGACATAGATCTGTGTCCGTTCTAAAAGAATTAAAGAAAATTAAAGTACCCTTCAATTGTTCACTTATGGCACACGTGTATCGAACTACATATTCCTAGCTAGCATGTGATTTTATTTATTTTTAATTTATTATTTTTGGCATTAGAAATTCATTACTGAATTAAAAGGTTAATTTTAGTGGAAAAAAGAGAATACAACTTAGCATATGATTTGTTTTAGTTAGTCCTTAAATGCAACAAATAAAACACATTCTGTAATACGGAATGATATAAAGATTTTGACTTTGAACTTTGAACATGCGGTTAAATAGTACATACCTTGCAAATTTAAATTTCGCAAAATTTTTGAAAGTTGTATTTTTGTATTTTTATTTCAAAAATATTAATATATTTCATTTGATTAGTACTTTACGGACTTGACTATTTTACTATACTTTTTAGGTTGAAACTGTACAACTTTCATCAATAACACAAAAGTACAAAAATCTAATTGATCAATTGTTATGTACGTTCTAACTAAACGCACATTTCTAATATATAGCATTGAATGTCCAGTAATAACAAACTTTATTGTACTACTACAAACCGATATTCTAATGAGTAACATATATTTTTCTGATGATAGAGAATTATACGTTCTTCGATCTTTTGCAAAACATGACTTATGTCGAGCAGCTTTTATTTTGTTACAAATAGATAGAGCTATTTCATTAGAGAGATTCACTTGATCACCGTTCTAACTTAATTATCAAGGTGTATTCATTCATGCACAGTATATTTTTGACGATTTATTATCTTGCAAATCACAAATCTCAAGAAAAAGAAATAATTATCCCTTCTAATTATTGAGATATTAACTTTCTAATTGATTAAGAAAATCACCCACCTACAAAACAATATGTAATCTCAATGGATGCTAGCTAGGCTTCCCCCTTTTAACTGTCAAGGCCCACATAGAAGGTGTTCATATTATTAGACTTGTTCTAAATCAATCGATCATAATACCGTAACCTCAAGTAGTTGGTCTAGTGGTCAAAGTTTAGGACTTGGAGGTATGCTCTCTTCTAGGTCTTAGGTTCGAAACTTATGAGGTCAGTCCATACAGGACAAAGCTCTGACTTTAAATGGGGTCCCCACAAATGGGCGATGGGATTGGTCCACCGAGAATTAGTTGACAATAAATTGGAATAATCCCGAAGCCGATGGATACCTCAGCTATCAAAAAAACTTGATCGTTCGAAAAAAGTAGTAAGAAAATTAAGGATAAACCTCAAAATCTCCACGGAGCTCTGATTCAAGGCGCTTGATTAGATCTTCTTGATAGATTTCCTCATATGTTTGCCTGATTAGCTTCCTCTGAATTGCATTTCTATGACCAATTATTGATATTATTTTCTTCTCATCAGTCCCCCATCCTGAAATATTTGCACATCTGTTACTTTCCCTTCAAGTTTCTCATATAAGCTACCAAGATTACTCCACATTATTATTCATATTCAAAAGAGACAAAAATGTTCATTTATATTTCTCTTATTTTACCAAATAATAAAATAATGACGCATAACGCCATGTATATGCATGGATATATACACATATTATATCTAACAAAAATCAAATGATCTAATAACTATAGACAACCTCCATCCTACATTACATCAAACTTTGCAAAAACTATTAGGCCATACTCTGTCTGAATTAATCAATCCCACAATCTCTTTAAGAAACTCATTGCGGGCTAATAGATCTGGATTCATTCTTTTGTTGCGTAGACTTTTACAAGTTGGAAGTCTGAAATCTCGTTGATGACTTATATATAGTTTTGTAATTATCTTACACATCATCAATATAGTTGCAAGGCTTTCAACACATCTTGAGGAAGTGCAAATTTTATGAGTAGAAGAGTGCAATCTTTGGTTTCCATTGGACATTACCCATCACTATTACTGGTAACCTTAAATGAAGTTCACAATCATTGTGTGCAATTTATATGAGAAGAATGTACAAGACATACCTTGAACAGCCTTTCTGATAGCCTCTGCATCTTCAACAGGAGAGGGGTTTGCAGGAGCAATGAGGGTGGCCATAGTTGACAGCTTACAAGTCATGGACCTGCTCTTCCCTATTTATAACACACACACAAAAAAAAAGTCAATTGAAGTCACTTTCATTTAATATTGAGAGTAACGCCATGACTCGACACTTGTTTTAAAGCCAGTATTTTATTAAGATTTTAAAGTCGAGAAAGAGGACACAAGATGCCAGTTTTCACACTCTATTTAAACTTAGAAAAAAATTAATGTGGTTAGGTTTTGGCATCACATGGGGGAAAATGGATAGATATACCTAGCTATGTACCAAAACACATTGGAGCTAGGTAACACATGGCACATTTTGAGAAGGTGAACCCCGGCCTTCCCAGTTCAACCCTCTCACCAGCTGTGAACTGCAACCCCTTAGTCTCACTTTCCCCTCTCCATAAAACCAAAGAACATAATATAATAAGTGAAAACACCCTCATAGTTTTGCTTCATGGCTGCATTTTTCAACGATATGATGCTGTTTGTTGTTCAACCATATTCTTTAATAATCCACTAAGTAGCTTAGGGAAGTTAAATTACTTGTACGGATTTCTGCTATTTTCAAAGAAGTGGGTACGAGTCACAACAACAAAGAACTGTGGGTGTTTTTGTGTATATATATTGTGGGTATGACTCATTTAATCATATAACCATTCATTTGTTCACATCCGGAAAGAGGAATAAAAAAAAGTAATTTAAATCAGAGTCCTATTAGCCCAGACGACGTAGGTTTTCTTCCCATTCACTTTTTAGAATTATGTTTTCATTCTATTTTTGCATGGTTTGAGTGTAATAGTTTACCCTTTCATTCTCTTTTAAATGAAAATGTATAATTCCTAATTTGGTAGGTTTAAAATCATAGCAGTAAATTAGGCTTGAAATATGAAATCGAATATGATAAATATTTTTTAGTGGATCTTCTAAATATCACTGGAATCCAAAAGATACTCACTGAAATCTTAAATAGATTCACCGAAATATGTTAATATTTCCGAAATCTGTTTTAGTGAAATTGCTTTTACGAAATCTATTTTAGTGATTCACTGGAATGTTGAGATTATCATCGGATTTTTTAGTGATTCACTGAAATGTTGAGAATATCATCAGATTTTTGTTTATCCTTGCACGAAATCACATAAACTTGTCAATCTTCTGTTCTTTATTCCTCATCTTGTATCACCTAGCCCTGCCAATTTTATGTTCTTGTTCACCAGAACTCAAGTGTTGCTAGGAGGAAGATTTCATCGTCAAACCTAAAGAATATTTTCCAAAAATGGTTCGGATTACACAGTGAGTGAAGTCTATTTTATTGTCGTTTCTATTTATAATATCCGGTTTAGGATGATAGTGGTCAAACAATATACGATGGATTTGCAAAAATTTATCATGATCTACAAATTAACCATAGCAAAAGAACAAAATATTTTGGAGTTGTAGAAAATTTACCATGATCTGTAAATTTACCATATTTTGGAGTTGCAGAAATTTAGCATGGTTTGCAAATTTATCATCACAAAAGAACAAAAAAATTTACATCGATTCAAGCCATTAACTTAGCAAAATCTACCATCACAATTATAGAAGGCAATAAATTTATCCCTGTAAATATACTATCTACCACACCAAATTAACCATCAGACCTACAAATTTATCATCAGTGTAGGAAAGAGTTGTAAATTTACCATTAACCTTATCAAATTAACCATCAGACCTGCAAATTTATTATCAGCTATAGAAAAGTGTGGCAAATTTACCATTAACCTTACCAAATTAACCATCAGACATGCAAATTTATCATCAGCTGTAGAAAAGTGTAACAAATTTATTATCACAATTTGCCATCAATAAATGTATCATCTTGTATTTCGTTTTACTTCAATATCTTGTTGGTAGTTTTATTTTTGGTTCCACGTGTATGTATATATTACAAAAGTTGATAAGAGTTTGTCCATTCTCCTGTTCATTTGAGTCTGCATTAAAGATTTTAATTGGCAAGTAGTTTGGGAGATTGTTAGGCATCCTTTGGTCTAAATTAAAGGGTAATTTAAATCAGGGTCCAATTTACCCATGCGGCTAAAGTTTTCATTTCATCCACTTTTTGAACTTATGTTTTAATCTTTTTTTTATATAGTTTGACAAATTTGTCATTACTTTTGATGGGTAATTTACCCTCTTATCCTTGGGTTAGTTAATTCTTAATTTGTCAAGTTTAAATTTGTAGCACTAATTTAGGCTTAAAACATAAAATTATAATTATCTTTAGTAATTATTTTTACCGGAAATGGCAGTTTGAGATTCATAATTATCTTTAGTAATTATCTTTATCAATTTATGATAATATATCATGACCTACAGGTGGTGTTCCTTACCTGCAAATTTACCATGATATATATAAATTTACTATAACCTTCAGATTTCGTATTTTACCTTTCAAATTTACCATGAAATCTGTCAATTTATCAGATATTGTGCGTTACCTTCAAATTTACCATGATATATGCAAATTTATCATGGACGGCAAGTGTTGCTCTTTATATGTAAATTTACCATGACCTTCAAATTTACCATGATATCTAAAAATATACCGGGTGTTGTTTTTTTTAGCAAATTTATCATGTTTTCTGCTAACTTTTAAATTTACCATGATATCTGAAAATGTACCATAACATTCAAATATACCATATCTGAGTCAGTAAACAAAAGTGTATTCCAACGATTCGTATCTTATCATAGCCCTTAGTCTGATGAAAACCATTTGACTTCCGTCATTCTTTTTTGGTAGTAGTCAAATCAAATCCGTACTCCGCATTCCAGAAACGGGGGTCGATGTTCTGTAGATGAGGTGCAGTGTTTGTATTCGATTCCAGTAAGTTGATGGATTCTAAAACCCTAGATCTCTGGTGTTGTCCTAAAACAGAGGATTGTTGACCTTTTTTCAGTCCCGTAATTTTGGGAGAGACGAATTCGATATTTGAGAGAGCATTATTAATGGCGTGTTTTTAGGAATTTGCTACTAACCTTGGTTAATGTCAAGATAAGGATAAGTTTGGTATTTTTTTTTTTTAAAAAAAAACAAAACTTAATATTTGTAAGTGTATAGAATGAAAAAATAATAAACACTTAGAGATGAGACTAAAAAATAAATTTCCTATATTTTAGCAGTAAAAGAGATAATTGCATAATAATTTAAAAAGTAAAAGAAGTCAAAGTAATTTTAAAAACCTTAGAGAGGACATTGTCTTTTTGTAAACCTCAGGAGAGGTCAGTGTAATTCACTTTTTTTAAATTAATAAAAATATTTTCGTAAATAAAGGATAAGAGGCGTCTAAATTTTATCCCCTTCCAAACAAATAAACTTTGTACCCCAACTATCATATTTGGAGTCCAAAACTGTTAATAAATTTCGGATATGACAATCTGACTAACCATATCTAAGGTCTAAATGGATAGGTTTTTTCCTGACTTTAGCATAACAATATGAGTAATAAAAAAGAGTTTTACTAACGCGGTGAATAATATATATATAATGTCAAAAAAATACTAATACTAATACATATTTATAAATATCAATGCATAATGCATACTCACGAATATCAATATACAATTTATGAATTACCATTTTCCAAAAAAAATTGAAGCTATACACAAAGGACGCTCCACACGCACGTTAATGGACAAATCTACCTACGCTGCCCCAAAAATCAAAGTAACGTCAGAGAACTTCTCCGACAATTTTATTCACAAACGAAGAAGCTGAGCCCCTGTAGGGTTTGAGCTTCGTGTTTCAATGGTGCTGGAGGAGAAGCGAAAGTGGAAGCGCTGCTCCGAACACTACGCATCACCATACTCCCATATAAACAATTTGGACGATGGTTGTCTCATGCACATTTTCAGCTTCTTATCCCCAATTCCGGGTATCGTCGTAATACAACAACTCTTTTTTGTCTTCACGTTATCCACCTTGGATTTTTGTAAGCTCAATTCTAAGCGTGTGATTTGCTAATTTAGGTACTCAGTTCTTCAATTTGATTGTTACTATG
The DNA here is from genome assembly GCA_019985065.2 of Arctostaphylos glauca. NCBI lineage: Eukaryota > Viridiplantae > Streptophyta > Magnoliopsida > Ericales > Ericaceae > Arctostaphylos > Arctostaphylos glauca. The sequence continues at coordinate 19,915,118 of JAHSPW020000011.1, read as the reverse complement.
AATACCGAATTATGGGTCGTTGAAATTTCGATTCATGTTTGCATACCTACGAATACTATTCCGAACTGTGTTTCAATTTTCTTTTGTTTCACTTCAGTTACACGATTCTCTTCTATTCTGTGATGACCCAATTTTTTAATTTGGCATCAGTCCTCAGAACAAGCGAAATTTTTGCATATACATACACCTATTTTGTGCTTGGGTATCCTAATAATGTAACTTTATTTTCTTGTACCTCTATTTTGAACAATTGGGTGATGCAGTTTTGATCTTTGAAAAAAATTGGTGAACTCAAGTCAGATTCCCTTCTTATTGGAAAAGAGAACAGATCAGAATAGGGAAATGGGGTGATTCAGGTTTCTTACAAACTCAACAATAAATTTTGTTAGGAGCTCCAAAGAGAACATATTCCTGTGTCCATGTTCCCTCGGAGAAAGAAAAAAAGTAAACCTACATTTTTCGGGTTCCAAAAGCAGTACTTGCTAAGAATACGGTAGAAAGGAATATTCACCACAGGCTTTCATCTTACTTCAAATTTTATTGTATTGATTCATTCCCTCGTCCATGAATTTCTTATCTTCTGATCGGCAGATATATAAGTGCACATGCATCCATTTATTACCCCTGTAACCTTAATAGGTGTAGTTTTATCTTTTTTCTTGCTCAACAGGGACAATTTTATCTAAGACAGTATCACTACGTTTCAAATGGTAAAAGGAACAAGTCTAGTTCTCTGTGGCATTGTTTTATGTTAATTTAGCTTTAGAAGGAATGTGCTGACACATATTGTTAACATTCTGTCTCTTGATTGGCTTCGGCTTATGCCACATAAGGTAGGTATTAGCTTGTGATCCCACACCACTGTTGTCACGGCCCCCGACCCTTTTTTTGAAAAGCCTTTAGCACCTTCCCATCAATGAACTAAGCTTTAAATTAAGCGATTGTGCACTCTTTTTGTAGCTGACATCTTTCACAGTTCGTTTTTCTTTTCTCTGCTGATTCCTCTCAATGAAAGACTTTTTCCTTAGGCGCATGTCTCAGCAACCCAAAACGAGGATTTCGCTCATTATAGGACTTTGCCCACCTGGCTCTCTCAATCCCCCAGTTATCCAAGTAGCATAACTTTTTATTAGAGCAAGTTCCCATGTCCGCATGTTTCTTTAATGGTACATGAGGTTACTACAAAGCTATAACGCCCCGACACTCCTAACTGCTTGTCGTATTTATGGCGGCCACTTTGGGGGAGCGTGTCCAATAAATATGAATATTTTTCAAGCTATGAAGCATGGATACTGAGATGGGATACGAATACAGTACGATATAGATACAGCTTGACAAAAAAATCTAAAAAAATAGGATATGAGTACGGCATGGGTACGTTAGATTAGAATGCAATTTTCTATTTTTTACGGGTTACTTCCCCTCGTCTAAGACGACTCCACCTAAAGGGCAGGTATCAGCGTCAACATGAAAGGCCTGCCGGTCTGACACAGTGTGCCAACCACCTTTGTATTGGGATTGTATACACTGATGATGATTTTGATACATCAAACACCTACCCACAAGGGAGATTTGGGTGTAAGAATTGTACTCGAGTAGTCGAGTGTCCTTGACACAACACTACGTCTATAAAAATGAGTCGCAATCCAACAGCAGAAGGATTCAATTCAATAGAGAGAATACACACATAAGTCTGTAAGCAGTTATCTGCTTTTCTGCTCTCAATTCATCTTTTCTCTGTGGAACCTCGTTCTCCAGATAACACTCCTTCCATTGCTAACTTAGCTATCAATAGAATTTCCGGCAACCAGTCAGGATGTCTTTGACAAGTTGCTGTTCTTGAAGGGAAGCTCCAATCAGGACGCCGTAGGTAATTCCAGGGGCAACAATAAATAGTTCTCTCTCACAGACTCATTCAGGAGTGCGTAAATCTAGTCCCAAGAAACATGAGTAGAGAAGTTGGCCTGTTATTTATTTTTCATGAAACTTACGGAGCAAGTACAAATAAGATAAACCATACAGGGCTTTCAACCTATGTTACATGGATTGCCATTTTGCTTCTTTTTTTTTTTTTTAGGCCGCTTCCTATTCTGAGACTACTCCACCTAAAGGGTACTTCATCAGCATATCACGCGAAAGGCATGCCAATCCGACAAATGTGCAACCATCTTTGAGATAGTGTACGCTGATGATGGTTTGATAAGTCAAATCACCTACCAAGAAAGGAAATTTGGGTGTGAGAAATGCACAACTACTGGCTGGTGAATCTGTCAATCACATCATACATTTGTCCCTGAATTGTCACCCAACTGATGTCTATAAGTATGTGCCACAATCCAACAAAGAGGAGATTCAATTCAATAGACTGAATAAAAACATAAGTTTGTAAGCAGTAATCTACTTTTTTCCTTTCAATTCATCTTCACTCGACATAACCTTGTTCTCCAATAACACTCGTTCTGTTGCTAACTTGGTCATCGGAGGGCATTCCGATCATCGGTCGGTGTCTTTGACATGTTGCCCATTCTTGTAGGGAATGCCCAACCAGGATGTGTGTAGGTGATTCGAGGGGCGATAGTAGTTCTCTCCAACAGAGTTGTAGGGGAGTCTGCAAATCCAATCCCCAAAAACATGAGTAGAGAAGTTTGGCCTGGTTCTTTACATGAAACTATAGAACAATTAAAAATAAGATAAAGTATACATGGCTTCAACCCATGTTAGTTCGATTTGCCAGATTAAAGAAAGTACCCGTGCCGACACAACACCACATGAGTTCGGGTGTGGGTGCAGGATTGGACACGGCTGTAGAAATTTTTAGCTTTTCTTTATAGAAGAATAAAGAAGAAGAAGATTATTGGATACGGCAGTATTATTGGTTCATGAACTTATTGGACACTGCGGTATTATTGCTTCATGAACTTTGGTATAATGATGTTATTGGGTTATCATTTTTCACTTGTTTGTGTACAAAAAATTGCTAAAAGATAATTATGCCATGTATGCCCATATCAGTATCCAAATTTGGACCCACATCTACTTATGTTTGATTTTAAGGTTTGATAGGCTTCAACTATTAGTTAAGCTGTTAAACACATTGCATGTGTATATGCAAAGAGCCCAATGAAATCCCAACAGTTTGAGAGAAAAGAGGAGGTATGTAGAAGCACAAAAACTTATTGGGCTTCTAATTGATATGGAAACATAGCAGTAGACTGAGATTGACACTAACAGCTGTGAATATGAAAACACAAAGGGATGAACGTAGTATTTAACAGCTGTACCACATCAGAAAGAAAGAAGTGTATCTAGTCCAAGTTTTCCGCCGTCACAAGACTGATTTGAAAACAAAAAGAAAACAGCTTCCCAGGTTCACATTTTTCCTGTTTTCCTCTATATTCTCTCTTTCGAGGATACATTGGGATTCAAAGTTGTTGATTCCAAGTTGATCTCATAGATTTCATCATCTTTGATATGGGTTTGTTCTAGGTCGAAGAGCATTGAACTCGTCTGATCTGCTTCAGACATGCTTCAATTTGGTTTTATACCAAGGTCAACTCATTCTCTTCCTTCTGGAAGCGTCCCATTCATATATTTTCTAGGAGTTTACTTTTCCAGTGGAAGAAAATATATAGTGACAAATCAAGCAGCCATATCCTGTTTCAAACTGCAGAATCCCGTACATCCTGCTTCCGCACCCGTGTCAGGTCAGGTCAATATGCGTACTTCCTCCAAAATGAGGGATCCATGTAAAATAGCTAATTGTAATCTATGTGTACTTGATGGGATCTATCTGATTGCTGGTCAAAGACCTTCTGACGTTCTTGATCTTGGTGAGTTAAAGACACTGAAAATATTGGAAGTTTTGAGACGATCCAAGCACAATTCTGAAGTTGTGGGAAAGGGTGTTTGCTTGCTTTACTTTGTGATGCTATAAATGTTACATGATACTGAAACTGCTAGCATTATTCTGCTGAGTTGAAATTTTAGTTAGCAGAACCTGAAACATGACAAAATTCTGCTGAGTTGAAAATTTTAGTTATCAGAACCCAAACGCATGACAAATGAGGGAGCAGAATAATTGCAAGTGCAACTAAGCTAGTTTAAGACGCTTCTGGCTTGTTTTCCTTATTGTGTGAGATATAATTTGCACTTACAAAAAGAGCTTAAACAATATCATTCGTGTGGTCTATATCACGAATTGCTATTGGGGTTGCAGATCGGTATAACACCGCCCTCGTTTGCCACAGATGGTGCTTCCTGGCATGTCATCCTCGCCTTTGGCTTCGAGTAGATCGGTTTCTACAAGACTTATCTGAGCCTAGAGTGTTCCCCAACATTGAAGCAGCTGTCTCTGCTGCAAGGTTAGTAAAGTTACATTTGTTATTTGGTCTGGGGTTGTCGTACGCCATGGAAACCTCATCAAAGCTTGTGCAAGTAGGCCCGGTGACACCATTCTAATTGCAGCGGGAGGGACCCATATTGCTTCTAATATCCAGATTAAAAAGCCACTTTGCCTGGTATGTTTCAGGAACTTGTTTTATGAAATGTATCTATGGGGTCAATTTCAAGCATGTTGGGTATTTGACTTTCAACTTGTCATGATTGAAAACAGCTTTCCCTTTGGTTCAATTTTTTATGATTTACCCCTGGAAATTTTGATATATAGCTGCTCGTTATCTGTTTCTGTGAAGACATTCACTCCCTTAAAAAAGGTTGAAAGTCAAAATTTTCTTCCGATGATTGGATTCTAGCAGCTTGTACCGAGTATTTGATGCATATTTGGGTTCTTGGCTGTTCTTTGCTTTTGTAGTCCCTTGTTTCAAATTACTTCTTCTTTCTCAATGTATACAAGGTTAGATTCTACGCATTGATACTACTATTTTATTGCTTCATACTGGAGGGTACTGCATGCTTCTGTTACTTTCCTTTATATAAGCCAGTATTACTTTGATAAGAAGATATGTGCAAATTTTGCAATCAACATCTATCCTTGGTCTTGTGTCAAATAATTTTCTTCATTTCTCTCTCTGAATGTTTTAGCTCTACTTTATAATCGGAATCAGTGAGAACTCTATCATCATTAATTGGGCTAAATTAAGTTCACATAACTCACTGTTGATAGATACTAGTGTAGCAATGTGGTGTTGTTTTTTTAAAGGACAATGTGTTGTTGTTGATTTTGAAAACAGTAGTTTCTTCTCTTGAGAAGTTCCACGACTTCAGCTCGAAAAAAAATCTCATTTTGCATTTATAGCTCTAGATTAAGAATATCTTTGCCCTTTAGTGGACTCCATATCTTCCTTTTCTTGTATATTTTTGCTCTCGTTTTTTACATATTTCATCTTTGTCGTCGGAAAAATGTATATTTAGTTGCTTTTTTATAGTCAAATTCACTATGTTTCTATTGCAAGCAATGCATGTGAAAACCATGTTAGATGGAGATTTTACCAGTGGGTTTCTATTGGAAGTCTAAAAGTCAAGTGCATTCCAGATTCTTTCTTGTGCTTCCCCTGTTCCGTGTCAGCACCAAACTTACTGTACATACTTCTAGCTGAAAGTAGGGCTGTGCTACTTGCTCCCTGAGCTAAATATGAGATTGAAGATGAAATACTATTTGAATATACCATATTACCATGTGCATATAACTTTTGTTCAGATTGGTGGAGGTGAGCTTCCAGATGATACAACACTTACCTGCTCCCGAGGTTCAGACAGGTTTGCAAATTTTTCAGCATGCTCTGCGTTTTTCTATTTAGAATGCTTAGGGTTCTCAACCCGGTGGATATGAGAGTTACTTTTGACTGAATGATACCTCTGATCCTAGCTCATAAACTCTCAGCCATACTAAAGGCAGAACTTGAAGTGAAATGAATTGCTTAATGTTATCGGATGGATTGATTCATTACGGTATGCAGAGTATGGCCACATGTATGCATCTCTCACTCTGTGACTGAGCGTAATTGAATGAACAGCTGTCAACACCCATAACTATGTAAATAGCCAATGTGAAGAGAACCTATCCATTGTAATCATCCATAGCCGTATAGGAAATTCTGGATCTCAGGAGGCCATGACAAGTGTGAAATCACTTGATTTAGTTGATTTTTTGAGTTGGTATGTTAGATTTTGTTTCTCCATGCCATTTCCATCTAATGGAGAACCCTTCATGACCTATACAGGCTTCACTCACGGCCCTTAGATTCTTTAGATTTATAAATTGAAAACTTGTTTTGAAACTTTTATTTCAAAACTTGGATAAATTTCCACTGCCTCAACAAAAAAAAAAAAAACCCGTCCACTGTCTCAAACCCCTTGTAGTCATCTCAAGATTTACAGATTTTGGGATTCTTACCATATCGTGCGGCTGATAAGGCACGGGGTAGGTGGGCAGAGATTTTTGGGTACAGAGGCTTGAAGTGTGGCCATCCAGGCACTTTGGAGTAAATTTCTAGTGATTCATTCACCTCTATTGTTTTCACTCCATACCACATGTATTGTACACATTGTGCCTTGTGCTTGAGCAGTGCACTGGAGTTCCTTTCCACCTGCAAGCTGGCGAACTTAACAGTGAAGGCAGAGCTGGGTTGCTGCTTGCTTCACAGGAGTGGGAGGCTGATTATTGACGGGTGTATTCTCCAATGCGAGTCCAACCCTTTGGACTACCTGTCATATGCGATTGTTTGCTCAGCCAAAAGCCCTGAGGTATTCCCACCATTAGTCAAGGGTTGTGGCGATGGCGTATTTGTTTCTCGAACTCGTATTGAAGGAGGTGCAAAGGCAGTTTCAACAAGTGGTACCCTGGCACTGCAACGTGTTCGAGTCATTTATGGTCGAACTTCTGTCTTTTTCTGGTTTGATGTAGAGCATCGGTAATGGTATTTTCATCTATTGAGCTTCTGTGTGTATTTACTATTTCGCTGTTACTTGCAGAGGTGCAGTGTGTATTGCTTTTTATTCAGGACACTGTGTTGGGCTACATTTTACATTGTTTCATCATGTAAAGTTATAGTCATTCTTCCCTTCAATAACACATTGAAAGAGACACGTTGCCGAACCATCTCTAGTTTTCTTGGACACTATACGGTTTTAATTGCAGGGTGTTCCGAAGGATGGGGGAGGTTCAAACAAAATCGTGTGCCAACATTTATACTACACTGATGCTAAGGTAAAAGTTGACACCATGGCTGTCTCGAATGTTACTTGTGGATATGTTTACATCGTTCATGCAGTTCCGGGAGGACCAAAGTTTGCGTTAACCTTAGTCACAGTCGCCACCATTCTGAATGGACATTCCACACATTATGACCCACCATTCTGAATGGACATTTCACTTGACCTCCCGGCTGTTTCTTGTGCGCAGGAAATATGCACAAGAAATGTCTCTCTTGGTGGCATAAATCTACGCGAACGAAGAAAAGATGTGGCCTTTGTACAATCTTAGGCATTATTTCGTGGCCTGTATTACAAGGAACTGCTGTGATCATCAAATAGGGACATGGGGTGCAGATGTTTGGTGATCAGAAAAGCTCCCTGCATTCCTTCAGGCGTAACTTACGAACATGATTCATTTGAAGGACGAGATGGCTTTAAGAATATCATGAGGGAGCTACCGACTAGTCCTAGTCAAGATTGCTAGCGCAGAATTGCTGTTTTGGGGTTGCTCGCTCTTCCATCTAAGACCGCATGATATGCGCATTCTGATTTGTCACCTTCTCCATGAGATAGAACTGTAAGATGAGCAAACTCTTAACATTGACCGGCCGGAGAAAGGTTGGCAGTACTTTGATGGCAAAGGTAGACTCTCTAGAAAAGTACACAATAACGGTAGCAAAAGAGAGTACACCATACCTTACTAGGGTTTCGTGGTGTCCTTTATATCTTGAGTGTGTGATGTGTAAAAGAGAGTAAACCATACCCTTTAGCACCTCGTGCCCCATAACAGATTCATGCAAGCGATGTGTTACCCAAACCTGCCTTCCAAAGGCGTCATGAATTGTCAGCCCAATGACACGCGGAGTCATGCCACTCTGTAATCCTCGTGGTACCAACTACGCGAAACAACTCTATTGGATTTGGCCTGATCGAGTCATGGCCAGCCCACAGCCGCACACCGGTCATACCACAGAGAACCCGGCGGGGCTCTCGGGTCTAGCTCTGCCTTGCCCGTTACTCTTGCTCCTGTCCAGAGATGGCCATTCAACCCAATTGCCATTGGTCATATTGGGCTTGCCCCTTTCTCGGCCTAGATCTTTCTTATCCGACCTATTACAATAGCTACTCAATTGTTTTTCCTGGCAAGATCAACAGTGAGCAAAAGCCCAACAAGCCTCAAAACTTCAAGTAGCTACTGAGTTTCCAACTTGTTACCTCAAAAAGTTGGGGTGCATCCGGTGTGTATAAAATATAATAACTAAATCACCCTTACATTTGTCATGTTAGTTTTAATTTAGATAATTCTATGACTAATTAGTATTTACTATGTTTGATAGAAAAAAAATAGAAATTTGTCGTAAAATGAGTTTTGTATGAGGCCAATGATAGAGTCGTGAGACAATTGAGTTAAGCCTAAACAAGGCGTAGATTTAAGCAAAGAAGAATTCAACTTGATTTGAAAAACATATATAGGATTGGATACAATTCCAAGTTAAAGAGTCTTTTTGCATGACCTTTTGTGAGAGGTAAATAAATCTTATAATTGACCCCGAGATGTCCCGAGAGCCAGCAAGAGGCTGACCCATCAACTAAGGTCTAGTCCAGCTACTACGTCACCGTGGACATCAGTTGACTTAGACAACAATCGTTTTGGACCTCGTATCTTCTCGAATGAAAACTGTATTGGAAAATCATCTCTGGTCGTTAACTGTGCAATACTGGGCCTCAGGTGACAATCACCTCAAACTAGATGTCATCTTGGTTGGCAATGTGACCAACCAAAAGGGCAAACAAGCCAGTCTTATGATACATCAAATCAACCCACTTTTAGGGATAGCGAATGCAGAGTATGCACCCGAGTGTATTCACCAATACAAATAATTAGTCACCAAGAGATCATTCGAAGGACTTATTTAGGTCGATTATTTACACCGAACCACTACAAACATCACTTTACGTATCTATTTTTTAATATGCATTTGCTTTGCAAAACATCTATTTTTGAGTCTTCCTTCCTACAATTGCTAATTTAGCCATTGGAAACCGGAAGGTATTCTGACCGCCAGTCGAAATGTCTCTGAACTGGTTATCTCTTTTGGAGAGGACGTTGGAGCAAAATACATGGTGGTGCATTTTTGAATTAACCCTCTTTCCGCTCCATAAGGACTCATAAGGGGATCTCATAATCAAACACCCCACAATTGACACCCACAATGGGAGAATAAAAATCAACCTCCTAATCGGCCGTTTGGGTAAACAAAGGAACTCTGACTCTCTGAGTGCAGCCAATCTTGTTGAAAAACTTGTTAATGGACGAGATGGCGACCTTACTTTCCAATACGATGAGAATATGTTGCTTGAAAGAGTTCATCAGACTTCGAAATTCTATTCCCATCCACTTACGCCCAAAACTCATCATTTGTACCAACAAGTTTATCATTTTTTTTTAAATTTATCACTGCGACTGTTGAAAAATTCATTTGAATTAAAAAGGAGCAATTTTCGATATAATATCACCACAAAATTATATTCGACATAAAAAATAAAGCATTAAAAATTTTAATTAATTAAAATTAACAAAATATAAGATTTAAATAAACTCCAGTGATAAAATGCATATTAAGATATAGCCAAAGCGAACAATAATAAAATTTTATTACCTTTAAAATACTTGAAACATTAGAATAGTATTAAAATAAATAGAATTATTTAGAATAAAATTATACAGCTCATTTTAAGAGTAAATATAAAAACATTACTTTGATGTTAATAAAAAAATATAAAAAATTACATAGCAGCTTGAAACGTCTAGTACAGACCAATACACTTGGTATTACCCAATATTTAGAGCAATACGATACAAAATAGTGAGTGCTCTGTCCATATCCGCGCACCGTACGAAATTCATAACTTTTGTACCCACACCAAAAAAAATCATAAAACCCCAAACTACCCCTCTTTTGTTATTATAAACACCTCAATATTAAAACCCCAACCACCCCTAGAGCAACCCCAACAATGATTTGGTAAATTAGGCAGTGTACAGTGCATATATCTATTTTAACTTGACACTTTTTCTATCAACACTCCAACAGCACTCCCTATTTTACTCATCTTCTATTATTATATACATTATTTCTCTTTCCTCCTTCATTTCTTATTTTTTATTTAAATGTGGTAGTTCTTAAAAAATTATTAAAAAAAGAGTAGGGAGTGAATAGTGACTTAACAAAAGGGGGGTGAAATAGAGAGACACTATTCACAATTGTATTTTGTTAACCTAAATGTTGGAGCCCATTTTTTGTGTTTGGCTGAATAAATTAGAGAAGGGAGCCAATTTGTTCACTTTGTTGCACATGCCCCTACAGCATCAACCACTCAGACCAACAGTATTGGTCAAAATGTATCATTTTCAAAGCAAATGTCAAACAAAACTCCCAGATCTCCATACTGAGAATGCACTACATCAAACATATGCCGAATAGTCTTAATCGTCTATTTCTTACCAAAAATTATTGCCAGATAAACAAACTGGGGAGTACTCCGCACCATCCAGGTTAGTCTCATTTGCAATTGAGCAAGTATGCATCCCATCCTTGGAGACGATACTCACGAGCTGCCTCAGCAGGGTTTGCTGCTTTTATAATCCCACGACCCACAATTATGATGTCACTGCCTCTATCTGAAATCACCTGAAACAACCGACATACATGTCATTGAGGAGGCTAGTTCGAAATATGGACCCGCTGAGCTTCTCACACTACCTTATTTGGAATCCTGATGTCTAATATTACAAAAGAACTCTCCAAAAACAAAAAGGAGAGTCTAAATGAACAGGCTTCCCTAAGCTTGAAGCAAAAGGCTTGTTCCACCGTCTGGCCCGAATCAGCTCAATCACTCTTCATAAGTCTTACTTGGTCGCCACATGCCAGTGAAATGGACAGAACTTTAAATAGTTGAGACCAGGAGGCCAGGGGAGTGGTTTATCTCTGGGCAGAGAAATGGCTTTCCAGGGCAGAAAGACAAAGAATAGGTAGGAATCGGTAGGGGTAATGTAATGCTGTTTCAGCAAACCTATTCACTCTTCGTAAGTCTTATCTCATTTAAAGGAGCTATAAAGGCACGCTGGTGTACTTTATTTTGAATATTGTACCAGCTATGGTACCATTTTTCAGTTTTTTGTCATTGAAATTGGTTCTGTTATGCTTTCACTTACTGTTTGGGATTTATATCAGTTGATGTATATCTTTGTTATAAATATATGGTCGTGTGTCAAACTTAATGTATGAGATAATGTAAGTACTTGCTTCAACTCTAAAATGCTTTAACATTAATGTATATATGAGCGAATATATAACAAGATAGGGAGATATCTTTAAAAAGAATATTCTTTTTAAAGAAATATCAACCATTAATTTTACACATCTAACGTTCTAACTTTTACACGGCATTTTAGTAAATACTTAGCAATGAGCAGAACTTACAGAGGATGGTGTGTTATATTGTTGGCCCAGCGCATCACCACCTTTCACCAATTGAACACCAGGGGTTGCATGAATAAACGACGGATTTCCTTTTCCACCTGCCCAAGATGCTGGGTTCACAGAGATGAATCCAATGACAAAATCTGAATGATCCTCAGCAATTTTGACAGCTGCTGTTGTGTAGTCCCCCTTTGCAAGGTTACCAGCAGAACTCATCTCAGCAAGCAGCAAGAGGCCCCTACCACGAGGCAAACCCTAAGTATATTTGAAGTGTTCAAAAAATTAGACAGTGTTTTAGGCCTTGTTATGGTTCAACTCAAACTCAAGATGAACAGTCGTGCAAACCTTCAATTTCAGACCATCCACAATTCCAGGGCCTGAGATAATGTGCGCGTTAACTATGTCTGCCCAATCCAATATACGGAAGACACCACTGCAAACAACCCAATCACTGTCCCGAAAACAAAGGGTCCCAAAAACAATAAAATAAAATTGAAGAAAGAAGAAGGGAAGGAAATCAATACTCACCTTTCATACTGCATCGTTACCGTGTTACCAATATCGGCGAATTTACGATCCTCAAATATTAAGAAATTGTGTTTTTCTGCAATCTTCAATAGATGAACTATAGTTAGTGACAACTAGCAATATCTTCAACTAACCAAAACTTATATAGATATCATCTATGTAAGGCCACTGTTCAGCAAGAAAAGTGAAGGTAGCTTCCAAATATCATAATCATAATGTCATTTATAGAGTTGTTTTGAAGTCTAACATGTTCTATCATAGTCAACACAGTTAATAATGCACTGTACTTTTCAACTTCCATGGGATTCCTTGTCACAAGATTGAATATTAACATTGAAATTCTGCTCTTCAACCTAGAGAAAAAAAAATGCAAGAAAAACTGTGTATACAAAATGTTACGAACCAACAAGCCGTGTGTCGTCGGACATGGCGAGGGCTCAGACAAGCCAAGGACACAGTGAGATACTTATGAGACACACCAGGTCAAATGACAAATAAATTTTCAGAATTTTTAGGCAGGGACATGCGCGTTTCAAGTTGAACACGGATGGAGACCCAATAGGGGGCATTTAATGATTTTGAAAACTTATTTTGGAGGTTAAATTACAAGTTTGATACGTAAAAAGTAAGAATTGCAAATAAAAGTTTCAATGCTAAAAAACCCTTGTTAAGTTACAGTATTAAAAAGTACAAGGTGAGAATTGAATATCAAAATATTTGAATTGGTTGCACTTGGAAACAATAGTCAATAACAACTAAAAATATGTAAAAATGCATATTTCTCATGTTCTTTAAATACTACCCGTTGTGTAAGTCTTCCCACTTTTTAGAATTGTGGTATCATGTGTCTATTTCATTGTCTATATCTATGCTGCAATGACTAAAGTGAAACAGTATGGAACTTGTCCTTCCCCAGACATCAAAAAGAAGAACAAGTGAAAACTTTCTTATACCAACCAAAGGATTAAAATAAGAAACGTAACCCAATGCATGGGGAACAATACAAGTATAGCTATGTACCGAGCGAAGTTTGGAGCCAAAATCTGGTGTAAAATCAGGCAATATATCCACATGGGTTTTTAATAAGCAGATCTCTTGTCCAACCTGTGAAAATATTCAAGCTAAAAATCAGATGAGAGACCAGAGGAAGAGGTGCAAAGCTAAGACACACACAAACACAGCAATTCAAACCTAAATCCATATAAAATATCAAATTATATCACTTGCGCATCTTGCCGACACATAGGCAATGCACCTTGAATGCCTAAGTCGGCCTTCCCTGCTAGCAAATTGTTACCAAGGCCTTGCAAGCGCCTTACATAAACACAGCCCCACCTAGTAAGGCACACAAAAGTAAGGTAAGGAAGCTTCACTACAGAAGGAACATTTGTAAGCCTCATAAAATGAGAACCCTCACCCTAATAGAGCTAATCTACCTCGTCATTTGACAGCTAGGATCAACTTGATCCAAGGGCTACAACCCCCTCTTCACAGTGATATCGGAGAATAAATGAGATGCGTATCTAATTCCACAATTCTTGAACCACCTCCAACATTCTAGTACATGGTGAAACGCCCACCACTTATCTAGAATTCCCTCCAGAATCGTATAAATTTTAAGAGCAATGGACGGTCGTGTTGACCAACTCCAGAATCTTGAATTATCAACAAGCAAGCTTTTTAAGTGTCTTGCAAAATCGCTAATAAGAATGAAGAGATTGCGGATAATGTAATGCCACATTAGCTATTGAAGCTCACCAATTGACACAAAAAAAAGTAAGGGAATCAAAATTCCACACTCTGCCCTTCCTCTCACGGGGCGTGTCGTGAACACCTTCATCTGCTCTCTCTCTCTCTCACACAAAATCCACTCGAAACCCTTCCCCAGCCCCAAAACTCCACAAAATCAAGACGGGTGGCCCAAGTCAAAATCCAGATCCTGATATTCAACTGAAAAATGAAAAGGAAGCAAAAGTAGATAAGAACATGCCCTTTGAATTAACAAAATTCCCCTCTTCTATAATTGGAAAAGGCATTTGAAAAGGGCAAAGCGAGTACAGGCAAGCAACTAATTTATTTAAGTATCAACCACCACACATATTCCCAACCGGATTTGGGGGTGCAGTCCCTGTAGTGTGCATGTAATGCGGGCAAAATATCATAGTTTTGTTTGTTTTGTTCTCGAAACTATATCATTTTGACTTTTATCACACGAATTATTATCAAAATGCATATATCAAAATAGTGTAGTTTCGAAAACAAAACTGACAAAATTACAACGTTTTGCATGCACTATACACGCACTACTGGCAACTACACTACACCCTCCCCGAATTTGTTCCGAAACACCTGGTATTAGGAGTCCTCACAGAATCAGTATCGTACTTAAAACATTTTTTCTTCATCTCAGGGCTTGAATTTTAATTCGGCACGGTCCCTATTTTTTAGTGTGTGTGTGAGAGAGAGAGAGATAAAACAAATGTGTATTTCGCGTCCAGTTGAGTAAGAGGAGAGCGGAGGGATTTGACTGTGTTAAATTTTGTTGACTAGAGTGATGGGCTTAATAACTAATCTGGTATGTTGTCACATACACGTGATGTAAGCTTGGACGTAAGTATTTAATGTGTTAGTAGACTTGCCAAACAATGCGCAGGCATTTTCTCGAGAAAAAAAGGGGGGTTTTCCTCTACCTACCTTATCGGCAATGTCAAGCAATTCTGCTGCAGTTGCAACATCAGCAGCCAAACACAAATTAGTCTCCTTCTTCACCATCACCTCAAACAACCTCTTCCCAGTCGGATTCCTTGCCATCTTGGCCCTCTCCCCATAAGGAATCCTAACCGTAGCCGCCACTGCCGGCGCCGGGGTTGGCACGGCAACCTTCCGATTGTCGTCGAGAAACTTCAAAACTAACGCCTCCGTCTCCTCCGAGACCCTTCCTTTCTCTTTCAACACCCTCACCATCTCGGTCAGCCCCACCATCGCGTGCAGCGTGATCCCGTTCTTGGCCAAATTCTCCCTCCCTCCCTGCTCCCGATCAATCAGCACCACAGCGTCCGTAACCGTCATCCCCGCCGCCCGGAGAGGCACGGCAGTCTCGAGGACGGAGGCGCCGCTGGTAACGAGGTCCTCGATTATAAGGCAGATCTGACCATCGCTGAAGGCGCCCTCGATGGCCTTGGCTGTGCCGTAGTCCTTGACTTCCTTGCGGCGCATAACCATCGGTATCTCGGAGGCGGTGGATATGCAGGTGGCAATGGGAAGGGCGGTGTATGGGACACCACAGACGAGGTCATATGAAGTGGTATTGGGAACGGCGGAGATTAGGGTTTGGGAGATTTGGCGGAGGAGGGTTGGGTAGGAGACAATGAGGCGGAGATCGATGTAGATTGGGGAAGAGATGCCGGACTTGAGCTTGAAGTTGCCAAACTTCACCGCGGAAATATCGTGGAGTTGCAGAATCAGAGACTCCATTGCTGGCGATGCAAGCTCTCTCTCCCCTCTCACTGCGCAACTGGACTTCTGTGAGGCTCCGTTCAAGAAAAAATGGGAAATGAGAGGGAAAAATATTGTACTTTCTTAACGTACTTTAATAAGGTGTTCCTTTACCAAAAATAATAATTTCCAAAAATAATTTTTTTATTAAGATTTATTTTCTCTCGAAATATATCTCACACAAGATATAAAATTTTACGAAAAATCTTGAAACACAGATGTTCTAGATACAAATGTGTTCGGAATTATTAATACATGTATAATCCATAAATTATTGAAAATTCTACATGCATTCAATGATTTCCGATACATTTGTGTTTTTACTTTGAAATGTCTTTTTCTCTATTGGCTTTAACCGACTGCTGTTTTTTAATTGGTGAGAGTTCATATGTCATCACGTTTTTAATAAAACTCAATCAGATGTCAAAGCGGATCTGAAACGGATTTGATTATTTATATTTTCTATTTTTTTATCTTAATATCCGCTTTTATGTATGTACTATTTTTGAATAATGAATCACATTCACCCTTTATCCCCAACTGAACGAGATCAAGGATCCCAGCTTGTCCAGAAAAAAATTTACGCAATTAAAATTAATTTCATAAATTAATATTTGTCGTAATTTCGATCATGACGCTTCATGTTCCTAAGCGTTAGATGTTCCAAAATTCAATTATGACATCTAATTATTGGTGTAACACTTTATGTTTGGTTTGAAAATAAGAACATTAATCAATTCGTAACAAACGTTGGAAAATACTTTGAGAAAATATGGCTAATCTAGGTCATTGGATGAACTTTATCCGGGAACCTTGCCTAAAAAGTTTAACCTAGTATGATTATCTAAGAAAATCACATAAATAATGAAAATCGAAGTAAACATGATGAACACGATAAATAAAAATTAAATTATATATACCTCCGAGAGTTGAGTTCCACAATGAAATTAATACCTACCACGATGAAGAACGAAGGGAAAACGAAACTTGAATTTGAAACAGATCGGTCTTGTAAACGCTAGGAATCAAATGCGAAAAACAAGAATTAAACCTAACTATGATGAAAAAATATATTAAGAACAATTCTATAACTATCTCCAATAAAAGACGTGCTCCCCCTTATATTTTATAGGAAAAAAAACCTAGAAAGACTCCAAGACAAAAAAATAAAATAAATAATGACATAAAATTTGATGAACGCTAGAAAGATTCTATCAGTAGAACTCCCTCTTTTACCATAGAACTGTAAATTGTCTTATTCTTCACAACCTTTTTTATCGGTAGAAAAATTCTTTTACTGGCAGAAAAAGTATTTTTTGCACTTTGATCAACCTTCTAGTTTTTTCTCTATTCAGGCATTCATTCTTTCATCTCGAACTTTCAACATCTTATTCTTGGACCTCGAACGACACTTGTACTTGTCTTTGAGTCTTCGGACTTCTCGGGAACACTCTTTTAGCTCAAATAATGCGAAATGAAACAAAAGGAATCATGTGTGCTAGAAAAGTGCAATAGATAATGCAGACATGCCAAATTAGGTATATTGAGTCACACATATGTATGTGATATTGTGCGCTCAACAAGCATCGCAGTATGCATTTTTGTAATCTCTGTATAAATTGCGCCTCAGCTACATAAAGGGTCCCAGCATTGTCTCGTCACACTTAAGTACAATTCTCTTTATTGCCTTCAAAATTACATCAAATGCACTGAGCAGCAGTGTACCTTAACATAAAGCATCGTAACCACAAAGGACAACATTGTCCCGTCAAAGAGGGGCAAATGTGTACACTCCAATTTTGCATGTCCCATGAATCTCTAAAAGCGATGATTGGATGATCCCAACAATGAAACAAACGCTTATATTTATCAATGGATAAGTCTTGGATCGTATTATGTTAAATTATGAGTGTGTCATATACTTAAACTCTATGGGCCGATTTGATTGGAGAGATAGAATTATATGGGATTGTAGTGAATAATTATTAGAGATTTTGCTACGAATACAAATGTGAGAGGTCTCATTTGTACCTCTTTTGTACCCATAGTAAAATTCGATTATTAGTCTACAGACTAAATAGTCGTAGGACTATTAGTAAAATAATATTTCTTATCTTGTGTTTGTCTTTATTTATTTATATTAATTATTTTTTTCTTTATTCAATTTTTTTTAAATCAACTTTTTTGGACCAGTATGGAAAAAGGATTTCACTTTACTATTAGATGGACTAATTACATTATAATTCTTTTACGTTGGACTTTTGACTTTTGAGTGAGAATTTATTTATTTATTTATTAGAGTTGTTATCATGTTGAAATTTTATTATGATTATTATATTGTTCCATTGCTTAATTCATACTCTCGAAGTGCGAGATGTGACAAACTCAATAATTTATATTTAAGTTTTATCTTCTCCACTGTATATTTTCTTCAACATTATTCTCTTCCTCCTGAAGCAATTATTTTGTGATTTTAAATATGGTCAAAATTATTTTTGTACAAATACATTAATATAGAGTTATACACACATCATTGCCGCACAAATATACATGTTTTCAAACATTTATTAAGTTATCTTCTACCCAAATATATATGAGTAATGCTAGGAACGCAAATGTTTCAGATCTTTTCAATATATAAAGGTCCGTGTTAATTATTAGATTATTTTCTAATTATTCTTTATCTTTATTCAAATTATTTTTGTAATTTTTTATTTTGTCTCAATTTTTTATTGTTTATTAGTTTGTCTTGATAATAAATTTTAAAAAATAAAAAAAATAAAAAATGTGATCCTGTTTGAATTTATTTTTAAATTTTTTTTTCAAATCAATAAAGTGTCAAACACAGCATTGTGGTTATTTCCCCATGTACATCGCACTCTGGTTCTTGGCGCCAATTGTCGTTGCTTCTGTCGCTCATCTTCTCTTCCTGTCGCAACCCTAGCTCTTGCTGCTCAGTGCACTGCAGAAATTAGAGTCCAGAGGCCTCAAAATCTCCACTCACAAACTCAAAGATCTCCGATGACGGAGCCTCGCCCCAAACGCCCCAAAATCAGCAGGTTTTTACGTTTATTTAGGAAGTTATCTACCATTGCTGCGATCTTGATTCTACCCTTTTATACACGCTTTAAGAACCTTTGCTCTTCACATTGGGGTAGCTCTATATACGATAGGGTATTTTGTGTTTTACGTTGGGTGTGTCTGCATGTTTCTTAATTGATTGTGTAGTCCTTGTCAAGCAGAACGGAGGAAAAAAATTAATGTAGCCAACCCAACTGATTGGGACACAAGGCTTAGTTTGGTTTGGTCTGTGTTTAATCTTGAAGGGAAAAGAAAAACAAGGAATTCTAGGTTTTCTTTGTGTAAAAAAGAAGAAACCCTCACATTTCCTCTTCTCGTTGTTACCACTGTTTAAAGTTATACGTTTACTAATTTTTACGTAAGCTGTATATGTTCTTGGATTCGCAGAGGTACTTGTGAAGGAATAAGAATGGGATTTGTTTCATTGACTTGTCCTATGTAATAAGGAAGAATCCCTCTCCTTTTATTCCGTCCACAGATTGGTCTACTACGCATTCAAGTTCCAAACAAAGCCTTAATTTGTCAGCCACAATATCAACTTACTGTGTGCGTGCACACATTTTTTTAAATTTATTTAGTAATTTTCATCTGGGTTACTTTGTAGAAGCAGAGGAAAAGAATCTTAATCTATAGGTTTTAAGTTTCTTTTTTGGTTTTCAAAGCTTTTTGAATAACTTCATTAACTGGTAACTGTTGTATCAAGCTCACTTGGGTGGCATTTTTCCTATCCCTAACCTCCAAATAGGAAAATTATTTGAATACTGCCTCAATGAAACCAATTTCCAGTATAGTTGGTTGATTGGCCTGTTCTTCTAATTGTCATAGCAAAAGTATCATTCAGATTTTTAATTTTGACTTTTTTGCTTAGCTAATCTTCATGTAGCTGGTCTGCATTTATTTGTATTTTAATTTCATGCTTTGTTCGTAGAGGAGAAGATGACTATATGCCAGGGAATATTGTTGAGATCGAACTTCATAACTTCATGACCTTCAATAAATTGACGTGCAAGCCGGGCCCGCGTCTAAACCTCGTAGTTGGACCAAATGGTTCAGGTAAAAGCTCTATTGTATGTGCCATCGCGCTTGGACTTGGTGGTGAGCCTCAGGTTGGTATAGACAATAAATTTTAGTGGGCTCTGTACTTGTGTTGTTTTAAACTAGAACAGAAACCAGGTCTTGTTATTTGTGCAGCTACTTGGAAGAGCTTCAAGCATTGGAGCATTTGTGAAGCGTGGTGAAGAGTCTGGCTATATTAAGATTTCTTTGAGGGGGGATACTAAGCAGGAGAACCTTACCATTACACGCAAAATTGATACTCGTAATAAATCTGAGTGGCTATTCAATGGTACATTACTTATTATGATTGCACGTGAAAATAAACTTGTTTAAATTTCGTGTGAAGGGTCTTTTGGATCATCGTTGGGAATTCTTGATCCCTTGAACAAATGTGGAACTTGGGATGGTTCTGCTCTTAATTTCTTTGCATTATGTAGTTGTCGTGCTGGATTTTTTTCCAAAATGGTTTGCTTATAATAGAAAAGGAAACTTTCCTATTGGTGTGTATTCTTTTGGTGTTGGTGTGCGCATAAGTGCTTCTGATTTTTGTCTTGTTTTGCATATAACTTGTCTCAAAAACTTCATGGTCTTCAATCCTCTTGTTCTTTCTTCCTTGTTAGTAATCTTGTTTTTTTTTTTTTGGTCGATAGCAAAGTAAACAAAATATTTCTGGCTTGGGTTGAATTGTAGATCTTCACCAAGTTGTCTTATGCCTGTGCAACGCAGTTGTTGCTTGGTTTTTACCATCTTTGTCGACCCGTGTATGGTTCATCCCCCATCTTTTTCGTTTGCTTGCATTTATGATAAGCATGTTTGGAATTATAGTACTTGGTATTTTGTTTTCAGAAAAAGCGGTGCCCAAAAGGGATGTCATTGAAGTAATTCAAAGATTCAATATCCAAGTTAGCAATTTGACCCAAGTGAGTTCTTGGACAATTTATCTTCAATGTCTGAATTTGGACTACATATGTTGCCACATTTTTGGGACTTCTCTTCTTTGAGTTGGACTCAATGGTATCTTAATTACTTATCATATGTTATCAACAAATGTCTTCAATTGCTTATGAAAGAAATATTCAGGCAAGTGTACTGGTATGTGTTGGTTTAGGGCTTGAAAAGTAATAAGGGAGAGTGTAGTTTTTGGGGATCAGGATTCTCAATGTGTGATTAATTGAAGAGTGTTCAGCGAACTATCGGTTCAAAAAGCAAGGTGCTAACTATTCAAGGGTTTGTAGTACTAAAATGAGCTAAACGCCCACAAGGAATGATTTATGTAGTGAATTTTTGTGTCCTTTCGAGGAAAGGAAGAAATGAAAGAAATACGATGACTTGTTGAAAAGCCTTTTTGAGACTTGTTGATCTTCATCCCTTTCACATTTAAGCATGAGATCTGAAACTATTATCATTTTTTCCATGACCCTAGGCGTATTGGTTTTAGAAATGATATTTCTGTGTATACTGTAGCATACTAGATTAGTCTTACGTCTACCAGGGCAGGAGTAGGGCTCTGAAATTCAGAACTTTGGACTTTAGTTTGTAATTCTGTAACCATTTTAGGGTCCAAACTTAAGTTCATGTTGTGTGAGAATCAAGTTATCGACACTGCATTCTATTGCTCCAAATGTAGAAATTTCAAGAGATCCTTTAGTCCCAAAATTCAAGATAATATGATGCAGAATATTTACAACATAGTTTGGTACTCGAAGTGCTACATACACGTTATCAAAACAAAAAGTACTATGGAGACACCTTACCCTCCCAGTAATGGGGTTAAGGTTGTGTACACACAATTCTGCAAGATTTTATTCGTAGCAAGAGCCTCATGGTCTTGGTTGCCGTTTAGGAGACACCTTTTGTTTGTAGTTAAAAGCTGTGCGATTGTCATGGGAAGCACCTTCTTCGATTTACATATCTTGAAGGAGGTTGAGAACTGTAAGTTACCCTATTATCTCATTGCCTAACATAATTTCTCCCTTCTTCTTTCCCTTTCTCTTTTCTCTTATCGCATTTCTTAATCTATTTGTTAATGATTGTCTGTGTTGATGCTAACAATCTCGAACCGTTTGGCTTAGTTACTATTTGTAAAAAACACTGATATTTCTAAAAGGAAAAAAGCATGTATACTTCGAAAAGAAAGTCCCTTATCTAGAGTTATGACTGTTCCATGAATCACCCCGCACAGTAAATTTGGGGAAATACAATAAGCCATTAAGTTTAACTACGGTGTTCAGAATGTTTAAATGTTTTGTAAATCTACGGACCAATACGTGTATACTTTTGAATACACATATATTCTTTCATACCTTATACAGAGTGATGACTGTAAGTGGATCATTTGTTTTCCTTTTACAACTCATGGTAAATTTTCACATTTTTCATTAGTTGTTGCTTATTATTTTCATCCTTGTCCTTTTATCTCTACACTTATGGTAAATTATTGATATCATTTGTCATAAAACTCTTATTTGAACTCATTGCTAGCTACATGCCTGCTATATATTGACTTAGTGGCTTCGTGTTTGAACCCTTCCTTTTATCTTTTTTAATTATTCTCTTCTTACATATATATTAACTTTGATAATTTTTACTTGTTTCGGATGAGGTTTTAGTTTTTACCACAAGACAGGGTCTGTGAGTTTGCTAAGTTATCACCAGTTCAACTTCTGGAAGAGACAGAAAAGGCTGTGGGTGATCCCCAACTGCCAGTCCAGCACCGTTCTCTTGTTGACAGAAGTGGTGAATTGAAGAAGCTTGAACGAGTGTGCCTCCAAAATTTTCCTTTTTCCTAAAAATGGTTTTATAGTTATTGATATATATTTCGTCAAAAAAAGCCAACTAATTTTTCAGTATTTTGCTTATTGGGCTCAGAACATCCAGCGAAATGGAGAATATTTGAATCAGCTGAAGTCAATTAGTTCTGAGCAAGAAAGGGATGTTGAGCGTGTTCGTCAAAGAGAAGAACTCCTAGAAAAGGTTTTTTCGCGAGGTTTATTTGTCAAGCACTTACTTGCAGCAGCGATTAATTTTTATTTCCCATGCCATTTTGTAGGCCGAGTATATGAAGAAGAAGTTGCCTTGGCTGAAATATGATATGAAGAGGGCTCAATTGATGGAAGCTAAAGAGCAGGAGAATAATGCTAGGAAGAATTTGGATGAAGCTGCTAAAAGTTTGAATGATGCTAGAAAACCCATTGAGTATGTTGACTTATTTGAGTGCTTAAATGTTTAAATGCAATTCAGCTAGTTCTAATGAGCTCCGAAGGGTCCCCTCACCATTGGGCATATTCCTCTGCTTAAAAGACTCAATTTGAGTCTCTGTGAATTGCCTTTATATATATATATATTTGGTTCCAATAAGTGGGTGGCTGGTGTGCCAATTTTGTTTATGAGGGTGATGATACATTAACTATGGGTGGATATCATAACCCCGAAAGTTAGTTACTGAGCCGAGGCTATATCTGCTCTTATATACTGGCCATAGATTTTGTATCCAGGCAGTAGGACTTTGTTTCAGCCCCTCCCTCAATGCATAGTTTCCTCACTCAGCAGCACCTTCTACACCCGAGGTGAAGGACACACCTTATCCCATCATGGGTATATGGGTTGTGATACCATGTTACATAGTTTTGGATAAAACTCAATCTCAAAAGCTTGCTATTGAGATGATGGTCCTTTATGGCATTCATATTGTGAATGTAAAGTTTTAGTATCAATGTCATTTATCTTTTATAACAAGCATAGTTTAGTCCTTCATTTTGTTTAGTTCTCACTTCAATAGCTAGCTTTCAGAATTTAGTTGTAACCAAGAAAGTGTAATTTATGTGTGGTATTCGATCCAAGCAAGGTTGTCAAATTGTGAATCAAAGTGGTAGCTAGACAAGGAGGGGCTACCAGTTGGAAAAGCAAAATATCTTACTAGTACATCGAGGACGGCGGGAGCTTCGAGCCAAGAGATCGGCACAAACAAGAGGAGGTCAGGCGGAAGACAAAAACGGACATTTGGGGAAGACCCGCACTAATGACCGAATCCGAGGATGAAGGGCCACAAACCCCCTTCTCTTGGCAGATAATGAGGGCGGCTATCCTAGCAAAGTTTAAAATGCCAACCTTCACGCTGTATAATGGTTCAACAATCCCCGATAACCATTTTCAACCCCACAACCATGCCATGATCTTTCATGATCACAATGAAGCACTCATGTGCTGGATATTCCCTTCCAGTCTCGAATAGGTAGCCCTATATTGGTTCTATAAATTGGAGCCGGGCTTCATCAACGGCTTCAAACAGCTGAGGTCAGGCTTTACCGCTTGTTTCTTCTTGACTAAGAAAACTCCCAAGACCATGCAAAGGTTGGTAATGATGAAAATGGCCAACAGGGAGCCCCTGAGAGCTTACGATCAAAGGTACTTGAATTTCTACAATTAGGTTGAAAACCCGTGGAAGTTTTTGTCTTTGGCTCTTTCAAAATGGTGCTCCCGATGCATTTTGAGCTCTGCAAAAAGCTCACTAGAAAGAAGCCTAGGGATCTCCAAGCCCTAATGTGAATGGTGGATGAGTTCGCCGACGTAGAAGACGAACTCCTGGCTGGAGAAGAGGAGAGAAAGAGGAAAGAGGAGAGAAGAGAGAAGAGAGAAGAGAGAAGAGAGAAGAGAGAAGAGAGAAGAGAGAAGAGAGAGAAGAGAGGCAGCGGTTGGAGGGACCGGCGGTTAGAAACCAATGAGTTCAAAAAATGCAGAAACTACTGGGAGATGGATCGATAGAGGGAAGATGAGAACGAAATTTAACATGCTGATCGAATCGGAGTTTCCTTAGGTAGCCACCGACCTACAGTTATCCTTAAACTTCCGTTCTTGTCCAAGATTGAAGAAGATGTGTATTTTCGAGCCCCGAGATGGATGGGAGGGGACCCCAACCGAATAGATATTCAACTGAGAAGTGCTGCTCCCTCAAAAGACTATTGGAGGACTTGGTACAAGAGGGTTACTTGAACTAGTTTGTGGACGGGCCTCGGAAGGAAGGAAGACGGGATAGAGAGAGAGAAGTCAAGAGGTCGGACTTTGAAACTCTTGGGTGCGCTAGAGCCGGAGAAGTTGGCAGAGCTCAAGAAGCAAATCCACGAGAGGAGAAAAAAAGGAAGGTGCACCATATGAGCACGATAAAGACCATTGGGCCCGCCTTTTCCCTAGGAAGCAACATCTCGTTTATTGAGGAGGAATAAAAAGGGACCGAGTATCCACACGACCGTCCTTCTGGTACTGACTCTCCGAATCAATGGATACGACCTTCAGCGAGTGCTAGTAGACTCAAGGAGTTCGTCAGAGGTTATGTTTTACAACACCTTCGAAAGGCTCAGACTTAAGGAATCGAACCTCACACCGGTAAAGACGCCTCTATATGGATTCAACACTAGCCTAGAAGAGCCCCTCATAAAAATCTTGCTCTTAGCCCAAAGAGGCTGTGTCACGAAAAAGTTCGAGTTCCGGTGCTCGACATCCTCTCCTTTTACAACATCTTTGTGGGGAGGGGATGGATATCTAGTTTGGAAGCCGTTTCTTCCACATTGGTACCTTCTGCTGGAGAATCAAGTTCCCCACACTTAAGGGTATCCAGATAGTGAGAGGTAGCCAGTCAACTCCTCGGGAATGCATGTTGATGGTACTCAGGAGGGAGTAGAAGAAAAAACACGTCTACATGATAGAAGTACCCGACCAACCAGTCCTAGAAGATGTTGGGGGACAACCTAAACACAACATGATGGACTGGCTGAAGAAAGTCCAAATCAATGCCAACGATATCGAGAAATACTTTGTGCTTGGGGCCTCTGTGACAGAGGATGAGGAATCGACAATGGTGAATTTCCTCACCAAGAACTTTGAAGTCTTCGTATGGACGCCCTATGAAACGCCCGGGGTGGATCCGGAGGTAGCAAATCACCAGCTTAATGTTAACGACATGCGGCCACTGAAGAGCAGGAGGTTTGATAGTTCAGCACGCCGACGCAGTAAATGAGGAGGTGGAGAAACTCCTTGAGGTCCAGGCTATTAGAGAAGTTGCATACATTGAGTGACTATGGAACACTATGGAGGGTCTGTGTGGATTTTACCAGTTTGAACAAAGATATTGTAAAATGTTGTCCGCACAAACATTGCGAACAAAATACATGTTGCCATGTTGGTGAACTCTTGAAAAGTCCAAGGAAGTGGAAATTGAGCGGGGCACTGAAATCCAACCGCGGCTACCGCCTCGGCCTCCACAGTCGTCTCTCCTCCTCTTTGGTATCTCAACGGCTGACTGTAACGATGACTTTGGCCCGAGTGCCATAACCTTCCCCGGCTTGGGAGCCTCAATCCAAGACCTCGTAGTCTTCTTTCTTCAGACGTGAGCAACTCTTCTGGGGACATTAGGAGCAGAGGATTGAGCAACTTCTGTTCGAACAAGCGGCACATTAGAAACGAAAACTGCTTGGATAAGAGTGAAAAAAACACTGATTAGTGGTAGGCATAACTTGTTCTATCCTCTCCCTTTAACTCTCGGCACATGCAATCCCCTCTTGCGTTTTGCCGGATCTCGAGAACGCTCACCAATAATAGTAACGACTGCCTTGATATGGGGAGCCTTTAAATGTCCCTGGTCACGAAGTATAAGACTAGCACATCAAGGGGTATAAGGGGCGAGCCTCGAGTGGTACAACCCAATATTTTGAGATTTTGGTAATAAGATCCTTGGCAGCCAGGGGAATCTTGTCTCGGATGTCCCAAGCAAAGTTGACCCTCAAGTTGGGCGGGCTTAGAAGAAGTGGTTTGATTAATGCCCCACAAATCTGTTAGTCAAAAAGACAAAACGACAGTTAGAAAAATAGCCACATGGTCGGAAAAAGCTAAACAATTTTACGTTTAAAGACTAAGCTACGATTTGAAGCAACTGACAATTGTCTCGGAAAGATTGCTGAAGTAGTTTATTTGACCCAAACTCGCACTTGCTCAAGACTACGAGGCAGTCGCCATTAGCAACGCTTCGGGTACGAATCCGGACAAGGATAGTCTTGGAGCTTTTGGGTGCTAGGAAATACATGCCCGTTACCTCCTTGGCGGCGGTTGTAGTAGGTCCTAATTTCTTGAACCCCAATGCTAATGCTGACAATTGTCATTCAGATCCTCAATACTGGCAATTATCTTTAAAAAATCAACTTGAAAAAAGCACGGGTGGAATCTTGTTAAACCCAAGGGCTGTATTCATTGAGGGTTCGAAGGGCAAACATAACACTCAACCATGGCGATTTGAGCCAATTCCGATGAGTGCGGTTCCTGGAGTTGGGTTCGAAAAGCTTTCTACCTCTATCCCATGTGGAATCTGGAAGAGGTCTTTGAAATTCTTAATGTCGGCCACAGAATTGAAATGGCTAGAGTAACGACCTATAGTTTATGAGATACCTCATAAAGCTCTTTGTAGGAGTAGAGGAAAACTTGGAGTGAGGAAGGCCGATGTCTCAGAGGTGGAGGGAAGTGAAAGTGAATTAATGCGCCAACTCTCTTTTTAAAGACCTTGTACATAGCACGAAGAGGCGCATTAAAAGTTACAACAACTTCTGAATCTCAGTACAAAGCAGTACCGATCAAATCCGACTTGAGCGCGCATAACTTAGCTCGGCTCGTAGGGCCATCCAAGTTGCATGGGATCCTTGGCTACATCCAAAGTGCTGACCGAGGAAATATCATGAACTCGACTTGGTCCTTCAGAACTGTCCCAGCAAACACCTTTGCGAATTGAAGCCTGAATTTGGTCCTCGGCTTAATTCCATAGGACTGCCCGAGAAGGCAACCTTATACATAAAATCTCGTTGGATCTACTTGCGATCCTGAGCCTAGTCTCACAAGATTGTCTGAGAAGGCACTCTCATTAGAGTTCGCAAGGAGAGCTTACCTACAGGGGGTTATTTGAAGAGAAGTTAGTCACTCGGCTCAGTCCCACGGGGTTGGCCTAGAAGGTACTCGCGTCAGAATCACAAGGGACTCCACTGTCTTACACGAAAGTCTAGGGGCACCTGCTCAGTCACATGAAATTATCTGAACAAACAACATAATGCAAGAAATGTTGCCAAAGCCGAATATGGTACGACCAACCCTTGGCTCGGTTTGTGGGACCGTCCGAGGTGTTGTCCTTGTGAAAATGGTACGACCAAGCCCCTGGTTTCCAAGGAGTGAACCATTTTCTGAAGCTTTTGAGAGAGGCCAACCTCGCGATTAAGATGAGTTGAAGAGCTTTTTTTTAGTACAGTTGCACTCTGTGATGTTTGCTTTAGCGTCTCCTGCTTGGATTCAAAGACCTTAAGCTTCTCTTAGCCTCAGAAACTTTGGAGGCAACACCTTCCACGTCACCAGCGAGTTGGACCTTCTCAGCCTCCAGCTCGGCCTTGGCCCCCTCCAACAAAGCCTTCTAGGTATCAAACGAAGCCTTCTAAGCTCCAAGCAACACCTTTGTCATCGACAACTCGTCCTTTGGAGCTTTTTGCCTTATCTTCTTAGGCCTTCATTCATAGCCTTGAGAGCTTTGGCTGTCTCGCGATAGGCCTCACTAAGGTGGTTGACCATCACAAAACTCCTAATCAAGGCCTGCAAACAAAATGGAGCTCAGTTACAAGGATATACTGCAAAGATTCGAAAAAACTAACAACGAAAAGAACACCACCATAAGCAATAATAGTAGAACTGATCAAACATGGCAGGCATCCTCATCTTCTCGATTGCCTCCACTCCCCTCTTCAAATGGAGACCATAAAAAACGACTGGGGCAATCTTGGAATGTTCAAAGACCGAGTTAGTAAGAGGAATGATGGCTGTGCTAGTAAGAGGATGGATAACTCAATTATCGTCCCTGCTGCTGATCTGCTGAGACATACCGACTAGAAGAGATGGGTCAACCTAAGGAGAAAGGTTGACTTGCTGAGATGGATCGACTTGTTTAAGCGGGCCGACTTGCTTTGATGGGGAAGGAAGTGCCTCTTCAAGCCGAGGCTTCTTGGCTAGGGGTTCTTGGTTAAAGTCAAAATAGCTTTTGGGATAGGGAAAAGAGAGGAAATGTTCCCACACGTCGGAAGGAAGTCCTTTGTGAATAGATGCCTTTCCAATCTCTCCAATTGAGAAGATGGACAAACCACAACCGGGGCAATGGAGGCAGCGTCCGAGGCGACAACGACATGATTAACGGCTCCCTCAAGTCCGTGCCGAGATGTCATTCAATTGCCTTCAATACCAGCTCGCTACAATTTCTTCTGATGGCTCGAAATAGTTTTAAGATTTACTATGTCCTTCTCCACCGGCAAATTCTCCAAAACTTGGGCATAACAGTAATCCATTTGATCAGAGAGTACAGTCGACATACTCCAATGATGCAGGAGGATCCTTGACAAATTGAGGGGCATGAATTACATGTTTGCTCAAAGAAACAACCACCACTTCCTTCCCCTTTTCAAGATCAGGAGCTTCCCTCACCTGCTTAGGGTCGGTGGTAGTGTGCT
The DNA here is from genome assembly GCA_019985065.2 of Arctostaphylos glauca. NCBI lineage: Eukaryota > Viridiplantae > Streptophyta > Magnoliopsida > Ericales > Ericaceae > Arctostaphylos > Arctostaphylos glauca. Next base: position 19,885,807 of record JAHSPW020000011.1, on the reverse strand, counting down.
CGAACGAGGTAGAGGAGTCTGATGAAGAGTTTGATGGCGCAGGCTCTTCGTACGGGGTGAGATCAAGCTGAAGGCAATTGGGCTTCAGATAAGTAACCAAATTCTCCTCGTCATTAGAATGAAGGCCCTCAATAGCAGTTAATGTCCAGACAGAGGGAAGGTAGTTCAGCAATACAAGCGTAGCCCGACCATAGCTCTTTTGCTCGGGTGGATATTGGTAGGCTAGTACTTGGGCAACGATTTGTGTTGACCAAGCTCCGCACAACTGCTCGATCTGAGAAGAAAAGAAGAAGCAGGACAGTGCGAAGGCATTCGAGAAGTGCATAACAACAACAGTAGAATGGAGGGAATCTTATAGGGAGCCCCTTCAACGCGTGGAATGGGCTCATCCTCTTGGCCGCCAACTGGGAACTCCCATTCTTTGAATACCTCAATTAAAATAAGGTCCAAACCCTTAGCTGATGATGGAAGGGCCTAGATCAAATTATGTTCGCTGCTTCGGGCCTGCAGATGGTACTTCTGGGGCTTCCATTCACCCTTTGCCCCACCAGGCTTTTGAGGGGCACGCTTGAGGGAGTTGCAGTGGCACACGACAACCAACCCCATATTGATCCTGAGAAGGGCGTTCGGCGCCATTAACCCAGAAATTCCCGATAAAAGTTACCGCTACCCTAAAAAGGGGCAATGCCCTTGTAGCGGAGCCTTACAAAGGAGGTTGTTAAGAGGGAAGCTGACGCCGCCCTTTACCACGACATTCAAGGGATAGTAGGAGGAATTGCAATCGGTGTTAGTAACCTAACTTTCGTCGTTTGCTAAAATACGAACCCATACTTTCGGGAATCGAGTAGACTTCCCTGAACCTATCATAATTATCTACTGAGACAACCTCCTTAAAGCAGCCGTCAGAAAATAGTTTGCAAGAAATCGAACTTACATATGCAAAACGCAACGAACGTACTAGCAAGAACAACTCCTCGGACTGCTCAGAACGGGTAAAAGTGAGACTTTTGGCCTTATCCAACTTTTAAAGGGGCGTTTTGAGTAGATTCGAAAAAATCGCCAGAACGGATGCCAAGCGCCACGTCGCATTATTTGTGAGGCGCAGTCACTAGCATGCATATGGCGTAAGAAAGATAAGCCGCTGACTCACATCCTCAGTCGATTAGCTTACTGCCACTCAAATCAAAACAACAAGCAAACCGAGTAGCAGCAAGCTAATGGGCAATTGTGGGAGGTGAAGTTCGAGCACCTATCAAAGACCGATCCGATGAGTAAAACCCGTTTTGACATCTAGGACAGTGACCATCTCGGATAAGTAATGTCCATAACATATGCATCACTCTGGTGATAAGTTGCTTATCAGCTGATCACTTGCCGACCATCTCCTAATGACGGATCTCGGATAACACCATATTAGAACAAAGAACAACCTAGTCGGATCTGTCGACCAACACAAAAGCATACTGATCAGTCCTATGATGTGTCAAATCAACCCGCGATCAAGGATGGCGAATGCAAAAAATGCACGTGAATGCATTCATTAGGACACTCAACCGAGACCTATAAATGGGGTCAAAGATCCATTAGCAAAGTGGCCAATCACTTGGAGATACCTTACATACTTTCTACATTTATATCCGCTCGACAGGACACTTGTTTTATGGGTTTACACTCTCACAGTTGCTTAGCCATTGCAGGGCATTTTGACCACTTGTCGGGGTGGTTGATTGTTTCTTTTGCAGCTAGGACTTCCAATTGAAGTAACCGGTAGAACACATCCGCACACCCTCTTTCAGGTCCATCGTGATTCGTGGGGGAGTCTCATAAATCAAGTCCCCACATAAATTATAATGACAAATATATTTACTAATTTTTTTGCATGAGAACATAGTTCTTCGAAGTTATATTTTTTCTTTTCTCCAAGCACAAAAGGAGGTAAAAGTGGTTTTATATTCATCAAATGCAACAACTGTTATATTTGCATGAATCAAATCGTGTATTAAACCTGAATTGAACTGTAAATGAAAGGTTCATAAACAATTTTGTCTAAACCTTGATTTACCTATAGATTCGTATTGTTTAACTATAAATTGTGATTTCGATTGTAAATCGTGCGATTTTGACAACCATGGGTTCAAGTACTAAGGATGGGTAGGGTACTTGTCTTAAGCTTGCATGCAGCAGATGCAGTCAAGTGAGCACGGTGTGTGCAAGGGAGGGTGTAAAGTGAATTCCCACATTACACTGGGTATCAAAGTAATGTGAAGAATAGTAGCATGAGGGCACCCTTACTTCAACATCTAGCTTTTTGGGTTGAGCTTTACCCCAGATTGTGTAATATATACCACACATTACCTTCATACCTAGGCAATGTGGTACTTCCCTTAACAATCATAATACATTGTATGCTAAAACGATAGTTGTAGAGTAAAATGTTCCCCAGAATGAAAAGTTTAGGGATTTGTTTGTGGACAAGGCATTTCTACTAACTTTCCTGCTCGAGTATCCTTTCTGGTTCTTGTGTTTTATTATTTATTTCTCAGTTCCTCAGTGATTTTGGAATGTGGTATTTACCTTTATGACAATATTAGTATTTAGGTTGAAAAGTGAGACCTTTGAGTAAAAAGTTCCCTAGCTGTGAAGTCTCGGGGAGTTTTTTGGGGACAAGGCATTTTTACCAAATTTTTAGCTTGGGTATTCTTTCGGGTTCTTGTATGTTATATTGCATTTCCCATGTTTCTCAGTGTTGCTTTAAGTTGTGAAGTTAATCTGTTAGATAAATCGTTTTCTAGGAAAGAAAAGACGGCGAAAGCAACTGAGGATGCTAAATGCAAAAAAATAAGCAGTCTCTTGGATGCCAATGCCAAGAAACGTATGCAACTTGTGGAAAACCAAAATCATTTGGTATGTTTGAATCATTGATCTTGTTTATTATGCATGTTTTTCTTTCTCATCTGTATTCAATTGCTTCCTTTTTTTTTTATTTCACAACTACAGGGCGTGGAAGTTCGCAGTAAATTCAAAGAAATAGAAGAGTTGAAGAGACAGGAAGATTCTCGTCAGCAAAGACTCTTAAGAGCAAAGGAAGAGCTTATTTCTATAGAAGTGGAGCTTGCAAATCTGCCTCCTTATGAGCCTCCTAAGAATGAACTTGTAAGTTATATTTTCTTGCAAGGATGTGCCATTTCTTTTTGCGATGGCTGCAGGTTGTGGGTGCACTAAGCATATATGTACTCACCTAAAAGCTTGGATGTCATTATTTTGTTGTGCCAAAAAGGATCAGAATGTGGTTTTCATTACTGATTTTTGTTGCTTTTAGGCCCCGTTTGATACGTGTTACAGGTTCAAGGGAATTGATAGTGAGGAGGGGATTGGGATTGGTACGAGGGATTAGTGAAGTTGGTGGTTTGGTTGGAGATAGAAATTGTGTAGGAATTGTTATAGTCATGTTTGTTTTGGTTGAGTAGTGAGGGGGTATTAAGGTGATAATGTGTGGATTGAAGGGTTAAGGGGGAAATTTGACTGTGAAAGACACCCCGCATGGGTTTGCCAATCACCACGTTTGGGGGGGATTTGTAGTCCAGGCAGACTCTTGGTTCAGCCCTTGAAATATGCAACCAAACAATGGATTAATGGACCCACAGGATTCGAAGTCCAATCTCCCCTGCTAAACTGGGAATCAATCATGGCCTTAGTGCTAATATGTTGCATGCAAACGCTTATTAACTTGGTTCATGATGGAGCAACCATTCATGTTCTTTGCTGGAAACATTGTTATCAAATCGAAAACAATGAATTGGTGCTGGATTCTATTCTTAAACGAGACCTATCTAGCACGTGCTGATACAAATGCAGGTACATTTTGGATATGTTGATAGGATTAAACCTGAAAAAGTAGGTTACGAGTAGGGATTGGATTCATCTGCAGAAAATTGCATGTGGAACAAAGATAAAAGTTTTGCTGAAATGGCTTAGTTGATTAAGGATCAACACTCAAATCACAATATAGTGCCAAAATTAAGATACAAAATAGAGTTCAGTTCCATCATATTAAAGAAGCTATAGCATAAAGCATAATTCTAAGACCATGCAAGCTAACTTCATCTCAATATTAAGGATATATCATGTCAACTGGGGTACTGCTTGGATAGATACTTGATAGCTGAAGCTATTATAAAATATTTGGTAACGAATTTTGCATACCATAGACATGTAGAAGTACCATTACCCAGAAGCACCTGGTACAGTTACAACATGTTTCTTTTAAAGTGCGTATGCTTCATAGCCCTAGACAATTTGGGTAGGAAGTTAGGACTCTTCCTAATTAGCGTTGCACGTCACAATGTCACCTATTACTTCAGTACTAGATGTCTAGAGGCTTGTCAGTTGTGTTTTTTCTTGTTTTGAGTATGCTGGGTGATGGTGGCTTCAGTTCTTGATTTGTATGTGGGTTGGCCGGTGGGATGTCATTTGATGATTGTTGAGAAAGCTTGGTGGCACACATGTTTGATATGGTGAGTTTGAAGGGAGAGTAACTTTCTTTCCTTTGATGATGCGGGGATGGCGATACATAAATTCGAAGTAGAATCTACTTCTTTTGTTTCCTTTTCAGGTTTGAAAGAAGTTTTAAAATCTTCTTTTTAGCACAAATCTTACTTTTCTTATTACATAGATACTGTATACAGTAATTGGACGTGGATTTTCCCTTTTAGTATCTTCTTTCAATATTATTGACTAGGATCTACCCTAGAATTCTTAAATATAACCAGGAAAGTTCTTTTTGATGGGAGTTACTATGTTATTTTCCTGGATTAGGGAAATTTCATGAGTTTTTCTACTTACTGAATGCTTTTATTTTATTTTTTTGGTTTGGTAATGAAAAAAGATGCAATATAAAAAAGTATGAGAATTGGACAAATTTATATAATGGCATTAAAAATTGAGAAGTATTTGGTATTGAATATTAGTGTCATAATAATTATATTGGAATTGGAATAAATAGGGTATCTTTTATACCAATTTGAATGGTCTTGCCAATTTGAATTCTCATGCAAATGCATGAATTCCTATCTAAGAAGCACAGACACCTCTCTGGGTCTCGTGTATCCGTGTCTGACGTGTTGGACATGAACATGCTCGGGCATGTCCCGGACACATCGGACATGTGAAAATAGGTGTTCGAATATTTAATTTTTTTTTTCTAAGTTGGAAACGTTCTGGACATGTTTTGGACCACTTCTGGTCAACATGCAATTTTTTAAATCTTAAACAGGGTCAAAACATTAATATTTTAAAGACTACAGAATTATAATTATACTTAGTAATTTGAGGGTCAAAACTATTATATTTACAAGAAAAAGAAAACACGTTACATTACATCCGTATGTTCTTAAACTAGCAAAACCATGGGGGGAGAGAGATTGAGAGACGACTAAGGAACTAAAGTTTCTCTAGATATTTCTCTTCTCTCTGTTCTTCTCTATGTTTATCTCCCCTCTTTCTTTCTTCGTTTCACTGTTTCTCCCTCTTCTTCCCAATCCTATTTTCCTTTGTCTTCATTTGTATTTTCATTTCTTTTGAATGATTTGTCTCATGGATAATGTTATTTGCTTTTTACCTTTAATTTGAAAAGAAGCTGTATGGTTATATAATATATGCATATATGTAAGCATTTATTACTTTTTAGTTCAACGTATCCCCACATGTCTGTTTCCTAGTTTTCGGGAAAATCAGGTGTTTGCGTGTTCGTGTCTGTATCCGTGCTTCTTAGATTCCGATAACTCATGTTGTATCATACGTTTTGTAGTACTTTTGTGATGCTGGCTAGAATGCTAGCACAAGGAAGAATTGTCCTACAGCTCTATCCCTAACCTTCTAGGATTCTCGTGAATCCTCAAGCTGCTTCTAGCATATTCCACGACATTCTGGACTTTTCTAGAATTCTCTAGCTACATCCAGCTGCTTCTATGATCTTCTGGACCTTTCCGGAATCCTCCAGGCTTGACTAGGACATTCCGGACCTTTCCAGACTCTTCCGCAACATCCTAGAACTTCCACCAAGCCTACACCAACTTCTAAGAGCTTCCAATGTCACGAAAGTTGGCAGTCCGTGACACTAAGGACTCCTAGATATCCCTCTGCTCACGGAAGGAATTGCATCCCTGTGCCAATACCATTCTCCAAATTCAATTATTCTCTCTGTTAATTTAAACTCCTCTGTTGAGTCCTTTATATAGTATCTATAAGTGTGACAAACAAATGAGGATAGAGCTGGCCTAATAATTTCTATCAAACAAGATAAATCATGCATGACATTTATGATAAATCCTATCTAACAGATAAATCTCTAGTAAAATTATCATCTTCTTCTTCTTGCTCTTCGACTCGACTCCGACGAGTTAGATCCAAGAATTGAACTTCGAGTTTCTCCGAATTTTGTAGATTTTATATTTGTTGACTGGTGCTGGTTGTTGGATTGTGGTTGTCGGCTGTAGATCTGCTGGTAACTAATGCAACTGAAAGCTGATGTTTTTGAATCTGTGGTTGCAATCTTTGCCTCAATTGTGATGATGGCGGACCAATGGTAATGATAAGCTGACTTTGTGAAAGTGATGAACTGATGATGATGAACCAATGTAATGCAAGGTCAAACTAAACTAGTTTTGGCAAAGTTTCACTTGTACTCCTGCTATACATTACCCTTCTCTCGTATTTTTACCTACAAAATTAGTAGTTAAAGCAGTTCACCATATACTTTTAACAGTTAAGGTAGTTAGTATTCACAACATTTTGTGTGTTTTATTTGACCAGAATTTGGTGAAACTAAAACCATTTGCATTGGTCTTTTACCAACAAATGGGTTCTGTTATTAGCATGGTGTTAAGGTTGGACCTAAGTGGGTTTTAGTTTTCCTAAGATTTGAATTAGAGTATATGAGGTGGAGCTTAAGAAACACATGGACACATATATTGATGCGGAGAAGGATACTGGACAACAATTTGAAGAAAGTAGGGACATGGAGATGGCGGGGTAGGGGGGAGGGATGATGTCATATGCAGAAACATTTTAAACTAGTATTGTGGTTGTAATCTTGCATTTAGTATTTGGAAATATTATTTGAACAGGGATTTTATCACATTGAAAGTTTTTATTTGCAAATTCTTCTTTTTATTTTCTAAGGATTATACTTCATGCCCTAAAATAAGTTTTAAGAATCACAAAATGGCCCCTGAAATGTTTACAACCTTGTCTAACTTAAGATAGGCCAATCTCCTAGCATCTTCCTGAAGTTTCCCTGATGTGTTCTTCTTGTGTCCCCGTTTAAAGTAAAAATCTACGTGGTATGTCCAACACGTGGACACACTGGGGACAAATTGGGAAGCCGTTCCCCTGGGCAAAAATTTATGGGCCGAAGACAGCTGCCTTGCTGGTGTGCCCTCAGTGTGCTCCCTAGTTTAGCTAGTGCATGTTCCATATTAGACTAAAGTTTGTAGGATAAGGAAAAGTAAAATCACAAACTATGACCCTATGACTTGTCTTTATCATCCCTTCACTTCCCCAATGACTTATCTTTGTTACATTTGAGTATCTTATTATTTCTGTTATCTGATGTTTTGAACTTGTTGAAATGTTGTTTGCTTGTCGTTATGAATTATAAATGTTCACAGGAAAGATTAGGTGCTCAAATTTTGGAGCTGGAAGAGATGGCAAGGGAGAAGAGGCACCAGAAAGCAGAAAAGGAAAGGCTTCTCTCTCAAAATAATGGAATCTTAAGGCAGTGTGTTGACAGGTGAAAGATGACTCTTAAGCCAATGATTTTGTTCATTTACCTTCTTGGCAGTAATATCATTTTATAGGATGACCATTATAAAACCATCATAGGTTGAGTCAAATGGAGAATACAAAAAATAAGCTTTTACATGCTTTGCGGAACTCTGGTGCCGAAAAGATTTTGGATGCTTACCGCTGGGTGCAAGAACATCGCCATGAGTTTAATAAGGAGGTGTATGGCCCCGTGTTGCTGGAGGTACATTTGTTATTCAGATGTCATGTTTTATTCGTGAAGTTATGGTATGGCCTTTATTCTTTTTTCCTTTACAACTCTATTGGGTCCTCAATTTCAGGTTAAAGTCTCAAATCGGGTTCACGCAGACTACTTAGAAGGTCATATTGCTTATTATATCTGGAAGGTATTGACATGACTTATCGCATTATTGAGCTTCTAAGCACGTAATGACAATCAAATTTGCACATTTTACGGGCCATTTCCTGGTATGTTGTTTAAGTGGTCTTTGAAATGGGGATTTGAGTGTGAGGGCTTCATTTTATGCTAAACTACTGAAGTTGTGCATTGTGCCTAGTTCAACGCTCCTAGCAATCTACAAAAAGCGCGACAAGTATCAGGCGGTGCACTTGTTTGACATACTCTTGTGTAGATTCCCAGTTTTTGGTCAACGTAAACTTGGGTAGCTCCGAACCCTCCTCGTGAGGAAAAGATTGGAATAAAGCACCATTGCAGTTCTCAACTGAACACAAGCATGGAGTATCCCAAGAGACCTGTTTTGAAAACATTTAGAGTTGACCTTTTCACACGTGTTGGCGAGGGTTTAAAATGGTGAAAATAAGTGGATTCATGCAAGATGACCAAATTACCTTAGGTGCCCTTTGAAATAGTATCAGCTCTCTTTTTGCAACTCATAACTTTATAATTTTCAAGATTGGCTTTCACTATATTTTATTTATTTGAGTGTTTTCAGATGATATGAAAGAGTCTTGATCCGATTTATTATAAAGGAGATATGAGCATTTAACGAAAATTACACATTTTCTGACGTACTGAAGCTATAATTGTCATATCTTAGAACTTGCACAACATAGTGGAAGTGGAACCAAACCATTTGGGACTGAAGTAGCTATTTAATGGTTTGAATCACATGTGAATCCAAGTTTCATAGTGGTTGGGGTGAACCTGCAAAGTTGTCCCAATTAATCATAGTTTACTCTGTGTGTGTTGATCAAGTATGATTTAGTGTTTTTATTTTGGGCCATTATGCATGAATTAAGGGGCCAAATATTCAGGAAATATCTAAGAGGAGCCTCTGCAAAGCCCTAGTTTAGCCCCCAACTATTCCTCTTTTAAAAGTAAGGCTCTAGGGTTCTAAATAAGGGGGAGAGATTAATTACATACACTTCATATTGGTGCTCCGACTTCCCGAAACCACATACCCATATTAAAGTTCATCACTCCCTACACTTCGGCTGATTTGGCATGACTATGTTATTGGATTGTTTGATTATTGGCTTATTAAGCCTTTTCTAGAAAATAAGCAAGTATGGTCCATTTGGAGTAAATTATTGTGAAGTGTGTTGACCAACAATTAATGCATGTTTACCTTTGACTTGAACAAAATTTGTAATGAAAAAGGTGATTCTGTCCCCGAATGCAAAAATTACATATACCAACCGATCTAGAGATGTTCAACATGTAGGACCACGTGACAAGTACACAATGTTGTTCAACGTGTGTTCTAGTGATTGCACGTGGATTTTTGGTTCTTACCTACATGGAAAAAAGTAGTAGTTTGCGTAGTGGAGTTACCATGCATATGTACAAAAAGCGTAAATCATACACATGGAAAACGCATGAGTGTGATGGCAGTACACGTGCAACTTTCTTCACCTTTAACCTTGCCGCCCATGGGATACCCTGTAAGACAGGTTGTTCCTTTGTCTTGCTCGGTGCATGGCAAGCCTTATGTTGTCACATGGTCTGTTCATATCCATCTCTGCATCGGCATCTGGCTTCGTGAAAGAGGCGTCCTCCCTTTCCTCCACCTTAGTGTCGACGTTGGTAGATCCTCAAAAACATATGCCGGGTCGGACTTGGCTTTTTGAAACAATTTCTCGTTGGGTGTGTGCTGGCGTATGTAGTTGTGAACAACCATTGAGGTGAGGTCTAGGGCGACTTGCGTCTTCATCTTCATACGATGCATGTTGTACATCGTGTGGAACCTGTGCTTCCACACACCAAAAGTTTGTTCCATGCAGCTCTTGTGTGACGAATGGGCCCGGTTGAAGTGCTCTTTATCGTCCCTTGGGGCCCGCATCCCTCATCGAAATGCGGCTTGATGGTACTTATAATAACCCTTGTGCTGGGCCATGTAGCTACTCTTGTTGGGGTATCCGGCGTCCACCAAATAATATTTCCCTACAGACATACGCGCCCATGATTAGTCCAACGAAACATTGGCTTCTGTGAATGTACAAAGCAATTAACTTGAATTGAATGCAAAACAAAGGTGGCAACTTGGCTTGGGGTGCGGAAATTGGAAACTAGGGTCGTTCGTCAATGCGTTTGAAGACGTTGTATTCATGCATTGTGCCCGGCAGCAGCGACGTGAAGCATCGGTTGAAGTCACAGAACCAATTTTTTTTTTTTTTTTGTGTGTGTAGGCATCCCTTTACGATGCGAAAAAGGTTTCCCTTGGCACTAATTTCGGGAGTGCAAGAGACATACTTGCCGTCTATGGCCAAGATGCAGTCAAAACACACAAAGCATTGCGCGAAGAAAGAATTCAACTGCGTGGCATGAAACTGCAAGAGAAACCAATAAAAAACCAAAGCAAAGTGCTACTTAAGTTTGGTTTTCACCTTAAAGTATTGGTATGCCTGTAGTGTTTCAAGGTATGTGTGCGGATCGCCCTACTCCCTTGTGGGTCTAATGTACTTTGACCTGAATTGCCGCATGCATTAGCAACAACTTTCGTTTGTGAGGGTGTACCATCTCGGCAGAATGCTGGTACATTTCCTATATCATTACGTTGTTCCAACCTCGAAGTTTGACATATGAACATCGCCTTGCTCCCTTGTCGGGGATGACGATGTAATTGCTCCATGCTACATATAGGGCTATGGTGTTTTTTAGTAGGATGCGTTTAGTCTTTCAATTGTCATGATGCTGTGAAAAAAGTTGAATTCCTATTTAAGTGTGCAAGCAAAGAGAAAAAAAGAGCAATCCCATGGTTTTACACAAGTCTACACTCGAACAAAGTTGATTTTGTTTTCTCTAATTGTTCCGTAGTTATTTACGTGAAGGCCGAGATCACTTAAACAGGTTGTTGATCTCAAGGTAAGGCCACTGGAACCTCTTATAGTCACATTTCTGGTTGAATCTTGTTGTTACTTATGGTTTCTTTAGGTTACATGTGACTGTTCAGTTGTACATTGTCACGCCCGCGATTTTAAGTAAGATAAACATTCACATTTTTAAATAAAATCTGCCAATTCCACGAAAATACTCCAAAATCATTATATTTGAAATTCCAATTAAATTCGTAAGTTTCAAGTATTACAATCCAAAAAGGGGCACTCTCGGCCCGATAACCAAAATAATATGTTCAAGTGTTACAAATGATTCGAGTTTGAGTACATGGTTCCACAAAAGAGGAGTTACTTTAAATCTTTCAAAAAATAAATCTAAAGATGATATGTAACTGCTATTCCTTCAAAAAACATGCATTGCTATGCATCCATGCAAGACCAAATCATGTCTCCGAAGCTGTACCTGAAAGAAAGAAAGGGTGAGCCACAAAGCCCAGTAGAGATGTCTATGCCAATATTATATGAGTATGCAATGATTTGGTATGGTTCATGAACGACTCACAATAACACTCGTATAGCAATTAGCCTATAAATCTTTGAAATATACTAGCACATCTCCCGTCGGAGACTAGACATCATATAACTAGCACATCTCCCGGAGGCTAGACGTCATATAACCAGCACATCTCTCGTTGGAGGCTAGTATAATAACTAGCACATCTCCCGTCGGAGGCTAGACAATACATCGTGTCAATGCAAGACAACCACCACGATACAATAATTCCCAAGTCATAATCGACAAGCCAAAGCAATAATGTACAAATGCATAACCGTCATATGGAATCCCGAAACGTATTCTTCATCCACGTATGACCGAGGATAAGTGCAAATATTACCCTTAGAGGCCAACAATACATATATTTAATAATTATTTCAATAAAAAAAAAGATATTAAAAAGTTATTAAAACTGGCCCTACTACCGGTAGTACAGTCGCTACTACCGGTAATACAGATACTACTACCGTGACTACTACCAGAACTACTACTGGCAGTACCAGTGCTACTACCGCAACTACTACCGGTAGTAAAACACACTGCCAGAAGTTGTTGAAAAGTGAAAACCCAGTACTACAGGTAGTATAGACCCTACTACCGGTAGTAGCAAAGCTGGACGAGTTTCTGCAGATTTGACAGATTTTCTAACTTTCATTTTCAAGCTCTAAATCAACAACCAAGCTCATCAAACACCAAAAAACAAGTCATACACACATAATAGAGATAAGAGATCCCTACCTAGAGTGTCGGATCAAAGGATTTGAGCTTCCAAAGTAAGTCCTAACCTCCAATGGTGAAAGAACTCGAAATAAACTCCCTCCAAGCGAAATAAACACGATCAAGCTTGAGATATCTTTCGTATATGAATGATTCTTCAAGGGTCCAAGAGGAATTTGATGTAGGAGCAAAGATTTGTGGAGAGGTTTAGAGAGAGGGAGTGTGAAGAGAGTAGAGAGAGGGAAGGAGTGGGAAATAAGCTTCCACTTCTCCCAAAAATCTGATATAAAGGTGTTAAAACTCCAATTACACTCACACCCCTCAAGTTTAACACATGCTACTTTCAAGCCCCTTGTCCAACCTTCACCACACATAAACCCCAAGTCATTATTTATACAAAAATTTTAATACACCGCCCTTTAAACCAAAATTCGGAAAATAATTTACTTATTTATTTATTTTTATTTTTTAAAATTCCGGGTTCTCACATACATGGGATTTAGGAGTTACAAATGTTTTTAGTAGTACTAGGTTCTTAGTAGCGGGCCATGGTTTTTAGGGTTCAGATTGTCATGGAGCTTATGCCTGTCTCTAATTGGTGTAGATTAGCTCTTAATTAATTTCTCAAGTTTGATACTATGGAGTCAGTTTTAGTTGGGTAATCCCTAGTAGAACACATGTACATGAAGTGGAATTAAGTTATGCCATGGGGAACTATTTAACGTTTCACCCTTTTTTTTTAATTTGTGTTACATCATAACTAGGCACATGCCAGCCGTCAACCACAGAGTCTCAACATGTAAAAAGACGGTACCCTGACAACTCTATGGTGAACATAACATGTGCACCCAAAAACCATAAGACGAATAGAATGGAGGTACTAGCATGGAACAACACAGTTTACCTACTGGCAGAAGGTAAGCCCGGGGCACCATAAGCTCTGAGCAAATAGGATTGTCAAAGGCGAGTCACGTGCATAGACTCAAGTTGACTTATTACATAATCACCATCTAACAAACCCTAACACACTTTTTACATATCAATGATGAGTGAAATAACACATTGAGTAATATGCTCTGGCTCACTACTTCTCAACATGTATAACTTCTAACCTGTGGTATATGGCTTTCATTATTTACTATGCCCCAGGCCCCCAAGTTGGTTCCATTTTCCACTACAACCTTTTATGGCTTAGGCGGCAAAAAGTTTTTACTCTAATATCAGTGGTTTGTGATAATCATCCATCTAACCAAAAATGAATATGTTTTGTTGTTCTATGTTATTTCGTCTTATATATTCTTGAATTGCAGTCTTTCATAACACAAGATTCTGGTGATCGTGACACCTTGGTCAAAAACCTCGGGTCATTGGATGTTCCGGTCATAAATCACGTGGGAGATGGAAATTGCGAGGAAGAGCCCTTTCATGTGTCTGAGGAGGCATGTTGTGATAGCTTAATTGATGTTCCTGACTAGGCTTGTGTGTCTATATTAACCAACGTTACAAATTTGCAACTTTGTGCAGATGCATGCCCTTGGTATCTATTCTAGGCTGGACCAAGTTTTTGATGCTCCTGTTGCTGTCAAAGAAGTCTTGATTGGTCAATTTGGGCTGGAAAATTCTGTAGGCTTACTACCATCTATTATGTTCATATTACTTTCTTTTAGTTTATTCTATGCGGTGTATTTTTGGAAATAAACTTGCTCATATGGTTATCGCGGGTTTGGTTTGTAACATGTATGTATTTTCCTCAGTACATTGGTTCCAAGGAAACTGATCAGAGAGCTGATGAGATCCAAAGATTGGGAATTTTTGATTTTTGGACTCCAGAAAATCATTATAGATGGTCTAAATCTAGATATGGTGGTCACGTTTCTGCTCTAGTGGAACCTGTGGATCATTCTCGTCTCCTTTTGTGCAGTATGATTCTGTAAACCTTTAGTTGTACTATATCAATCTCTTGCATGATTTTCTGTTTGTTCAAAGGTGCCACTACATTTACAGATCAGGATGCTGGCGAAGTCGAGAGGCTTAGATCCAGGAGAAAGGATATTGAAGAAACTATTGCGCATATCGATGATAGTTTGAAGTCTCTTCAGACAGAGCTAAGAAATGCAGAGGATGAAGCAGCTAAACTTCAAAGGCAGCGTGTAAGCTACTTCACCCTGGGGATAGTGGAACAGTGATAATATGTCGTATGTTGGAAGATTAGTATGGAGCACTCTTTTTTATTTCTTTGAGTTGACAAGTTCTAGTGAGGAAAAAAGACACCAAATGGAAAACCATTACAAAAAGAGACAATGCTCTCTCCGTATCAAGGTGGTTCATTTGGAAGTTTGACCTCCTTTATGCTTTATTCTTTCTCCTCATTTTACATCCACCTTTCCAATTACTCAAACAATTAAGGGCCAAATTAGGCAATCTGCTGAATTTGAAAACTTGTCAGTAGCGAACCTCACAACTCCAAACAACTTCACAATGCAGCGATGAGCAACCTTCATGCATATCTCGAAGGACACTACCTAATAGAGCTTGAATGAAATACCAAAACCTGCGGTAGCCCAGCCCACCGACCTCCAGAGGAAAGCAAACTGTGCCTCAAATTTTCAATTCTTCACCCGAGCTACCCTAGAGAAAGCCTTTACCGGGCAAATGTGTGTGGAGTTTTGCTTCCGAGAGGGATGGATTTTGCAGGAGAGTGGTGGTTTCAAAGTATGGTGAGCACTCGGGTGCCTAGTCAACGAAAGAGGTGTCTTCTCCTCTTGGGAAGGGGTTGGTATTTAACGTGTGAGGGGAGAGAGGAAGGGTACTCGTGTGAAGCTTTCAAGGCACTCATGGTGCTGGAACGAGCTGCGGAAGGTTTCGATTATTTGTTGCCTTGTGACTGATTCCTTTGGTGGTTTAAGTAGGGTATTTTGGATTTACCACCCGATATCGTTTACCTTTGTATGATTGGAGCTAAAGCAGATGTTTGGGCTGCTCACTTTACTCTATGGCTTGCAGATTTCTTGTGAGTGGGAGGATAGTATTTGGTGGAGAGAGTGAGTGGAAGACTTGACGTTTCTTCAATTTTTTGAGGTAACGTGGGGGGTTGATGTTTGGTTCCTGTGAAGTTTTGGAATCCCCAAAATTAGGGTTTACGTTTCATTGCAATCAATATATAAGTACAATAGAGACATAATTACACTATAACCCTCTTAACACTAAGTTAATTACTAAGTACACAACTAATCTACACATAGACCCATATCTTAACACTCCCCCTCAAGTCAGTGCGAAGATATTAATCAAGCCCAACTTAGACACAATGAGATGATACATGTTGTTTCCAAGGCCTTTTGTGAATATATCTGCTAGTTGATCTTTAGACTGGCATGCATATCAGACCCTTGCTCAGCTTATCCTTGATGAAGTTCCTGTTAATCTCTATATGTTTCGTTTGGTCATGTTGAATGGGATTGTGAACAATATTTATGGCTGCTTTATCGTCACAGTAGAGTTTCATCGAACCATCATCTCCAATTCTCAAATCATGTAACAAGGTGTGAAGCCACAAGAGTTTGCAAGCACCATGAGCCATGGCTCTATACTCAGTTTCTGCGTCTGATTGCTTCTTACCTCGCCAGGTAACCAAGTTCCCCCCAATGAAAGCACAGTAGCCAGAGGTAGAGCTTCTGTCATCTATGGATCCTGCCCAGTTCGCATCTGTAAATATCTCCAGACGTAAGTGACCATGGCGAGCGAACAAAATTCCCTTTCCTGGAGCTGGCTTGAGATACCTCAAGATACAATAAACAACATCTATATGTGCGGTACATGGATCATGCATAAACTGAGTAACAACCCCCACAACATATGAAATATCTAGTTTAGTGTGAGCTAAATAAATCAGATGACCCACAAGTCTCTGATCTCTTTGTCAGTACGTTCTCCCGTATCGCCACTACGATGATGATTAGCCTCAATAGGGAAATTTGCAGGCTTACAACCTAGCATACCTGTTTCCTCCAACAAATTAAGAATGTACTTCCATTGGAAGATGAAAATACCTTTGTCGGACCTCGCCACTTTCATCCTAAGAAAGTATTTCATTGATCCTAGATCCTGTTAGGCAGATTATTAATAATCTGTTATGTATAAGGAAGACAAGAAAACAATAAAAAATAATATAACAGAAACTTCCTTGATTTGAGAACGAATTCCAGTGACCAAGCAATTGGTGGACGAGTCGGTAGAATACGAATACTTACTAATTGAGATTTATGTTGGGCACAATCTCTTTAAGACAAACTACGCCCCCGCTACAGTGCTACGAGATGAATTGACGTTTGTCTCCCAGGATGCAACAATCTATACTAGTAGTATCAGCACTGCAAACTACTAGTGTCTCGAACCAGAATGTGTACTGCACTTCTCTCTCTCGAATGGAATTATGCAGCAGTATGATATGTAATGCAAGAGTACTAGACACGAAAATTGTTGGATGACCGTTGGGCTTTGAAACGGTCAGAACCAACGGTCAAATTTGGTCGCGTCACGCGGGTCAGAAATGGTTCGGTTGGGTCTCGTGAGTCAGAAGCAGACGAGTTGGTTCGAACGGGTTAACCAGATCCAATAAATAAAATTCTAAAAGGAAATTAATTTAATTATTAATTTAATTAATTAAATTTTCAACAAAAAGAATATTATCTAAATGACTCGAACCCGAACCTGGCCTGGCTCGGCTCGGCATGGCACGGCCGGTCAGACGGACGGCGATGGTGAGCACTCGCCCGCGTGGTAGTCTGGGCCAAAGCCTTTCCCATCCAAAAAAGTGGGGTGCCCTTTAGGACCCAAACCCTTAACCAATATTAAGTTATATAAGCCACTTGAAAGTTTCACATTTTTCGTATGTGAGACAACATCATTTTCATAAAAAATTACCAATCTTTGGAGCTTACTTTAGATCCAATTTCTAATTCACATATAAATGGTTTTGCTAAACCAAATATACAATCTTAAGCTCCATGTGTATGTAAATAGATTGCCACTTAGATCCACACATAAAAATATGTGGAATTCACTTTTATTTTAGCTCAAACTTAGCTAAAATTATGCTTTTCCCAAACCATTTTTCTAACAGTCCCTCACATGAATGAAATTGAAGGATACGAAATGCAACAATATGCAAATGCTGAGAGAGTACAATTAAAGAGAGACTCTGCAAATGATAGGTAGTTGTTGGTCTTCAATCTTCCCTTGTGAAAGACTATCGGGTTTACTGGCTAATCAGTGGATGTGATGCCTTAAACTGTTTAGCCTTTGATGTAAACCAAGACAATAGAATTCACACAGAATATCTCTGACACAATCTGGTTCTCACGGTTGTGTTCATTTTGGCTTTGAACAAGACCTGGTCGTTCACGAGTGCTCTAGAGAATTTAGCCTTGTCAATTCTCATAGAATGGGCCCCAGTTCACACTCATATAGATAATTCTTATTAAAAGTATCCTTGCTATACTCCACTTGATTTTTCCAGATATAAGAATCATTAAAAGCGAAAGCTTAACCTTACTCACAATGCAGCATTAATATGCTTTTCTATCATAGGAATAGGATAGGAGGGATTCTCCTTAGTGACTCTGGTAAGTGCACACGTAACTTGGTTGTCCCTTTGAATCTAGATCTTGGAATCTCCGGTCAACTAGTTTGGTCTCATAGAACTGTCTCATTTGCATTCTGTTTAACAGTGAACATCCATTTACAACCGACTAGTTTCTGTAAACTGGATCAATTTGTATTATTCTTCAACTGTACATTGGTTCCTCAATTTATACAAGGAGAGGAGACCTAATTACGGAAATAAATCAACCTAATTACAATCTAAGATATACATAATCAGAATCAAATCAAACACAATCAATTACAATCAACCAAGATACTATACGCTAACACTCCCCCTCAAGTTGGTGCGAAGATATTAATCAAGCCCAACTTGGATGCAATAGTGTGGAAACTCTTGCTGCCGAGTCCTTTTGTGAAAATATCAGCCAGTTGATCCCCAGATCGCACAAAAGGCATACATATCGAACCCTCATTGAGTTTCTCCTTAATGAAGTGCCTGTCAATCTCTATATGCTTCGTTCTATCGTGTTGGACAGGATTATGAGCAATGTTTATGGCCGCTTTATTATCACAATAGAGTTTCATTGGACCACCATTGCTAAAACCCAAATCACGCAGCAAAGTTTGGAGCCAAAGAAGCTCACAAACACCATGAGCCATGGCTCTGTATTCGGCTTCTGCACTGGACCTAGCAACCACAGATTGTTTTTTACTTCGCCATGTAATCAAATTTCCTCCAAGAAAAGCACAATAGCCCGAAGTTGATCGTCTATCATCCACAGACCCAGCCCAGTCAGCATCAGTGAATGCTTCCAAACGCAAATGACCATGATTAGAGAACAAGATACCTTTTCCAGGAGTTGACTTGAGATACCTCAGGATGCGGTAAACCGCATCAAGATGGGCAATGCAAGGATCATGCATAAACTGACTAACAACCCCCACTGCATAGGAAACATCTGGCCTAGTGTGAGCTAGGTAGATCAATCTACCCACAAGTCGTTGGTACCTCTCTCTATCAGTACGCTCTCCCATATCTCCTTTCAGGTGATGATTCACCTCAATAGGTGAATCTGCAGGCTTGCAACCTAACATACCTGTTTCCTCTAATAGATCAAGAATGTATTTCCGTTGGGAGATAAAAATCCCTCTATCAGACCGTGCCACTTCCATGCCAAGGAAGTACCGCATTGATCCTAGATCCTTGATCTCGAATTCTTGAGCTAAACGAGATTTAAGGATCTGGATCTCTTCCACATCATTGCCTGTCATTATTATATCATCAACATAGACAATAAGGACAGCAATCTTATCAGTACCTTTCTTTATGAACATCGTGTGATCTGCATGGCTCTGCCTGTACCCAAAGCTCACCATAGCCTTTGAAAATCTGCCAAACCAGGCTCGAGGCGACTGCTTCAAACCATAAAGAGCCTTCTTTAACCTACACACTTTCCCTGCACTAGTTGGGGAAGAAAAACCTGGAGGAACCTCCATATACACTTCCTCCTCCAAATCACCATGAAGAAACGCATTCTTCACATCAAACTGCTGAAGTGGCCAATTCAAGATCGCAGCACATGAAAGTAATGTACGCACCGAATTCATCTTCGCAACTGGTGCGAATGTCTCCTCATAATCAATGCCATACGTTTGCGTAAAACCCCTGGCCACCAATCTCGCTTTATATCTCTCAACTGAACCATCAGCATTATGCTTAACAGTGAAAAGCCACTTACAGCCTACAGGTTTCTTTCCTTCAGGAAGCTTTACAAGTTCCCAGGTGCCATTCTTCGCTAAAGCTTTCATCTCCTCCACCATAGCCCCTTTCCACTCAGGTATCACAAGTGCATCCCTCCAATTCTGTGGGACAGTTATAGCAGAAAGAGAAGCAACAAAGGCACGGTACGAAGGAGATAAATGATTATAAGAGACATAATGTGAAATTGGATGCTGAGTACATGATCTGACACCTTTTCGAATAGCAATAGGACGGTCATCAAACTCAACGGAGTTAGTTGCACTAACAGAATCAAAATGAGGCAATTCACTTGGAGAAGATTCATTACCAGATGAGTTAGGTGACGAGTCTGAAACTGAAGATGATTCTGGAACCGAAGTAGGTTCTGCTGATTGGCAAGGTGGTGGAGCACATGGAGCTTTGGCTTTCCTTTGATATGTTGCCAAGGTGGTAGGCCACTCTCTTGGCAATCTATGCATGTTCTCATCTACTCGTCCATCAATACCATGTGGTTGAACATTCTCAGCAGATACCAATTTGTCTTTTTCCTTATTCTCCCCCTCACTACGAAAAGAGGAAGGCAACAAAGACCATGATGACTCCAGAGATTGGAGCACCCCCCTTTCCTCTCTCATCTCTTCCGGACTAACACTCTCCCCCTGAAGAGATGAAGGGATATACAAAGACTCTGTCTCCCAAAAAGTAACATCCATTGACACAAAAAACTTCCTAGACCGGGGCTCATAACATTTGTAGCCTTTTTGGGTAGGAGAATACCCAACAAAAACACATTTGTGTGCCTTATGCCCAAGCTTCCCCCCAGAAGGATGAGGAGCATGAACAAAACATACACAGCCAAAAACACGTGGAGGAATAGATGTGGCGTGACAAGTGCTAGGCAAACATTCAATGGGTGTTTTGAACTGGAGCACACTCGATGGCATGCGATTAATGAGATATGCAGCAGTTAAAATAGCCTCGCCCCAAAAATATTTAGGAACTTGCATGGTAAACATAAGAGAGCGTGCTACCTCAGCCAGATGGCGATTTTTCCGTTCGGCAACACCATTCTGGGATGGGGTATCAACGCATGTTGTTTGGAAAAGAATGCCATGTTCATCAAGATATGCACGAAAAATTTTATCAATGTATTCAGTACCGTTGTCACTACGTAGAATCTTAATTTTTGTATCAAATTGGGTGTAGACCATTTTATGAAAGGAGTTGAAACACGAAAAAACTTCGTTTTTAGTCTTAAGTAAATACACCTAAGTAACACGAGAATGACAATCAATAAAAGTGACAAACCATCTATAACCCTTCAAGGAAGTAACGGGGGAAGGACCCCAAACATCAGAATGAATAATCGTGAAAGGAGAATCACTTCTTTTATTAATAGGAGCATAGAATGAGCGTTTATGTTTAGCAAGTTCACATGCTTCACAAAAAAATTGACTCCTAGGACAAGACTTAATTAAAGCAGGAAAAAGTTTCTCTAAAATCCCGAAAGAGGGATGACCCAATCTACGATGCCACTGGTGCAATAAGGATATAGATGAACCCGTATCAGCTTGTAAAGCTTGACCACATGATACTGATGGTTGAGGACAAGGAGCATTCTCCAGATAGTAGATGCCACCATGTGCTTTACCACTGCCAATCACCTTCCCCGTTTTCAGTTCCTGAAATACACAATGAGTAGGAAAGAAAGTTATAGAGCAATTGGCAGACCGTGTAAAACTACTAACAGATAGTAGATTGGTGGCAAAATTTGGAATATGTAGGACAGAGGATAGGGAAATGGAGGGAGAATAACGAACAGAACCTTTCCCTGAAATGGCAGAGAATGATCCATCTGCAATTCTAACTTTATCCTTACCAGAACAAGGGAAGTAGGAATCAAAAACAGAGGAACAACCTGTCATATGATCTGAAGCACCAGAGTCTATAATCCAAGGAGTGGAAGAAGAAGCTGTAAAAGCACTGGACAGTATACCTGAATTAGCAAAATATGATGAAGCAGGAGCTGGTGTAGAGAGTGTGGAAGTAGGGGCTACAGTAGATGAAGAATCAGCCCTCGCTGACAGAAGACGCCTGATAGCCTGCAACTCCCCCTGAGAAAGACCCCCATGAGACTCATCACGTGGCTGAACCCCAATAATCGGTCCTGGATCAGTCACAGTAACAGCTGCAGACTCTGTGAAGTGAGCCTGGCCATGAGAGCGTCCATAACCGCGGCCACGACCACCACCACCACGACGTCCACCTCCTGTGTTACGAGGAGGACGCCCATGTAGTTTCCAACAGGTGTCTCTGGTGTGATTGGTCCCATCACAATAATCACATTTACGCATTCCACTAGATCCACCATGATGTCCAACCTGTACCTTTCCACTCTGTGGAGATCCGAATCCTTGCCCAACACTAGGATAGGGTATAGCAGCTAAAGCAGAACGCTCAGAAGTAGGTGGAGTCAGCATAGCACTTCGCCTACTCTCCTCCTGCTGAACAATGGCATATGCATCCGCCAGGGAAGGAAATGGAACACGGCCCAATACCTGCACTCTAATCTGATCATACTCCCTATCAAGGCCAGCCAGGAAGTCATAAACACGCTCTTTATCAATCCGTTTAAGCCACTTAGCAGCATCAGCTTCACACGCAGCTTGAAATCCCTGATAAAAATCAAATTCCTGCCATGTTCCACACAACTCAGTATAATATGTAGCAACTGGACGATTATTTTGCTCCATAGAACGAAGTCTCTTTCTCAGGTCAAAACACTGAGCATCGTTACCCTGCTGAGAGTACATATTAGAAACAGTTGTCCACACCTTGTATGGATTCTCAAGTAACAGAAAAGGATTACGGATATCAGGTTTCATAGAATTGAACAACCATGTCATAACCAGGGATCGCTGAGCTTTAAACTTTTTAAGTTCCAATGCATCTGTAGGTGGGTTAACAGGACCCTCAATAAACTCTGACACTCCTTTGGACTCAATAGCCAATGTAAAAGATCGTGACCAAAGCATATAATTTGTTCCATCCAATTTAATTGGACAAATATCCACAGGAGCACTATCTAAGGCCTTACTAAACTGGCCAGAAGTGTACGGTGTACCTGATGCTTCATTCAGTCCTGATTTCTGCTCATTAACTTTTTCCGCAGACATAATACCAACCGAATAATCCGTGGGACCCAAAAAAAAAACAAAGGATCAGGTATAAAAAACAGAGATCAGAGAGGAACAAATAAACCTGGCTTGAGGGAATAAACCGGGCTTGAGGAACCCAAACGACTACTGGGCTTGAGATCCAGAGACCAAGGATCCAGGATCCAAAGACCAAACGACCACTGGGCTACCACTGGGCTTGAGTGAACAACACACCACTGGGCTTGAGTGAACAAAACACACGACCACTGGGCTTGAGGAAACCCAACAACCACTGGCCCTATCAACGATCTAGAATCAGGCGTGAGATGCGGAGATCAAGGATCAGGCGTGAGATGCGGAAGGCCAAACGACGCCGACGGCGCGACGTGCGGAAGACCAGGACCCGCCAACGGTGCAGAAGTCACGTTGATGGGTAAACCCTGGTCGGCGGTGAATCAACGAAGAGAAGTCTCAGACGACGGGTAAACCCTGTCGATGGACCCTGTGCTGTACTGTCGGTGGAATCGGCAAACCAAAGAGAAGGTCTGATCGGCGTCGGAATGGCGTCTGAGGAAGGAAGACCAGGCGGACGGCGTCTGGTCGGCAACCTGGTCGTCTGGCGATCGGAATCAAGCGCAGGCGAACAACAACCGGAACGGAGATGGTGAATAACAGCAGGACGACGGGTAAACTCCGACCCTTTGGCGGAAGGGGGAAAAACACGACTACGGGTAAACCCTAGGTAGTCGGAAAAACTAGCGGAAGAGGCTGTTACGCTCTGATACCATGTAAACTGGATCAATTTGTATTATTCTTCAACTGTACATTGGTTCCTCAATTTATACAAGGAGAGGAGACCTAATTACGGAAATAAATCAACCTAATTACAATCTAAGATATACATAATCAGAATCAAATCAAACACAATCAATTACAATCAACCAAGATACTATACGCTAACAGTTTCTTTTTGCCCAGAAGAGATATTAGTTCCCAATTTGCTAATTCCGTGGGATAGATATAGAAAATAGAGAGGAAACAAAAGCATGATACGAATGAGACAAGCGACCATACTAGACAAACTGAGAAATGAGATATTGGGTACACTCTTTAACACCTTTCTGAATAGCAACAGGAATATCAAGATCACTTGACACAAGAAAGGATGGTTCAATAGAAGATTCATTACCCAATAAGTCAGCAGTCTGGGATTGGAACTAGCATTGGTGATTGGTAAGATGGCATCAGACATGAAGATTTGCCTTTTCTCTTATACGTTTGCAATACAGCTGGCTTGGCAAGCTGTTGTTCATGCCCAACCTGTTCACCAGTGTCCTTGCCTACCATATCAACAGATATAGGTTCCTCTCTGTCGATGGTGGATATTTCCTTCTCCCCCTCATTAGGAGACGCTAAAAACATCTCTTCCTCCCTAGTAGATGAGGACTCCCCTTGAAGAGATGGAGTGAAAGAAAGTAAAATGACTCAGTAGAACTTCCATAGTGAGGATCGTAACACTTATATCCCTTGTGGGTAGATGAGTACCAAACAAAAATGCATGGTGAGCAGAATAGAGCGAGCAATTTCAACAAGATGACGGTTCTTGCGTTCAGCGACTCCATTTTGTTGTGGGGTTTCAACACAAGCCGTCTGAAAGAATACCATGATCATCTAGATAGGTCCGATCAGCATACTCGGTGTCATTATCATTATGAAGAATTTTAATATTGGTTTCAAATTGTGTGTGCACCATCCAGTGAAATGATGTAAAACAAGAAACTACCTCACTTTTGGACTTGAGGAGGTACATCCAAGTCACATAATAATAACAATCAATAAAGGTGACAAACCAACAAAAACCTTTAAGAGAGATAACAGGAGAAGGTCCCCAAACATCAGAATGAATAATAAGAAAAGGAGAAGCACTTTTTTTTATTAATAAGAGCATAAAAAGAACGTTTATGTTTCTTAATACTTAGTTAAATGAGGAAAATATTTCTCTAAAATGTCAAAAAAAGAATGACCCAACCTCCGGTGCCACTGATGCAGTAAAGAAAGATTAGAACTATTATCTGTGTGTAGGGCTTAGCCATAGGACAAACATGGCGGAGGTGCAAACTCCAAGAAATAGTGACCATCATGTGGTTTACCAGTGTCAATCACCTTACTCGTATCAAGTTCCTGAAAAACACAATAAAAAAGAAAGAATGTCACAAAATAGTTTGCAGGACGGGTAAAGTTACTGACAGAGAGCAGATTAATAGCAAAATTTGGAATATGTAGAATGAAAGAAAGAGAAGTAGTAGGAGAATAGCGAATGGAGCCCTTCCCTGAAATAGCAGAGAGAGATGCATTGGCTATTCTGACAATAAAAGCACTAGTTGAGATATCTGTGTGAGCATACTGAGTGGAAGGAGAAATTGTGGAAGTAGAAGCAGGAGTAGATGGAGAATCAGCCCGAGCCATAAGGAGCCTGAGAGCTTGCATCTTCCCTTAAGAAAAACCACCAGTAGGATCAGCACCTGGCTAAACCCTATAGTCAGCAAAAGTAGAAACTATAGACTTCGAGATATGAGCCTGAGCCTGAGAACTCAGAGACCCATAACCATGACGACCACGGCCACCTACCTTGCCATGAGGAGTGCAACCATGTAACTTCCAACAAAAATTCCTGGTATGTCCGGTATTGTCGCAGTAATCACATTGAAGAGAGGCGCGATCAGTAACACCACTGCTAGCACCATGTTGACCACTCGGTGGGGGAGTGGCCACTAAGGCAGAATGAGTAGGAGGAGGAGTATACAACATAGCACCTCGCCAACTCTCCTAATGCTGAACAATAGCATTGGCCTCGCCCAAGGATGAAAACGGAACACGACCCAGAACCTGCACCCTAATCTGATTATACTCCATATCAAGGTCAGCAAGAAAATCATACACACGTTCTTTTTCTAGCCATTAGATCTATTTAGTAGCATCTTCAATGCACATAATATGAAATCATTTATAATAATCAAACTCCTGCCATTCACGACTCAAATCGGCATAATACTCGGCGACCGATCGATGGTGTTGGTCTAATGTACGGAGTCTCTTTCTCAACTCAAAGCACTGAGCATCATTTCCCTGTTGATAATATGTACAGGCTGCAGCAGTCCAAATCGCATATGGACTCTCAAGAAGCAGGAAGGTATAGCGAATATCGGCTCGCGTGGATTAAACAACCAGGTCAGGACAAATGATTTATGAGACTTAAACCGTTTGAGGTCAGCAGGGGCTGTTGGTTTAGGAACCGGACCCTCAATGAATTTAGATATCCTTCGGGCTTCAATCGCCAAGGTAAACGTGCGAGACCAAATCAGGTAGTTGGTATCATCCAACTTAATAGGGCAGATATCCAGGGTAGTAGTATCAAGAGTTCCCACACGGCTCGAATCATCTTTCACACCACTCGGACTACTGACAACAATTTTCGGATCTTCAGCCATAGGTAAAACGAATTAAAACGAATTAAAGATACCTGAACCAACCAGCAAACCAGAAAAATAAGCATAGATCAGCAAAGAATCAGCCACTGACCGAAGACAGCAGAGAACCAGTGAACCGAGGAACACAAAACTACAACCATAGATGTCAAGAAACAAGCGGCGCCTGAGAGAAACAACCGAAAAACAACCAATAGAAAGAACAACAGACTTTGAACCAAAAAGAGGTAGATCTGGCGAAAACAGGCGACTCCAGCGAGAGCCACGAGGGCCGGCGACGGCGGGAGGATTGGCTGCTGCTGGGCGAGGGAGTGGCTGTGACAGAGGAGTTCGAAGCAGACAACGTCGACGACGACGAGAGGAGTGGCGATGGCAGGGTAAGGAGGTACGGCTAGGTTTGTGACTGGGTAAACTCAGATTTGAGGGCTTATGACTGAGGAAACTCAGATTTTAGGTTGAGAAAACTCAACGTGGAAACAAAAGGAATCTTTGATCAAAAGGAAAAATATGGACTCAAGTTCTGATACCATGTGAAGTTTTGGAATCCCCAAAATTAGGGTTTTTGTTTCATTGCAATCAATATATAAGTACAATAGGGACATAATTACACTACGACCCTCTAACACTAAATTACTAAGTACACAACTAATCTACATGGGCCCATATCTTAACAGTTCCTGTGGCAGGGCATATGGAAGTTGAGGGTGACTTTCACTGTGGCACTTTGTGTGGACGATAACTTAGAAGATCTTTTGATGAGTGAGGAGTTGTTTCATTTTTAAAGGGTTGTTTCCTGACTATTTTATATAGTTGGGTTTGTGGGTTGTAATTCGTAGTCTAAATTCTTTTGCAGATTTTGTGGACACCCTCTATTTGCGAGTAGAGTGGGCCTTTTTGTCTTTCGCACTTTTCCAGCTACAAAGGGTTCGTTCAGGGTGTCAATCCATTGATTCCTTTTGTATTCATGTGATGCCCTTTACTTGTAAAGAAGTTATCAAGTCTCTTTACAACCACTTGGCAAAAAAAAAAAGTGTCTTTCCAACCTTAGCGGGAATGTTAACATGAAGTAGGTGGGTAAGTTAGCCAAGGTATTGTGTATCACGGTCACCTTATCGCCCATAGAAAGGTATTGTCTTTACCATCTGTCCATCTTTCTCGAATCAATCTACATCATCCTGGACAACAGTAGAATTGAAGGTAGGTATATCCAAGAGGGAAGCCCGAATCCACAGAGGGGATGCCCACTCTTAACTTCATTGAGTCAGCCAAGCTACACACATTCACTTCTTCTCGTGCAATGATGTCGCTTTCCCTAACATTTTCATCAACCTAGAAACAACAGCAAATTGTATCAAACCTATCTCCAGTGCCACAATTGCTCATCACTATGCTCACAGAAAACAATAGAATCCTCTGCAAAAAGGAGGTGGTACACTGTCTCGTCCATGTATGCCACTCACCTTAAAGCCTCTGATTGCTTTGCTTTACATTGCTTTCTTCAGCATTCTACTAAGAGTTTCCATATGCATAATTTATTTTAATATATAAAGGGAGAAGGCCAATTAGTGCGAACACAATTTTGAGGCTCTGTCACAAAAGTGATTTTCGAAATGATCCCTATAGAACATTCAATTTTACAGCTATAACTTTTAACATTAAATAACTAACAGAGGCAAAGTAGTAAAACTACTCAAGCCACCTACCCACTCCCATACCCCACTTCCACATTCCACTCCTAAGCCCCCGCTCCCACATGAACACACATGCACACATAGAGTGTGCCTAACCTCTAGTAAAGAGATGGGGAAAGAGGAGTCCCATATCTTTATCCGCTACAACTGAAAATGAAGCTAGAGGAAAAGGCACACACCAATGCAGAGACCCTCAACATGGAAACACAGCATCATAAACATGTTATCCATCTCTGACCAAAACCTAAAGCTTTTTTCACGTCCAGCATACAAATAATTCCCGACGCCTGAACTTGATTCTGTAATTGGCAATTTCATTGGATCTAAGACCGCGTCTAGAATTCGCGCCCCCCCACCAACAAAACCCCCCTTCTGACATTAGGACATTTTTGAGCCATAATGCTAAGACTTCCGCCATGAGTTACTAGATGCAACCGACAAGACTTTATTGCCTGTCTCTTAATTCAACTCCAAATCCAACCCCTACCTTGGAGTTTGGGTGATAAAGGAGGCGTTGAGACTTCTCTCAAAAGAGCCTGTATGAAAAATGCTAGAATAGAGCAGTACTATCCTATATTTGCTCCCATCTTCTTATAAAGAAAGAACTATTGTGAAACCACCCGACCAGGTCTCTTGTGTCCATTGCAATCTTCAGAGCCTCTACCACCTCTAATTATGAAAACCCCATCCCCTATTGAATTTTTCATGTTCTGAAATAGAGTCGACAACCAACCCTCTTAATGATGTTTGGTTAAGTGCACTTGTAGAAGATTTAGCTCGAAAACTAGCGTAAGGCACTAGTCGCTACCTTAAGTATGACTATTGTGTTCTTTTTTGGTTTCTGTTTTTGTGTGTAAGATATGTAGAAATAAGGGATGTAGGTCTTCTAGAGAGGTATTCAAGGACTTAGTTGTGGAACCTCCTATGGTGACAAATTGTCCCTAAATCTTGAACCCCACTTCAGAGTCCTAATCCAGTGGAACCTCTATCCCCTTGAGAAAAAACCCTGTTCCTAAGTGGGATAGAACTTCAAACATAGAATGCCAACGCAACACCAGAAAAACTAGAGTGGAGATAAAGTAAGAGGCAGTTCGTAGTGACCACTAGTTTATGAGAAAAAAATTTAACTCAATTTCAAAATAGTAACTGCATTTACGTTAGTTTTGTTTTTATTTTCAAAAAATAGATTTTTAGTTGACATCAATCTCCAAAATTTATTTCCATGTAAATATAAGTGTGAGCTTATGAATCACAGGAACATGTACAATATATGCCAAGGGTATGTCTGTATAAATTATTACTTTAATTTTGTGCATAATTGTATATAACACATTCATTCTAGCATCATACATGAAACTTCTAGTTCATCAGCAGTCGAAACCAAAACGAAGAATACATACATCTAGTTTAATAACAACACTGGTGCATCAAGACATATGTGTAACTAGTCGAAAATCTTAATCAATATCCACTCTTTTCTTTCCTTACTTTGCTGGTAAACACTTTGAGTACAAAATGAAGTAAGAGATTTTATAGAATCTTTGAAAAGAAACTTCCCCAATGAATCCTGATGTACCTACATAAGTACCCTCCCCCCAGGCCCCTCCCCCTTGTTAACATATATTCTTGTATGATCTTTAAAAAGGAAAAGAAACTCCGACTTACAGACATAAGTATCCATACCCCTACCCACAACCTATAGATTCCTGATTCAAATAGCAAAAAAAAAAAAAAAAAATTCCAAAACATACCCTGTTTGGTTTTAGCCTTGTGCGTCCTGTACTTGATAATCCTACGACATCATGTTTTGAGTAACCCTGCTTCATAGATATAAGTTTAGTAAAAAGCACTTATTTCAAAACAGTTAGGTATGTACACATCGATGCGCTCCCATAGCATTGCAAAGCTTAGACTCTTCCACTTCACCTCCCTCCTCTGTTGTCGCCCCTAGTCCCACTCCAACCATCCGCTTCATTTCATGCATCTATTGTTGAGATTCTACTTTTGGGTATTTAGTAAAGGGTGATTGAAAAACGTTGGTTGCTTATAGTACATATTGAACAATACCTGTGGACCATAGTCGTACGCTATTTTAGTAATCATGTATGCACTAGTTTCAATAATTGGGGGAGTTCCGTCATCCAATTACAGAAGAGATTCAAAAGCTCTGCCACTCACTAAACTATTATCAGTGCATGTGAATGGTTACACATTCAATATAGACTTAACGACTATATCTCGACCTAGAAATGATTCCGCCCAAAATTCAAAAGTCAAAAGAATTTGACTACAAACCAATTACGTGAAAAAGACCCATTCACATGACTTGATATGAGTTATAGGTCCAGGACCTATGGGCTCAGATCTTCAATGGACATTACAATACATGTGCGTGCATCTTCTAGAAAGTCAACTAGGTAAAGGTTGTAATGGATTTTCATGAAAACTTTGTATGTGTAGTTTTGTGTGAATTTCTTGCATGCAGTAAGATAGATCCAATTCTTACATGTACGGTAGAAGACCTTCTGCAGCCCTGCCACACTTCTCCAACAGAATTTAACGTCTTATGCTTGTAAAAGTGTTCTCTGCAGTTCTCCCAACATCCCTAGACGTCCATGTGCATGTGTTATGAAAAAAATGTAATTACAGAGCGCTTATTTGTAGGAGGAGATTATTAGCTCTGTACAACTTGAGAAGAGGAAACGACGTGAAATAGAAAACCGTATTCGTAAGTATCTTTGGGAACCTTTTTTTTTATTTAAAATTTTGCACGTTTGGGGTTGTCATATTAAGCCCTTGGTGGTGATTTTTGTAGATCAAAGAAAGATAAAATTGACATCGATGGAACAGGAGGGTGACCTGGATACTGTCCTTGCGAAGCTGGTTGACGGTGCTGTAAAGTTAAACATTCGACGGTTTGAATGTGCAATGGAGATTAAGGTTATAATCTGTTTGTCTTAAATTTTGACATTCCTATGCCGTAGTTTATAATACTGTTAATAATGTGAGATATAGTTTTGCCCATCAGTATTCTGTTTGTTGACAAAGTTTTCATTTATTCATTTTATGTTTTACTTCTCACTTTTCTTGTTTCTTCACCCCAGAGTTTAATCATTGAAGCCGTTGCTTACAAAAGAAATTTTGCTGAACAAAAGATGGCTTCCATTGAACTTGAAGCAAAGGTGGTTAATTATACTGTTATGGTGCTTGTTGGTTATTATCATGACACCCACCCTCGGATAATCATATTTATTATGTTGAGCAAATTGTTCTGGATACATATTGGTATATCTATAATTTGTCATGGTTAGGAAGATCTTTACTACCTTGTATCTTATAAACAAACCCTTGAGGTTGTTGAACTACAAATTGAACCCTTTTTCTTGGTGCTGTTCAGTCAAAGTAATATGAAGTATATAAGCGTGAGGTCACCATCACTTCAAGAGCTTAAGCTTTTGGTTTATCAGTATAACAGTATCTGAGCTAGGTACCAGGACTTGATGGAGTATGTGTATTTGGCCTGCATGCGGCTGGTGCTGCCGACTGAGCACACTGCACGTTAGTTAAGGTGTGAAGCGAAGTCTCATGGTACTAAAGTGAGATGAAGTATAGTAGCGTGAGGGCACCCCTACTTCAAGTGCTAGCTTTTGGGGTTGGGTTTTACCCAAGACCGCGTAATAGTTTTAGCGTAAATTAACCATTTTTTTGTTTTTACTTTTGGTTGGTTGCTCGTTTTCTTTTTCTTTTTAGGTTTTGGAAAATTCTAAAATGTTACATGGGTGATAGTACTCAGAAACCCCAACATATTTGTGTTGGTTATTGATATACACTTGTTGGTAAAATTGGGCTGAATAGGATGGCATCAGCAGAGGATCTTTAAGAAAGGGTGGTGATTTTGGGTTTATAATTCTATGTAGGATTCAACTGATGGTCACTTTACCTATGAATATTTCTTTCACTGACGTTTCAAGAAAACCAATAAAATGTGCTCGTCTGGAGGAGTTTGAAGATTCTTTTCAGTTTTTCTTGTTTGAGTCTCAATCTATGCTGGTTTTCTCTGTTTTCTCGAATGCTGAAGTTTGACCATTTTACAATGTGGTTACTGGCCAAAGCTAATCTAAGTTTGATAGTGACACTGTTTGCTTACGACTCTTCTAAGCCATGTGGATTTTGTTTCATGGCTATCGTACCTTCAGTAATTAGGTCATGCATGTATAGTTTCATTTCTTCTTGGTATACTGTAAAAGAGCTGTAATTGTTTGTGGTCATCAGACTGGGATTGTTGCAAGAGGAGATGTGATACCGATGGTTACACTTCATGAATTTCAAGATAAACTTTGTACATGACTTCTCCAAGCACAAGATGAATAAATTATGCTCAGCAAATCTGACGAGGGATAGTATTACGGCATGCGTGTTTCTTACGAAAAGAAAATCTTAGCCTGCTATGTGCCATGCGTGGATATCAAAATAATTTGTTTTGCTGTATAAAAGACTATGAAAATGTGGACTTGAACTTCCAAGCTAATAAGAGTCTAACCATATCTCTTACACATGACCATTTCGATTGATAACTGGCTATGTGATATTTGCCTTGTTATTGCTTTGCTTTTAATTAGTTCAAAATATGATTTTTGCTCATGAAACATATGTTGCGTAATTGCTATGTAAAAATATACCTGGATCTCATACATAAATGACAATTGATTCATAACTGGCTATGTGATATTTGCCTCATTACTGCTTTGGTTTTTCTTTATTTCAAAATATGAATTTTGTCTGGAACACGTCACGAAACTAAAATCACTGCATTGCTATGTGTTATACATGTATTTCGAAAAAAATTGTTTTGCTACGTATTAAAACCGTCGAAAGTATGGATTGAAAAATCCAAGACAATAAGAATCTAACTGGATATTGTGCATATGACAATTCTGATTCATAACTGGCCATGTGATATTTGCCTTTTTACTGCTTTGGTTTTTCTTAGTTCAAAATACTAATTTTGTCCAGAAAACATATGTTCTGTAATGGGCCACCGTGCAAGATCCTATTATGTTCTTTTATTTGCTTGATGTCGTAGCATTGGAGCAGCTAATGTATCTAAATGTGAGTCTGAAATCCTATTTCGTGGCTCAGATTCGGGAAATGGATGTCAATTTCAAACAACAAGAGAATTTTGCCCTGCAAGCATCTGCACATTTAGAGAATTGTAAGTTATTACAATCAATATGATTTCCATTTCATCCATTTCGGAAGTTTTCTATTTTTCATTATTGCATCTCATATTTCATCTCTTGTGCTCTGACTCTCTATCTATGAATCCACTGTGTAAAATTGGAAAGAAGGACAATACTTACGAAATATTCCTTAAGAGAGATGAGTATGAAAGTAATTTGACATGAGAATAGCAGACCCTCTCTTTATCAAGCTTTGTGTTGTCTGAGTTTGAGAGGGGGTGTGGGGGTGTCTTGTTATTGACCTTTTATTGTTAGGGTATTTGGGCATTGCTTACGTATATAGTAGTAAGATGTTTCTATTTAACCTCTATTTTTCATGTACTCTTAATTATAATAGTCCACTCGTCATTTATTCTTGTTGACATTTTAACAATAACTACACTAAAGTCCTAGTTTTAATATAATATCTAGGATTTAGGCCACTCCATTGCTTCTATATATAGAAATTGCTATGTTTGAGCAAGGCAAATTTGACAATTCTTGTACAGCAAGCATGTAATTGACCTCCTAGAGTAAAATATGTGTACAAAGTACTCTTATTTAGGTCAACTACTTTGTAAAGGTGGATAAGGTGATTGGAGATATGAAGAAAGAGGTGATCCAACACATGTGAGTTTGTGTGTTAGTTCCTTGTGATTACGAAAGGGAAAGTAATAAGTAATAAGTATATTCATATTGCAATAGTAGTTCTGAGCAAATACAAGGCAAGACACTAGGTTATATATGAGAAACCTAATTAACCCTAGGATACATAATTACTGAACTACCCTTCAGAAATAAGATAAACAATATCAAGTGGTAATACTATGTTCACGCCCCTCTTCCCCTCTCTTTAAACTTAGGATGTGAGATCATCGAGAGTTTGCTAAAGGGAACGAAAATGAGCAGGAGTGTGAGTGTGAGTGTGAGTCAGTCTTCGTGAAGAAATCAGCTAAATGTTGCAAAGCGCAATCAAATGGCAAATCAATAGTGCATGATTGAAGATGTCGGCAAACAAAAAGAAAATAACTTCTAATATGCTTAGTGAGCTCATGGAATACGAAATTATGGTCAATCTAAATAGCTTCTTATTATCACATAAAGAGGTGCAGAAGAAGAAGAGGGACACTCAACGCTAGAGCAAGCAATAGCAGATTACATCTTGAAGAGGGACACTCAACGCTAGAGCAAGCGATAGCAGATTACATCTTGCCTTTCTAGGATATAAGCGAATCACCATAAACACAGAAGCTAGAATTGGACTTCAAATAAGAGATATCTCCTGCCCAATCAGCATGATAATACGTCCGAAGGGTCAAGCTTGAAGTTGAAGAGAGCATTAAACATTGAAGCAAAGTACCCTGAATGTATCTCAAAATATGTACAAAGCAGTTTAATGTGTAGAATAAAGAGAAGAGATAAGTTAACTTACAATGTTAAGATCATAGGCAATGTCAGGCTGAGTCACACAATAAGGTCAACTAAGCAACCAATTAGCTTTGAGAATTTAGATCTATCTTAACAAGGGTATCAATTGTCTTGTCATTGATAAGACGAGCCTTGCTGAGAGAGAGAAAGGAAAAGTGTTTATGGTGTTGATTAACCCTATATATATGTATATGTATGTATGTATGTGTGTGTGCGTGTGTATATATATGTAGAGTGTGGATAAAAGACAAAGGCTATACTTTCCTTAACTAATACTGAGACATGAAATAACTCTTAACACTCCCCCTCAAGCACAAAGATATCATAAAGACCCAACTTTTTACATAGTAGCTCTAGAAGCGAACTGCATTATGTATTGGTGAAGATATCGACTAATTGAGCAACTATAGACATAGAAGGAGTAGCCATCACGCCAATGTCCATCTTTGCTTGAACTTGGTGGCAATCTACCTAAATGTACTTAGTCCTCTTGAAAAGCACGATTAGATGCAATGTGAATTGCCAGTTGATTATCACAATACATACTCATGGCCAATTTTCCACCTAAACCTATCTCTTTAAGGATCACACCAAAATAATCTCAAATGTAGTGTGCCATGGCTTGCTATTCTATTTCGGCACTAGACTTTGTAACAACTGCTTGCTTTTTACTCTTCCAAGTGGCAAGATTTCCACCAAGGAAAGGACACTAGTGAATCTCCTGTCACATGGTTCTCTCGTCCAATCTCAATTAGTAATGGGCTCAACACGCAAATGACCACTGGCTCTATAAAATAAATCACATCCTGGGTAGGCCTCAGGATACGTAACTATTCGAAATATAGATTCCCATTGAGGATGTTGAGGTGTACATAAACTGACTCATCGAGCCAACTATAAACAAAATATCTGGATGCGTAATGCTAAGATAATTTGAATTACCAACCAATCGATGATACGGGTTAGGATTAGGGAGCAACTCCCCCTGATCAAAACACAATTTGACGTTGGGATACATAGGAGTATCAACTAGTCTCGATCCTTGGTAAATCGTTCTCCTCTAAAAATATTCAAAACATAGTTTCTTTGAGAATAAATTCCATCTTTCAATCTAGCCACCTTAATACTCAAGATGTATTATAACTTGCCCAAATCCTTGGTATGAAACTGTTGTAGAAAATCTTTCGGCTCAGTAATGCCTTGTTGATCATCACATGCAAATAATTAATAATGCTTTTTCATGCTTTGATGTGAGAGAAAAAATGGAATGATTAGACTGACAACAAATTACACTTGTCAAATTACAAGACATTACTTAACTTGCCAAATTAAGTTCTAGGAGATTATATAAAGAGCTTTGCAAAAGTGATACACCTAAAATGATTTGAGGTGGCAATGGAGTATGGCAGTTTTGTTGTGGTGATACATGTGGTTCAAGGGTGCTTTGGTGTGATGGATTCTAAACGATGGAAGTCAAGGTGAGATGGAATAAGAGACTCTTGATGAGCAGTTTGTAAAGAGAGAAAGCAGAGCGGGTACAAAACTTGCAATATTTGATGATGGAGTTTCTGTAAAAGCATGCTGAAAACTAATATTTGCATGAAAATGTATATCCATATGTGTGTCCATGCTTCGTAGCATAAGACACCTACACATAAACTTAATGGAGAGTACTAAACTAACACTGTATTCTAGAAATAAAGGGTACTGTTATGATTTCTTGGACTTATACTCCATGCAAAAACTGCGATTTTCTTTTTGGGCAATATCCGTTTCATCTCATTGTGGTTTCTCCTTTTGGTGCTACATACGTGTCATTTAGATATATGCACATTTCCCTTTGTGATTTTGGACAAAAGTGCACAACTCTCTCTGTCAGGAGACATGTATAATGACCCAAATGGCCCAGTGTTTGTCTTTCCATTTTTTTATTCTCTCTCTCACTCTATTATACAAAGAATATGTTACCTATCCACAAATTATTTTTAACAAAATTCCATGTTAATGAATTTTCTCCTGTTGTTAATTTCAGTCAAACTTTTAAACCAAATTTTGTTACGCAATTATTAATTAGTAGTCAATAAGGTCAGCCGATACCTATTCATTTACATATACATACATGTGTATGAGACAAGAAAAAGCATATTCGAACAAGAACCTTGGCAAATTTTCTATTAGAGGGAATTCAAAGCTTTGATACTTTGTTCATCAATCGAAATACCAAATAAGGTGAGGGAAGGGATTAATTGGATGGCTTCTTTCCCATATATAATTTCTTGGCTGCTTTCTGGAAGTCAGGAAAAAAACAAGGGAGTTATTACTTGCCACTAATCTGTGGAGAAGAGGACAGGGAATAGGCAAAGAGGCAATGACATCAAATGGAGAGGAAATGGGATGTTGCGATGGGGTCCGGGCTGGGGAGGAGAGGAGATGGGGCGGCGGGGTCTCTGAAGGTAGGAGACGACGATGTGGGTTGGGAAGGGAAGTGAGTGGCGGCTGTGACGTGATAGGAAGAATCGGTGGCAATGACAACGGAAAGGGAAGAGAGGGTTGCATAAGTGGCTGAGGTGGCTGAGGATGTGAAGAAGATTTTAAGGTTACTTAGGACTGGCAAGTGACTCAATTTTTTTCAGGGTTTTTCCAATGTCGGAACATGGTTGTCAAAATTGCACAATTCACTACAAGATTCGCGATCTGACTCACGATTCATAAAAAACGATACGAATATATAGGTAAATCTAGGTTTAGACAAACTCGGCGATGAACCGTACGATTCACGGTTCTGTTCACGATTTGATTCATACAAATATAACAATTGTTGCATTCCATGAATATGAAACCACATTTACCTCCTTTTACCTCCACTCGTGTAGTGTTGAGATTGGAAAAGTGTATTTCTATGTAAAATTTGTCAATCATTTCTTTATTAAAATATTTGTTCTTATTCGGAGCATGTTCTTAATCGAACACTAAAATAATCATTGTAACTATGGTCAAGGCTAAGACACCTTGTTTCTAGGAATTATTTATTAGATGTCAGCCGGTCCCAAGCCCGGATAAAGGAGGAGGGTTGTGCGTTAGGTAGCTGACAGCCAGCACATAAAAAGACCCGTTAGATCCCTATGACATGAATCCTAAACTTACAACGAGAAATGCTAGGGCGTTCCCTTTAAGCGACGCGTTGTGCCTGCCTTCGGGTGCTTCGAAAAATGAGCAAGGGGCGCCACATCGGCGCCCGGGTGTGGTGATAAGTGAGCAAGGGTTCCCGCGCGTGCCTGGACGAGCGCGGGTAAAGAAGCTAGCCCAGAACTATAGGATCCGCTTAGCAACTTGGAATATAGGGACCTTAACGGGTAAGTCTAGGGAGCTAGTTGATACCATGATTAGGAGGAGGATTAGTATAGCTTGCCTGCAGGAGACTAAGTGGGTAGGGGAGAAGGCTAGAGAGATAGAGGATACAGGGTATAAGCTCTATTATACGGGTGTGGATAGACATAGAAATGAGGTTGGCATCGTAGTAGATAAGCACCTTAAGGATTCGGTGGTCACAGTCACGAGGAAAGGAGATCGGATTATTTTAGTTAAGCTTGTGATTGGAGAGAGTATAATTAATATTATTAGTGCTTATGCGCCCCAAGTAGGCTTGGATGATCTTACTAAAGAGAAATTTTGGGAACAGATGGATGACGTGGCTCAAGGGATACCTTTGGGGGAGAAGCTTTTTATAGGAGGTGATTTCAATGGTCATGTGGGAGTGCATAAGCAGGGGTATGAGAAGGTACATGGTGGATTTAGATTTGGAGACCAAAATGAAGGTGGTAGGAGGATTTTGGATTTCGCGGTAGCCCTTGACCTTATAGTGGGGAATACTTTCTTTAGAAAGCGTGAGGAACATTTAATTACCTTTAAGAGTGGAGTCAATAGAAGCCAAATAGACTACTTTCTTGCAAGAGGCGCCGATCGGTTGCTATGTAAGGACTGTAAGGTCATGCCCGGAGAGTGTCTAGTGGCACAACATAGACTTTTGGTGTTAGATATTGGCCTCAAGGGAAATAATAGACCGAGAAAGGAAACTAGATGCCCACGGACTAAATGGTGGTTCCTAAGAGGGGAGAAACTAAAGGTGTTCAAGGAACGAACATCCCAAGAAATGGAGTGGGGAATGGAAGGCGATAGTGATAGTATGTGGAGGACAATGGCCGATGGTATTAGAAGGATATCGAAAGAAGTTCTCGGAGAGTCAAAGGGGAAAGGTCCAATTTCTATGGAGACATGGTGGTGGAATGACGAGGTTCAAACCATGGTAAAAGCCAAGAAGGAATGTTTTAAGAAGTGGCAAAAGGACCGGAAGGTGGAAAATTTTCAGCAGTACAAGCAGGCTAACAAGGAAGCTAAGAAAGCCGTTAGAGAGGCTAAGTTGAAAGCCTATGAGGATTTTTACGCTAGACTTGATAGTAAAGATGAGGAGAAGAATATCTATAAACTCGCCAAGCTGAGAGAAAGGAAAGCTAGAGACTTCTCTCAGGTTAAGTGTATAAAAGGTAGCGATTCAGTAGTGTTGGTGAAAGATGAGGATATCAAGGATAGGTGGAGGATGTATTTCGAGAAGTTGTTAAACGAGAAACATGAAGGAGGTTTTAGTGAGGAGGAAGTTGATGTTCCTAGCGAGAAAATGGAACACGAGTTTTATCGGAGGATACAAAAATCCGAAGTGGCCAAGACTTTGAAGAAGATGAAACCGGGTAAGGCCTTAGGACCAGATGGCATTCCTATTGAAGTGTGGAAAAGCCTAGGTGATTTGGGGGTGACTTGGTTGACAAAGCTGTTCAACAAAATCATTTTATCTAGGAGGATGCCAGACGAATGGAGGAGGAGTACCTTAGTACCTATCTACAAGAACAAAGGGGACGTTCAAAATTGCAACAACTATAGAGGTATTAAGTTGATGAGTCATACGATGAAGCTGTGGGAAAGAGTTATGGAGCATCGTTTGAGGATGGTGACTATGGTGTCGGAGAAACAATTTGGGTTCATGCCTGGGAGATCGACCATGGAAGCTATTTACCTACTAAGAAGAGTGGTAGAGAAACACAGGTCAATGAAGAAGGATCTTCATATGGTCTTCATAGACCTAGAAAAGG
Organism: Arctostaphylos glauca; assembly: GCA_019985065.2. Classification (NCBI taxonomy): domain Eukaryota; kingdom Viridiplantae; phylum Streptophyta; class Magnoliopsida; order Ericales; family Ericaceae; genus Arctostaphylos; species Arctostaphylos glauca. The sequence goes on along the minus strand of JAHSPW020000011.1, from coordinate 19,845,967 downwards.
CTTATGATAGGGTGCCCAGAGACATTATATGGGGGGTTCTGGAGAGAAAGGGAGTAACCAAAGGGTATATCGATGTTGTTCGAGACATGTATGAAGGTGCTGTCACTGCCATTAGATCACCAGCAGGGGAGACGAGTGAATTTCCCATCACAGTAGGATTGCACCAAGGGTCAGCCTTGAGCCCTTACCTTTTCGCTTTAGTTATGGATGAATTGACTAGTCAGATTCAAGAGGATATTCCATGGTGTATGTTGTTTGCAGATGATATCGTCCTTGTAGATGATATTGCTAGCGGTGTTAATACTAAATTAGAAATTTGGCGGGATGCACTAGAGTCTAAGGGCTTTCGGATAAGTAGGAGTAAAACTGAGTATATGGTTTGCAAGTTTAGTGATACCAGAAGTGCGTACGAAGAAAAAGTGATGATTCAAGACCAGGAGATACCAAAGAGTGACCGTTTTACGTATTTAGGCTCTATTATTAGTCAAGATGGAGAGATTACGGATGATGTGACCCATAGGATCCAAGTGGGGTGGCTCAAGTGGAGAAGTGCTACTGGCGTACTGTGCGACAAGAGGGTACCCACAAAGTTGAAGGGAAAATTCTATAGAACTGCTATAAGACCAGCGATGCTTTACGGGACAGAATGCTGGCCTATGAAGAAACAACAGGTGACCAAGATGAGTGTAGCGGAAATGAGAATGTTGAGGTGGATGTGTGGTAAGACTAGACGAGATAGGATTAGAAATGAAACAGTTCGCGAGATGGTAGGCGTAGCACCTATAGACGAGAAGTTGAGGGAAAATAGGCTTAGGTGGTTTGGGCATGTCTATCGTAGACCTACGGATGCCATAGTTAAGAGAGCGGATAGGATAGCTTTGCATAGCAATGCTCCGGGGTGGGGAAGACCCAAATTGACATTAGATGCGGTAGTGCGCAAGGATTTAAGTCTACTAGGGCTAAGTGAGCAAGCAGCACTTGACAGAACTCTTTGGAGGAAAATGATTCATGTAGCCGACTCCAATTGATTTGGGACATAAGGCTCAGTTTGGTGTGGTTTGGTTTGGTTTGTTCAAATTTCGTAGCATAATATGGTGAGTTAATAGATGGGCCCAACATCACATTATTTTCACATGCTAAATCATAATTATTTGAATAGTTGTGAATATTGAGTAGAATATCATCCATGAACACGAATTTTGACAAATCGATTTTCTTTAATTCTTGTATCATTTGAATCATACGCGTTAGGGCTTAAAGCTTTGAGCCAACCTATACATGTTGCCATATAAGCAAGTTTCTTAAGTACTAGGCTACATAATCGTTGTTAAAAGTGTACTTTTGATTATTTTTACGGCTAAGTTTTAAACTTAATAATGAATCTTTGATATCTATATGCGTATTAATATATTTGTCATAGAAAGGACGATTCAATTCATGATTTGACAACCTTGGTGGCGAAGAAAATAAAGGGCTTTTATGCAATTTTGCCTAAAAATTTAGCTGTGACTTGGAATATTTTCAATTACAACTGTACACAGAGCACATGCAACACAACCACTATTAGTTTGGATAGAAATTTTGACGTCGGGGAGGTTGACTGCAAAACGGTCAAATCCACAAAAGGGCATTTGCCTATTCTAAACGATAGGTAGGTCACTTGCACAGGAGGCAAACCACAAGGGCATCAAATGGATTTTGCCCTTTTTTTGTATTTTGATACATGGAAAAAGTAAATCATACATTTTGGTTGGATTAATTGAATAATTTAGAATTAAAACCAGGAGAAGAATGGGACAACATTACTGGTCTTGCCGCTTCGTGTTGTGGATCTAAAACTCTTCTCCAGAGGACTCGTTTTGTATAAACAAAAGCAATCGATAGTCATAGGATCTTGCGATTTGTGTCTGTGTGTGTTTTTTTCCTTTTGGGATGACTCTGGAACCTAAAATAATTTCTAGGTTATGCTATGATAGTTGTGGTGGCTGTGAAGTATGGCAGTTGTGAGTGGTTACTCGTGTCTCATGGATGTTTGGTATATCGGATATTGATGTAGGGATACTAAATGATGACCGTCTAGGAGAGATGAGAAGTAGAGACAAGATAGGGTCCTTGATGAGTCGTTTTATAAAGTGAAATAAAAGAGACGGTATAAAACATTTGATGCTTTAGGATGTGTCCTATAAAAACAAGCTGAAACAAAGAAGAAACGAAATTGGTACTGGTTTCAGTTTCTCTAGTTTGCTCATTCTCAGTAAGTTTGCTCTTTTACCAGATAAAATGATGAATAAAAGAGATTGCTATTGGTTTTAGTTGCTAGTTTTCTCACTCTTACGAATGATCTCTGAGGTTTCCCCATAACCCTTTTGTTCTAAATATCCCTGAGCACAGTTATATCTTCCAGTTGAACCCATATTCCCATTCAATTGTCATACACCCTTGGACTTGCGCATTACATGGTCTAGAAGTACAGGTACTTTTAATTCATGCATTTAGGTGACTTGTGTAGCAAGAGGACAGAATGGCATAATGGCTTGGTTCTTAGGCTTCTACGATTAGACATATCATCTTCCTATATCAACTCTCGAACTCTCACTTTCAAGTATCTTATTGCCGTTTTCTCAGGGCTATATCTGCGCAGATGATATACTTATATAATGCATTATGATTTGTTTGATTAGGTAAGACGAAGGTGGAGGATTGTCGACAACAACTGTCATTAGCAAAGAGACATGCAGAATCTATTGCCATTATCACCCCAGAACTTGAACAAGCATTTATCAAGGTTCCTTTATCTGTTTTGATTATACTGTAAAAATGAAAACATTGTGGAAAACAATATATGTATTTGTGGTTGTTTTCTGTTTTTCATCCAGATTTGCTACATTGGCTTTTAAGTACTGTTGTCACTTTGAAAACACCACCTTAGATTTTATTATTTAGTAGTGCCATTGGGATTAACCATTTACTTTCTACATGCACATCTTACAATTGGTTTCCCAAGAGGAAGAGGCCCTAAGTCCCAATATTATTTCTGTTAAGATACAGGTTCAATTGTATATTAACTGTAGAATTAGACTAAATATGTAATTAGATTAGTGCCAAGGGTCATAGTGTAATTGTGTCTCTATTGTACATATATATTGATCGCAATGAGAAAATATATCCTAAGGCTAACTATTATTTTACATGGTATCAGAGCGTCGATCACCGCCATTGTCTGTGATCGATCAAACAGTGTCCTCGTGCTTGGTATGAGCGGTTTCACTTTGTTGATTTACAGATTGGTTTCCACCCTAGTATGCATGATTCTACTTTTTTAATCCGTTTGTATTCTACGGGGCTAGTTCTTCTTCTGTTATATGTAGATGACGGGTTCTGATTCTGCTGCCATTAGTGAGGTGATGTCTCATTTATTTCATGAGTTTTAGATGCAGGATTCAGTTTCTCTCCGTTATTTTCTGGGTATCGAGATAGCCTCATCTCCAAAGAGTTATCTCTTATCAGACCAAATATGCAACTGATGTTTTCCATCATGCCAATCTCACTAATGACAAGCTTGTTGACACTTCTATCGAATTGCATGCCAAGTTTTCTACCAATGGTGTTGTTCTTGATGATCCAACTAAGTATCGAGAATTGGTTGGCTTCTTGGTTATCTTACTGTTATTTACCTTGATATTGCTTATGCCGCCCATATTATCAGTCAGTTTGTTTCTCTCCTTCTACACATTGGGTTGCCTTCCTCCGTATTTTGCGGTTTGTTCAGTATACTATATATGAGTATTTACTGCTCTCTTCTCTTCAAGTTTGACTCTTCGGGCGTATGCTTACTGTTAAGATATGGGCCATGTGTAGATTAGTTGTGTACTTAGTACTTAACTTAGTGTTAGAGGGTTGTAGTGTAATTATGCCCCTATTGTACTTATATATTGATTGCAATGAAACGTAAACCCTAACTTTGGAGATCCCAAAACTTTACATGGTATTAGAGCTTCGATCCCTTTCTCTTTGATTGAACGATTTTCTCTGTTGAGTTTTCTCACCCTCATTGTAAACCCTAAAATATGAGTTTTCTCAGCCGTCAACCCCCACAACAGTTCTAAACCCTAGATCTGAGTTTTCCTCAGCCATATATACTAAACCCTACCGCAGCCGTTCGCCCACATTGTTGCCACCGCCAGTCTTCTTTTTCCTAGCTGCTGTGTTTGTGTGGTATTGGCTGGTTTGTCTTTGTGGCCAGCACTGTTTTGTGACTGTTGGTTTTTGTGTTCGTTGTTCTCTATGTGTGAGAGTGGCTGATCTTTGCTTATTTTTTTGGTTCGTTAGTTGGTTCAAGTATCTTTAATCCGTTTTAATTCGTTTTACCTATGGCTGAAGATTCGAAAATTGTTGTTAGTGGTCCAAGTGTGAAAGATGATTCGAGCCATGTGGGAACTCTTGATACTACTACCCTGGATATTTGCCTTATTAAGTTGGATGGTATCAACTATCTGATTTGGTCTCGCACGTTTACCTTGGCCACTGAAGCCCGATGTATGTCTAAATTCATTGAGGGTCCGGTTCTTAAACCAACGATCCCTGCTGACTTGAAACAGTTTAAGTCCCAAAAATCCTTAGTCATGATCTGGTTGTTTAATTCTATTCGCCATACCTTCCTGCTTCTTGAGACTCCGTATGCAATTTGGATTACTGTAGCCTGTACATATTCTCAGCAGGGAAATGATGCTCAGTGCTTTGAGTTGAGAAAGAGACTTCGTACATTGGACCAACATCATCGGTCGGTCGCTGAGTATTATGCCAATTTGAGTCGTTACTGGTAGGAGTTTGATTATAATTAGGGATTTAGGCTATATGCACTGAAGATACTATTAAATGGATCCAGTGACTGGATAAAGAACGTGTTTATGATTTTCTGGCTGGCCTTGATATGAAGTATGATCATATAGGGTGTAGATGTCGGACCGTGTTCCGTTTCCATCCTTGGGTGAGGCCTATGTCATAGTTCAGCAAGAAGAAAGTCGTCGGGGTGCTATGTTGTATACTCCTACTCGTACTCGTTTTGCCTTAGTGCTAGCAGTGGTGTTACTGGTTGTGCCTCTCTGATGTGATTACTGCGACAATATCAGACATACCAGGGATTTTTGTTAGAAGTTACATGGTCGCCCTTCTCGTGGCAAGGGAGGTAGCCGTGGTGGTCATGGTTATGCGCGTTCTCTGGCTCAAACTCATGTCTCGAAGTCTACAGTTTCTACTTTTGCTGACTCTGGGATTCAGTTCGATACTAATCCTACTGGTGATTTTTCTCAGGGGGAGATGCAAGCTCTCAGGCGCGTTATGGCTCGGGCTGATTATCCATCTACTCCTGATTCTATTTTCACGGCTTCTCCTCCCACTGAGTATGCTCACACAGATATCTCAGCTAGTGCTTTTACTGTCTCTTTTGGTATTTCTTGGATTATCGACTTCGGTGCATCTGACATATGACAGGTTATTCGTCTCTTTTTTATTCTTACTTTACTTGTTCTGATCAGGATAAGGTCAGAATAGTCGATGGATCTCTCTCCGCTATTTCAGGGAAGAGCTCCTTTAGCTATTCTTTCTCTTTCTTCCGTTCTATATATTCCCAATTTTGCTACTAATCTGCTCTTTGTCAGTAGTTTTACTCGTTCTACAAATTATTTTGTGACATTCTTTCCTTCTTATTGAGTTTTTCAGGAACTGGATACGAGAAAGGTGATTGGCAGTGGTACAACACATGATGGTCTCCATTTCTTGGAATCTGCACCTCCACCATCTTTGTCCTATGACTAGGTCCTACACGCAGATAGTATTTCCTTCACCTTTTTTTTGGCATTTTAGAGAAAAAAATTTCTCATTTGACTAAATCTTGTCCTAGTAGTCAGTTTTTTTGTGAAGCTTGTGAACTTGGGATACATAAATGCTCTTTTTATGCTCCTATAAATAAAAGAAGTGCCGCTCCTTTTATAGTTATTCATTTTGATGTTTGGAGCCATTCTCTTGTTATCTCTCTTAAAGGTTTTCGTTGGTTTGTCACATTTATTGATTGTTGTTCTCGTGTGACTTGGGTGTATCTCCTCAAGTCCAAAAGTGAGATATTTTCTTATTTCACGTCGTTTCATCGATGGGGCGCACAGAATTTGAAACTAACATTAAAAATTTTCACAGTGATAATGGCACCGAGTATGTTGATCGGGCCTTTCGGGCCTATTTGGATGATCATAGTATTGTCTTTCAGACGACTTGTGTTGACACCCCACAACAAAATGGAGTTGCTAAACGCAAGAACTGTCATCTTGCTGAAGTTGCTCGTTCCTTCTACTCACCATGCATCTTGCCAAATATTTTTGGGGAGAAGCAGTTTTGACCGCTGCTTATCTTATTAACCGTTTATCTTCTAATATTCTCCACTTTAAAACCCCTATTGCGTCTCTCCCTCATGTGTCTGTTTTGTCCATGCTTCCCACCCTGTGGGTGGCAAGCTGGGTCCTAAAGCTCATAAGTGTCTTTGTTGGGTACTCGCCTACCTAGAAGGGATATAAGTGTTACGATCCTCACTTTGAAATTTTTTGTCATTATGGATGTTACCTTTTAGGAGACTGAGTCCTTTTACTCTTTTCCACTCCATCTATTTAGGTGGAGTCATCATCTACTAGGGAGTAAGAGATTTTTTTACCATCTCCTAGTGAGGGGGAGAAGGAGATACCCACAGGCAGGTAAGAACACTGGCGAACAGGTTGGGCATGAACAATAGCTTGGCAAGCCAGCTGTATAGCAGACGTATAAGAGAAAAGACAAATCTTCATATGTGATGCCATTTTGCCAATCACCAATGCCAGTTCCAATTCCAGACTCTACTGCTGATTTATCGGGTAATGAATCTTTTTTTGAACTATCCTTTCTTGAGTCAAGTGATTTTAATATTCCTGTTGCTCTCCGGAAAGGCGTTCGACAATGTACCCAACATCCCATTTCTCAGTGTCTCATATGATCATTGTCTCCTTCATATCATGCTTTTGTTTCCTCTCTTTCTTCTATATCTATTTCACAGAATTGACAGGATGCGATTAGGATATCTAAGTGGAAGGAAGCTATGGGAGAGGAGATGACAACTTTGAAGAAGAATGGCACTTGAAAATTAGTGTCTCTTCTAGGAGGAAAGCAACCAGTAGGCTGTAAATGGGTATTCATTGTTGAACAGAATGCAGATGGGACAGTTGGTAGATATAAGGCGAGACTAGTAGCTAAGGGTTTTACTCAAACTTATGGGATTGACTACAAATAGACCTTTGCTCCGGTAGCAAAAATGAATTTTGTACGGGCTCTACTCTCTTGTGTTGCAAATCTGAATTGGCCTCTTCTACAGTTTGACGTGAAAAATGCTTTACTCCATGGTAATTTAGAAGAGGAAGTCTATATAGCGATACTCCTGGATTTTTTCTCGACTACAAGTGAAGGAAAAGTGTGTAGATTGATAAAGGCCTTGTATGGATTGAACCAATCACCAAGAGCTTGGTTTGATAGGTTTTTGAAGGCATGTTGAGATTTAGATACCAGTATGAGCCATGCTGATCATACTATGTTTATCAAAGGAAGTGGTGGCAAGATTGCTATCCTTATTATTTATGTTGATGATATGATAATGACAGGCAATGACGTGGATGGGATTTTTGACCTTAAAGCTCAATTGGCTCAAGAATTCGTGATCAATGATATTGGATCAATGAAATACTTTTTTGGGATGGAAGTGACGAGTTCTGACAAAGGCATTTTCATCTCTCAACGGAAGTATATTCTTGATTTGTTAGAGAAAACAGATATGCTAGGTTGTAAACCTATAGATTTTCCTATTGAGGCTAATCATTATCTTAGTGGCAATGCGGGCGAACGTACTGACAAAGAGCGATATCAGAAACTTGTGGGTCGTCTGATTTATTTAGCTCACACTATATCGGATATTTCATATGTTGTGGGGGTTTTTGGTCAGTTTATGCATGATCCACGTACTACACATATGAATGTTGTTTATCGTATCTTGAGATATCTCATGTCATCTCCAGGAAAGGAGATTTTGTTCCCTTGCCATGGTCATTTGCATCTGGAGATATTTACAAATGCGGACTGGGCAAGGCCCGAGATGACAGATGCTCTACCTCCGGCTACTATGCTTTTATTGGAGGAAACTTGGTTGTCTGGCAAAGTAAGAAGCAGTTAGTGGTTGCTCGATCCAGCTCAAAAGCCGAGTATAAAGCCATGGCTCATGGGGCTTGTGAATTCTTGTGGCTCCACACCTTGTTACATGATTTGGGATTGGAGATGATGGACTGATAAAACTCTACTATGACAATAAAGGAGCCATAAACATTGCTCATAATCCTGTTCAACATGACAGAACAAAGCATATAGAGATTGACAGGCACTTCATCAAGGAGAAGCTGAGCATGGGTTTGATATGCATGCCTTTTATGCGGTCTGAAGATCAACTAGCGGATATATACAAAAAAGGCTTTGGCAGAAAGATGTTTCATTCCATTATGGCCAAGTTGGGCTTGATTGATATTTTCGCACTGACTTGATGAGGAGTGTTAAGATATGTGCCCATGTGTAGATTAGTTGTGTACTTAGTAATTAATTTAGTATAAAGGGTTGTAGTGATTGCAATGAAACGTAAGCCCTAACTTTGGGGATTGCAAAATTTTACACTCACACTGATTGGATTGGTGAAGTCATTGATCGAAAATCCACTTTGGGCTTTTGTGTGTTTCTTGGCGATTCTCTCATCTCCTAGAAAAGCAAGAAACAGTCTATTATTGTTTGCTCCACTGCTGAAGTTGATATCGGGATATGTCTTAGGCGACTGCGAAACTTCTTTGGCTTCGTTGGATTTTGTCTTACATGGGTGTTTCTCTTGCCTCTCCCACACCTCTTTACCGTGACAAGAGTGCTATTCAGATAACCTATAATTCTTTTTTTCATGAGTGTACAAAGCATATTGGGATTAATTGCCATTTCATCCATCAACATCTCCAGTCCGGCACCATTGATCTTTCTTTTGTTTCGTCCTCGCTTCAGTTGGCTGATTTCTTTACTAAGACTCACACGGTTGCTCAGTTTCGTTTTATCATTGGCAAACTCACGATACTCTCTGCCCTCGCATCTTGAGTTTTTTTTGTTTTTTGGGGGATAGAGTAGAAATATTGTTCTTTATTTTCTTGTTTATTTATTCTTTAAGGGTAATGTAGTCTTTTTCTCTCATTAGGGTTACTAGGATTAGCCTATATAACCGTGTTAGCATTGTACCATTAACATTATTGATTGGAATAGAACACTTCGCTCTTCTTCCATCTATCATATACAACCTCATGATTCATTGTATTGTTCTACCTTTTTTCATCTAGTAATAAGCAGATACATTCTTGGCTTCTCTCTTTTGTGTAAGTTGTTTGTTAGGGTATTGGGTTCAAGTCTATTTTCAATCTTTTTTCAATCTTTTCTCTCATCTTTCTACTTTCTCTATTTGATTGTATTTGGCCTCCTAGACACTTTTTCGTCTTGTTGCTAAGGCAAAAAGAAAGACACGCATCAAGTGGGCCTAATCGTACGAATGACTATTTTTTCATAAAGGAAAGAAATGTTGTTTGGGGTTATAAATCTTTTCATGCTGAGATTTCCCTTCAGATGTTTCCTTTCCAAAGCCTTAAGAGTGACTTATTTCATGTGATTTCTTTTGGGGCCAATTATTTTCTCAAGATGCATGTGAGTGATTGTTGGCTAAAATCAGCTGTGAGACATAAGGCATTTTTAGATTGCAGGGAACCTTAGTGTTCAAAGCATTATGTCTTCCTTCTTACTGGGGCTTCCCTAAGGTTTGGAAAATAGCTATCAGTCTAGAAAGGCAAAAGCCTTTTCCATTTTTGGTGAACTTACCCTCATTTAGAGAGAGAAGAAGAATCACATTGACGTGGGATAGTGTATGGAATGCTTCCAAACCCATTGATTGAAGTGAGTAGCTTTAAGCTTTTGAAATTCTAATTCACGAAGAGAGGCAGCCTCAAGCAATAGATTTGAGGTTTCTATACCTTTGCAGGCTTTCTTAGCATAGGGAACCTATTATAGCAGTCCAATTTTTTTGGAAAGCCTCCTTCATTCCAGTCCTCTTCGCAGTTGATGCTAGGAAAGAGCATGACGATGCTTTCGGTGGAAGACAGGAATGGCATGTTACATTGTGGGTCAGGGGACCCAAAGCTATGTTGGAAAGGCATTCAATCATTGAGAGTGCCTTACAAACTTCTTGTTTGGTCAGTTACTGGACTCAATGGTCAGATTGGTACCTTTGCGCAACAGGATTAATTGCTCATAATTTCTTTTGCATGTGCGAAGCCGTAAAGATTATGCAAAGCATATTATTGCATTGTTCTTTGTAGGTAGTCTGGCATCTGCTATGAGTTCATTGGATCATGCCAGGAATGACTGGCTAAGGACTAGCTAGGATGATTCCTGGAATGACTAGCCAGTTGCTTGCGAGTTGGAAGAACCTGTGCTCCTCTGGGAGTCATTTATTTCCTAGATAATGGTTCAAAACTCATTCTTCACTGGTCAATTATTTTTCAGGTACTCTTCTAAATGTTTGATGTATCAGTATGGGTACTCGACCCTTGGATGAAGGTGTGGGAAATGTGTCCAACCTATGTGGGTGGTTGGACATCCACCTAGCTAGTACGTTCAGCATTTGGAGTTTATCATATAACCATTCATGAAACTCGTATACTCTTGAAAAATCCCATCGCACCCTAGAAAATGAAGTGAAGATATAGTGAAATACAAATATATTGATGTATCCACGTGCCCTTGGCTTAAAAATTTGATGATTCAACACTTGGATGCATACACGCACCCAACACCCAGTTCATGTAACATAGGTGATCAAGTTGATTAGCTCTTTGTTTTAGAACCGTTCATGATTAGTTTCTGTCTTCCTTGTGTATGTGCAGATGCCTGCTACTATTGAGGAGTTGGAGGTTGCTATCGAAGATACTGTTGCTCAAGCTAATTCTATATTTTTCCTAAACCACAACATTCTGGAAGAATATGAAAGCCGTAGGAAAAAGGTAAATTGTACCTTTTTGTTGCTTTTTAGTTCTTATTTGTTTGCTGTGTTGCTTCATTTATGATTTGTTGTTTCCCAGATAGAAGAACTTTCGAAGAAACAGGAAATAGATGAGAAGGAATTTCGTACGCAATTAGATGAAATAAATGCTTTAAAGGTGAGGGAGGTTTGCCGTCCGTCCTGCGTTTGATAATTCTATACTTCTAGTTAAGGATACCAGTCAATCAGATTGCCTGTAGGATATCTGATTTTACCATTCCTGTAGGAAAGTTGGCTTCCAACCTTGAGAAGCCTTGTTGCTCAGATAAACGAGACGTTCAGCCATAATTTCCAAGAGATGGCCGTTGCAGGAGAAGTTTCATTAGGTACTTACAATAATATCTTCAAGAAGACATTGGTTGCATCGTGTTTTTCCACAACTTCCTATTCTAATTAGCAGTTTCTTCTCAGATGAGCATGACATGGACTTCGATAAATATGGGGTACATATAAAAGTGAAGTTCAGGTAACTTGCAGTTTTTTATACTTCTTTTAGTTCCTGTCCAACTGAATTGGCTTTTGTGTCTGAGACATCTTTGATTTCTTTAAAAATTATGCCTTTCACCTGAACATGGTGGTGGGCCACTGTGCAGTTGTTTCAATTCATCCCAAGCTTCACAGTTTAGCACAGTAACAACCTTTTCTGATACAGGATATCGCTGCATATATCTGATTTGACCCTCCCCAGACCTTGCATTGGCAGAACTTTTCCTATGAACTTGCTAATATTTGTATATTAACAACTTCAAACATTACATATTAAGAAGTGAAAGAAAAGGGACAAACAAGCTTGATTGGAACTGACTCTTCCCGCTTGAGTTTGACTTCGGGGAAATCATGAGGCCAATCAAACCTAATATTATCTTGAAACCATTAGCATGGAACGTTTAGTTGAAGAACACATATGATGCTTGGTTTATCCATTGCTTAAAATGTCAAATTGTCCATCATCTCTTGTTGCAAGTACAAATAGGAGGACCAAGCAGAAATGAAAGAGTGGTCTTAGTAGCTAATAAAACTTTAATTTAATTTTATCATTTGGTTGTTGATAAGTTCTTGTACCAAGAGGCAGAAAGTTGAGTTCTTCTACCTGTTTTTCTTTCTTTTTTCTGGAGGTAAAGTTATCAATCATGGATCAGAGATTGCCTACCCTCTGTGAACATTAGTACCATGCACATTTGGGAAGGGGCAAATGTGTTCACCCATGGATTTGGATTTTGGAAGCCATGCTATTAACGGCGTAGGATGGGATAGAGGAAAGAAATGAGAAAAGAAAGAGAGAACCTATGCATCCACAATATGTTGGTTTTTTTTTTGTAAACTTTAATCCTTCCTTCCATTCTATGTTTCACTGCTTATTATTGTAGTTAAAAGGGTCATTGTTTATGCCCATACAACATAGGAATGTGTTCGGGTAGTATTTTTTCATACATGATTACACGTGTTGGTTTTGATCCTATTTTGCTAGTACTCATTTTCATTTACTTTGCTTCACAACCAACCACTGATTTGGATGTTGTCCAGTACAATTTACCTGTAGCGGAAATGGTTGTTTCCCAATAGTGTTAAAAGGTTTCAAGCCTAAAAGAGTTATATTTGTAGTGTGACTTTAAATTTCTCATTCTTTTTGTGGTATTGGAAAGGTCCCTTGAAAAGCGGAGAAAGTGAGTCATCTTTCACTTATATACTCGAAGGATGCGCATGAAGGAATTAGCAGAGTAGGAAACTTACAAGGGTCATTACCCAATCGTGAAGTCTCTGATAACTCGATACATTGAGCCTTTACCTAAAACGGTGCCCAATATGCTTTGACCGCACTTTAATACTGTTTTTCATTTTGTTAAAATATCTAAAAAGCAAGTTTTTCTTATGTTTCTATGCAAAGGTGATTTTTAATGTTTTTATCTTCCTTAAAAAAGGAACTTCACTTTTACCTTCAAAATTGGTGAATCTTGCTGTCTTCAATTTGAAATAGTTAACTGTGCTTTATGAACAGTCACAGTTTCCATTACAATCCAAGGCACTCCAGTTGTAGTTGGAGTAATTTTTTATACATGTAGCTGGGTCCATGTAATTTTGCTGGTTCAAGTTGAGGGCCTTTTCAATCTTGTTATTTTGATACCTGTAGATTTAAGAATGTTGATGCATGAACTATCTTGTAAGACAAAACTACAACCAGTTTGATGGAGACATGCTTCATCCACTGCTTTGCGTTGATAGATGAGGTGTGTGATACAAACATTTCCTCCTTGGTGCCAGTGCTGAAATATGGTGTTGCTAGTGAGGTTGATGTCGGGGTAATGTTGATGATGCTGGACCTGATGTAGTAGAGGTGGTGATGAAAGTTTTAGTATTGGAAATTGTGATGGTATGGCTACACACCAAGTTGCTGTGCTTGCTAGTGGTGGTAGTGCTGTGGTCTGTAGGAGGACGCGGTAACAAGTGGCAGAGGCCGTAGCATTGCTTGATTGTTTTTTTAAACCCATGACAAAATACAGTTGAGTTTTATGGATTTTGTTGATAATGTCTGATCTGGACATAATTAATTAATTTGAAGGAAACAATCCGGACAAGATTTTTGTTGCAGCTTGAAAACAAAAAATCTTCCATTGTGTTAGTTCTATTTGTTATATTTTCAGGCACTAATGATTTTTTCTTTTAAAAAAATGAATGTTTATCTGTTGCATACTTCTTTCACCTATTTCAAATTTCTCTTTATTTTGCATCTTTTTTAGATGCGGCTTAGCTGGTGTTGGCAATATATTTGTTAAGGAAATTAGTCAAAAAGTATAGAGAGAAAAGCTAGGACCTTCACATGGTTTTCATAGACTTAAAAAGGCATATGATAAGATGCACAGAGACATTATACAGTGGGTCTTGGAGAGAAAGAGTTGGACAAAAGGGTATATCGATGTGGTTAAGGATACGTATGGAGGTGCTATTAGATCTCCAGTAGGAGGAACACCTGGATTGTCAATCATAGTAGGATTGCATGAAGGGTTCGCTTTGTACCCTTACCTTTTTGCCTTAGTTATGGATGAAATGACTAGACATGTGCAAGATGCTATCTCATGGTACATGTTATTTGCGGATGATTTTGTCCTAGTAGATGAAACTGCAAGGGTCCCTAAGCCTAATTTAGAAACTTGAAGAGAAGCATTGGAGTCAAAAGGGTTCAGGATCAGTATGAGTAAAACGGATAGACTGGAATGTAAGTGTAGTAGTAGTTAAAATATTAGTGTTGTCAAAGTGACTACAAAATACGTAATTATCAAGAAGCGTGCATTCTAAGTATCTTGGTTGAATTGTTAGTAAGGAATGAGAGATTACGGCTGATGTAACACATAGAGTACAAGTTGGATAGACCCAGCGGCGGAGTGCTTCGGGAGTGCTTTGCGATCCCACAAAGTTGAAGGGAAAAGTTTACCATACTTCTATAAGGCCAGCCATGTTATACGGTACAAAGTGTTGGGCCACACTAACAAATAGCATGCCAGTAAGATAAATGTACCTAAAATGAGAATATTAGGATGAATGTATACCAAGACTTTGCAAGATAGAGTTATAAAAAACGACATTAGCGGTATGGTAAGGGTAAGCACCAACAGAAGATAAGATGAAAGAAAATAAGCACCAATAGAAGATATGATAAAAGAAAATAGATTAAGGTGATTTGGACATGTCTTCGGAGGTCAGTTGATGCGGTAGGTAGGAGGAGTGATATGGTTACACTAGAGGGTAGCACTAAGGGGAGTGTAGACCAGTATTGACTTTAGAAGAGGTAGTTCGAAAGGAAAGCAGGGGCGGACCCAGGAATTGAACCTGGGGGTGTCATTATCAAAATAAATAATTAATTAAGAATAAAATTTATATTCAATAATTAAAAAATATTAAGTGTTCAAATTTAATTAACCAAATTGAAAGAATTTGACAAAGCAAAAGGACTATGGGGTGTCACAGTGCTATGCGATGAGCTTTTGATTACTCTTAAATCTTAAATTTTTTTTTTTTTTTAAGTGGAGTTATATTGGGGGTGTCACCTGACACCTTCCCCCCCTTAGTAGGTACGCCCCTAGAAAGGATCTAGGTTTATAGATAACACGGGCACACAATGTACTCGTCAAATCTCATTGGAGAAAATATTCATGTAGCCGACCCTAGTTAATTGGAATGTAAGGCTTGGTTTGGTTTGGTTTGGTTTGGCTTAGCTGGTATCAAAGCAGTAAATGCTAGTTCAAACGCTTGGTGGTGTTCAGTTATTCCTACAATCAAGAAATTCAACTGTGCTTTCAGCGAAAGATTTATCTTTGACTTTCACTTATCGGGTGTATGTTCTGTTTTGTTTTGTTCAGACGTTGTTGAGATAATTACATTAACTGGCCAGATTCGTTGTGCGACTATAATCTTATTCGTTGACGAAGACATTTTAATTGTTCTCTCCTTTGTACTGTCAAGTTATGCTCAAGACGCTTCTACCAAGCTTGGTTTGTGATATTGTTTGGTTTCACACTGATCATCAGGCAAGCAGGACAACTTCAAGTACTCAGTGCCCACCATCAGTCTGGAGGGGTACTGTATCATACCTTATTGATTTGCTTTTAACTGGTTTTCATTGTGACTGCTATATCTTACCATAATTGTAATTTTTCTCTTCCTAGGAGCGTTCAGTTTCAACCATTCTTTATCTTGTTTCTCTGCAAGACCTTACAAACTGCCCATTTAGGGTGGTGGATGAGATAAATCAAGGTCAGGATTTATAATGTTAGAGCTCCTTGTTGTAACATCTTTACATGGCTCTTTTTCTTCTTTGTTTTTGTCAGGAATGGATCCCATAAATGAAAGAAAGATGTTTCAGCAATTAGTCAGAGCTGCCAGCCAATCCAATACACCACAGTAAGAACAATAATACAATAGATTTTGTGTTTTATTTGGTTTTTCAAGCTTTTTGCATCATTCAGTGGCTGACCATGCAAATTCTGAAGATAAAAATGAAATGTCATTGATGTCTATAATCATGTCATATTAAGCACTTACAGCAACGACGACAATAATACTAGTTGCGGCAACTGTAATGGTGTCCATGATGTTGATGACTTGTTGCTAAAGTGCATGCACTTCATATCTAACCCTTTTTAGGAGGAATATTTGCACTATACCATGTTCCATCAAGTTCTGATGTAGCTGAACAATGAATGGCATCTTGTAAGTTTAACTGAGGGAAAAATATGAGCCAGCAAGCTCAAATTATGCATGACATCCTTTTCTTTGGATTGATATAAGAGGTTGGACATAAATAAATTTTAAAGTGTCGGAGCCAACAAAAATAACTTATTTTGGACACTCCTAGAAACAATAGGAGTTTAGTTTGATAAGTGACGTCCACCACACGTCACGTATAAGTAAGCATCATATGTTTATAGCTACCTTTTCAAAAAAAATAGTTGAACTGTAGACAGCGTGTACTCCGTAGTTGAACTGTAAACAATAGGTGTCCATCAAGTTCTGATATAGCTCTTTTATATGTACTCCATAGTTCAGAAGGCTTAAGTTCTGATGGAGCATCTTTCTAACATTTTCAACTAAAATCATCCATTGTTTTAGTTTATATTTATATATCAACCTTATATCAAAAAATGGGGCCCTATATTTTGACAAAATATTGGAGGCCCTAGGCGGCTCGCATTTATATCCCTCAGGGCCACCCCTGCTTTGGGCGAATTTCAAGGACCTCTCCTGAGGCTTGGGATAAATACAATAAATCCCTGGCTTTGGTGTATTAAGCCTACCTCCATTCCCTGTTAAAACTACTAACATGGTAATTTGTTTTCAAAAAAAAGTACAGAACAATTAGCCTTACCGAAGTTTAACACCAAGAAAAGAATAATAATAATAATTTACTGAATCACCCTCTTCATCTAACTTCCTAGTCTTCCCTGTCAGACCACCATCTGTCTTTCACCTCCAAAACCAGCCACCACCACTGCCACAGACTACAATGGCCACCACCGTCACAGTCCACAATGGGTGCCATGGCCACCACACGGACACAACAGCAGTGCTCAGAATCTCAGAATCTCTCTCTCTCTCTCTCTCTCTCTCTCTCTCTCTGCCACAAAATTGTGGTCCACCCTTTGCGGAAACATTAGTAAGGGATAAGCTCTTTCTGACACAATCATCATCAGAGCATCGTTGAGTAGACGCATGAGGATCAGGGATTTTAATTTATGCTTATGTCTGTTTGTTGTCCTCTTTTTTCAAGGAAAGAAGAAAAATCATGTTAGTGAGACATGTAATGCTGAGGATAACCCTAAATCTTTTAGCGAAAATGTCCACAGCACTGGTAAACTGTGCTGCTTTTATTAAGAAAATGTTAACGATGACTGGGTAACTTTCTTTTTTCTGGCACGATTGCACAGATGTTTCTTACTTACACCAAAGCTGTTGCCGAATCTGGAATACAGCGAGGCATGTAGCATTCTGACAGTAATGAACGGTCCCTGGATTGAGCATCCGTCTAAAGGTTGAATGCTAATCCATGCTCAACCTATTCTTATTCCATTCCAATTTCATGGTACTCATTCGCTTGCATTTCTGTTTGTGTTTGATGTAGTGTGGAGTAGGGGAGAGTGCTGGGGATCTGTTATGGGGTTATCAGGTGCAAGTCCATGTTGAAGACCCCTCATGTTTTTGCTAGCTAAATATAATAGTGGCCAATAACTTTCTTTGCATAATCAATCGAAAGAGAAAATGTGACTTAGGGCTCACTTAGTTACATTATACTTTTTTATCCTTTTGGTAATTTATGCTTTGCTATCAAGTGTTACCAAATCATTTAAATGAGACATATTTTGTTCTCGATAACTTTTGTGGCCAGTATACTCCTTCCAAACACTTATTAATTGGTACTGACTGGTGTGGCCTTCTTCTATGGAGATCGAGGACTTGAAACTGAAACAAACTAAGACTTCATCTCAGAATCTTCCATCATATGTAATGCTGTGCTGCCTTACAGTTCATCCCTTATCTTACCTTGATCCCTGGACTAAAAAGTTTCAAACTAAGATCCATGCTATATCTGATTTTATCTCAAAGAGGTCAAATGCTGCCTTTCCCCGTCTAGAACAATTTTGGTACGGGAGCGGTCCTTTGTGGTTGCAACTTGGAAGTGCTTCCATTTGAATCTGATCAGCATGCATAAGCCATCACAAGTACAGGTGACCTACTACATAACCGAGTTTGAGTTTTTTAGGGCCCTGGCTCAGCCCGGTTGAATCTCTGAGTGCTCAAGCTCAATCGAGCCACAAATCTCAGGCTCGGCTTGAATTTGGAAGAAGTTTTGATGGTTCAGTTGCGTATGACGCAAGCTGCTATTAGCGTGTTATATAAGCTTTATTTTGTGTGTTAGCAGCCAATGTGGGATAAGGAATTGGGGGATGCTGTAGCACGTGGAGGTGCTACAGTGTTGTAGTGAGGTCATTCGGCCATTCATCTCGGCAACAGAGGATTCCGATTCAAATTAAACTATTCGCGCGAATAGATAACTATTCTCGTGAATAAATATTGAATTGAATCTGAGTTGTCTGTTGTTGAGATGGACGCCAAATGACTACACTACACCCCTGTAGTGCCTCCCTGTACTACAGGAACCGCGGATCCGTGGGATAAGGGGAAAATTGTAGTTTACCTTAATGTTTGTGTTTTTTTTTTTTTTAAAGCTAATTTGTAAGATAGAGAAATTATGTATTGCCCAATGGGACTCCCTCGCCTACACCACATGTGATTCCATCTTAAAGTATATTTATGAAATTGGTTAGGAAATTCTGTGTTCGGTTGAGTGTTTCTGAAACGATTTTTGGGAAAAAAGCTCTGAAATGCTGTTTGGTGTAAGTGTTTCAGAAAAAATTTAACTCTTCGGCATTTCCGAAGTGCTCTCTTTCTCTCTCTTCTTTTATAGAGAAATGAAATTGTTTAGGAAAAAAAGAAAAGTGTTTGGAAAAAAAATTCTCAAACAAGTTTCCAAAACATTTTCAGAAAATTTTCAGAAAATATTTTGGAAACTTCTAAACGAACACAGCAATTGGACTTCGTGTAAATTAAATTTTCTTTCCTAAAAGATTTTAGATGATATATACATGGCATTATTTGGATCTAAAATGAGAAGAATATTTCCTTTTATACTTCATGATCTAATTTTTGGAGGAAAAAGTTATTTACGTGTAGTTCACTTTTAACGACAAAGCAGCACGCTTTTATGACTCGTCACCCGGGGTAGTGCATTGCGACCTTTATTCTCTATGCATGAAAACATTGGGCACGTTTGATACCCAGATTAAGAACCTTTGGACGAAATTATTTAATTTTAATTCAGTTTAAGCCGTTATTTGATTATAAAACAATTCTATCTAAGGAATATTATTATTTCTAGATGATAAAACACAACTCAGTCAATTAATATATCATGAAACACTAATTATAATTTGATTGGTTGTTTTGACTCCAAAAGAAGTAACCAAGTTTGTCTTCCTTTTACTAAGTGTGTGGTGGTCATGTGATCATTGATTTTGACTTTTTCTCAAAATTGGTCTTTTCTATAAAATGATGATTAAGAAAAGGTAATAATGCAAATGTACGCTACACAGCCGCTTGGGTCATTGGCGGGTCACACATACGTGATGGGACAAACCTGTAATTCATTAATAATTAGGTAAATTGTGCTGACTTTGCCTAAAGTTTTTAACAATTGCAGATACTTTTTCTTACATTTTGAAAAATGCAACGCCATCTCCTACTTTATAAATTTATAGATTGTTTCCCCTCATCCGCCTTAGGCACCGTTTGGGTTAGAAATAAAAGGACAAGAATGTGCTTTTAGTATATAAATCACATATCTTGGGTTCATTGTTTTCATCGTCAAGAGAGAGAGAGAGAGAGCGTTCCACCCGGGGGGCTTATGAGATCGATCTAATCCTTCTACACCGATGATTCCACGGCTATGGTTGCACTTAGAGATGCAGTCCTCCATGGAGATTTGAACTAATACTGGCTCATATAGAGATAGAAACAGTGGCTTAGGATTTTGCTTGCAGATTAATTTATGTAACATTTTTTTAGAAAAGTGTGAGGGATTTTTTCATGGAAAAAGTGGATTTGTATTTGAAAACGTGGATTAGTATTTTCAAGAGATCAAAATTGGGTTATGATTTTAGAGAAGCACCTTGGTTTTTTCAGGTTTGTTTTCTCAAGTTTGTTCCTTTCTTAATTGTCTATTTTTAAGAAATGGGTTAGGGTTTCAATTGCAAGCGAATCTTCGTGACCTGTTTTGAGAAGAGGGTTAGGGTTTTTTCGTGTTTTGAAATCATGTAAAGTAAAATGGCCAGTTAGTGTTTTGTAATGCCTCAAAACTCGGAGACACTAAGTTAAATAGCTTTCCAAAACCCATTTGCATTTCATGAAATAAAAGTATATAAATTAAGTTTTACAGCCAAATCAAATATGAAAATTAAAGTTTGAATCCAAATAATACATTTCCAAAATAACCATTGACATGTTTACTGAACAAATCTAACTAGGTGAACCAAGGCTCGGTGAGTTTGGTGTCGATGGCGTACTCGTTGATTAGATATGCAGGTTCTTCAATCTCATCTTTCAACACTTAGCATGAAATTTCAAGAGTAGAAAATTACACCATTAGCTATGAGGCTAAATAAATAATTATACCTTAGATTTCCAATGTATGCATACGAATAAGTATGAATGATACACAGTCAACAAAAGCAAGAAGACATAAGTGCAGAAAAATTAAACAAATTAGAGTTATGTCAAAATGATAAAGTGTTTCTAAAAGCAGTCTCCAAAGTCAACTATCGAGTCCCAATCTTACATGTTAATTTAAAACAATGGTGAAAAATATCTCATCAAGTCAAGTATAATAAAATCTCTTGTATTTGTGATGCTTCTATTCGATATGATCCTGACCCCTATGTTGACCATGCTCCCAACCACCACTGTTGTTTTCAAATGTTGGTTACCATCCACCATGCTCCAAACTGTTATGCTCTTTGCCATTATGTTTTTCATACGTCGTGCCTGCTATTAAAAATATCCTACTCAATTTCTACTACACTAAGTTTTGTTTTAAAGGCACAATACAACTTATGAACATAACTTGGCTCAAGACATAGCTTAATAGATAATAAGGCTAATGACACAACTCGCCTCTTGACGCAGCTGAGCTAATGACACCTCATGGTATCGGTCATAGTTCGGCTCAAGTCATATCACGACTAATGACATCCTAAATACATGTCTCAATGGCAAGGACTAATCCACAATACCCAAGTTTCCATCAAATCCATGTTCTCGTTAAATAGTGTATAAAGGGTCCTACGTCCAAGTCGATAGTTCACTAAACCTAAGTGTTCCATTCTCAATGAGTTAAAGTTAGAGGGAACACATAAGCATGCATGCAATGTAAAAATGTTACTTAACATGTTATATGTTTGGATCAAGGTAGATAAACATGGTTGAACATTGCTCATTTGTGTCACATCCTAATAACGAAATTCAAATAACGTACATAAGGATGTCTAATCATGTTAATATATGTTATGTAAACGTGGTTCATGGTCGATAAGTTAAAGGTTATAGGTTCAAGCATTGGGCAATAATTCACTATAAAACAAATTGTCCTTGAACCTAACAATTTTTGTTGTTTGCCCGGTGCCCAATGTGACTGGTACTCGATTGAACAGAGCAACTACACTCGCTCACTCAAGAAGCCGACAAGTGATGACCGCACGGGTTGCAGCTTATCAGCATGGATATCCATTTTGTCAAAAGCCACCGAGAAGATGATGTCAGCAAAGATGTCGTCGTCAATGAGCACCTTACTTGTCTTGTAATTCTAACTACAACCATTATTATCAGGGGGTCATCATAAGGCTCTTGGACCCCCCCTTCAGCGTCTTGTTTTGAGAGAGCATCCAATCTTCTTTCTTTTGACAGTCTGCTCAACATCATGACTTCTGTTTCCCCTTATGTTCTCATTCTTCGTGAGCGTGCTCTTCTAGAAGAGTTGATCTTCCCTATTCTAGCAAATCCACCAGATATCATCCTTATTTCCCTAATTGGTTGGATGTGCTTTAACTCCAAATTTCTAGAGCGCTCTTCCTTTGTGCTCTCTTGGCCTCCTTTGCTCTTTTTGATTTTGCTGACCTGCTACAAACTAAACTAATTTCCCTCGTTGGACCAGTTCTTTGATCCACCTCTTCAAATCGAAGTAGTCTATCATGTCATGGCCGTGGTCTTGATGGAAACAACAATATTTACTCTTGTCACTCTTCTTCGAATCTGTCCTGCCTTTTGGGCCAGCGCACATTTGGGTCGTCATCTATCTTAATTATCACCTGTTCCACTGGGATGGTCAGTGGAGTGAATTGTTTGAATCTCTTGTTGGCTTTCCTCCGCTCTTCATGCCCCTTAATTGGAGGCTCTAGATTGTTCTGCTACCTAATTGGCCTTGGTTCAGGTCTTTTCTACTCACCACCTCTACGCAGCCTCTATGAGCCGCCATGACGTCCTCCACATTCATATGTTGTTGAACCCTGACCATCAGCCCAACCATTATGGATGGGGGCGTTCAAATAGGTGGCAGAAGAACTAGGTCGGCTGCAGACTATCCATGAAGGTGTAATGTTAATTTTGTCATCAACCTCGTCGACCTGCAAGGCTTTATCATTGAAGCTCTTGAGGTAATGCCGCTGAGACTCTTCCCTTCATTGCTTGAGGTTTAAAATGTAGGTGGCTAGGCGGCGAGGATGCCAACCACTGTAGAATGGTTAATGAACAGCTTTTTTAGCTACTCAAAGTTGTCGATCACCTAGACTTAAGTATTTCAAACTAGGCTAAGGCTGGGCCTTTTGGAGTAATAGAGAGAGCTCAACCCATCATTACGTCAGGGATATCGTGCAGGGCTTGAAGACCTTGTGGGTCTCCAAGTGGACCAAAAGGTCTCCCGGGCCATTGAAGAGGTCCATCATCGGCATTCTGAAACTTAGGTGAAGCGGTTGGGCCATCACCGCTTTAGTGAATGGTAGGTTGGTCCTAGGTGTTTGTCCATTGCCTGCCTTGCCTTTTCTCCTCCATCTGTCTCATGATTCATTCAAGCTTTTCATAAAGTTCTTTGATCTCCGCCCCCTGCGTTGTAGAGTTTTCAATGGGGAGCTACTCTTCCTGGTCTCCATCAGATCTCTTCTCTTTGTCCGATAGTGTGGTTGTTCACCTCTTTATCTGCCTGGCCATCAACCCCTTCACCCTTAGGCTCCTCATAAGATTCCACCATTGGCGGGTCAACAACGGGAGGAGAGGCCTTGGCACGTAGCTGCTACACCAGGGTTTCGTTTTGCTCAACCAGCATTTCCACTAGCTAGGTGAGGTTTTGCACTTACGCTTGCAATGGGTTTCGATTATAGGAAGCGACACTTTCCTATCGTCCTCCTAGGGTGGATCTAGTGTTCACCATCGTTTCAATTGCTTCAGTTAAATTTGTTTTAAAGTGAGAAAAAGTTGTTCCCACAGACAGCACCAAATTGATGGTGTTGAAAATTGGTAAGACGACTTGCACTCTTGCCCTAGCCATTGTAAGCAATTTTGGTGGCTATGGGGGGAGGGGGTGGCTATGTGGATGTACTAATTATATAACTAAAAGCGTATCTAATCGTATGGCCGGAGGTTCCCTTTAATAGGTTGGAGAAGGAGCTGACCTTAGGTGGGCTTCTGGTCACCAATCACACCTCCTTTCCATGCTAATACGAGTGACAGACCAATTCGGGCTTATCCCCAAGATATAGAGCGGTCAACAGTGCCATTTCCGGAATAGCCCAAGAAATTGAGATCGACGCATGTCGCATGGTTCTTCTGGATAAAATTGAGCAAAGCATTCTTGAGCGAATTTGACCTGTCAGTCCAATGTTTATCTAATCAATCAGTCAGTTGGTTAGCCATTTTCACGAACAAGTTCTGCTCAATCAGTCTGGTATATTAATCGACCTGCTAATCAACCTGTTGTTGATCATATCCAAACCTGCTAATCAACCTGTTTGTTCTAAATATATCAATCTAGATAATTCACAATTCTCTTGACTTATGTAGTCAATTCTTTTGTGGAGGTTAAAAATGCTTTTACTTAAATCATGTCTCCTTTCTTTGTCACTTCTTATCATTTTTCGTTGATTTCTTGAAATTCATTTTTTATATCTATGATATCACCATGATAATATTATAATAAAATACAATAACATATTTTCCATAAATACTAAAGTAAGTTGATAGTAAATTAATTGAGGTTCACAAAGTAAAATTAGTAACACGTATACTAAAAAAGAGTTAATGAAATAATACAAGGATCACAAGTGTATTTTACTAAGGCCCCGATTGGATGGAGGAGTATTTTGAAGGGGATAAGTTATGGAGGGGTGATAAGATAAAAGGGGGTGTTAGTTTTAGAGGGAGGGCCCACTTTGATGTGATGTTTATAGAGGGAGGGTAAAAAAATAGATGGTTTGGATGGAGGTTTAAAAGGGGGATAAGAGGGGTGGATAAGGAAAAAAACTGTTGCTCGTTTGGATGGGGGAAAAAAGAAGGGGGATAATTTTTGGAGGGGGTAAAAGGATCGACGTGACATGTTTAGCATGATTTGGGAGCAAAAAATGCAGGGGGATAATTTTTCACCCCTCCAAAAATAATCCCCCGGAGAGGGATAAAGGGGGATAATTTTTGGGTGGGGGGAGGTGCCCAAAAATAATCCAAAAGGGGAGGGATAAAGAGGGGAGGGGGTATTATCCAAGAATAATACCACTTCTTCCTCATTACAAATACAAAATAACCTTATCCCCCTATTTTATGCTTCATTCAAATCAAGTACTATTTTATCCCCCTTTTTTAATACTTCATCCAAACTATCTACTTTTTATTACCCCCTCTATAAATATCATATCAATGTGGGCCAACCCTTTAAAAATAATACCCCTTTTATCTTATCCCCCTCAATAACTTATCCCCCTAAAAATAGGGTCCATTTGGACTGCGGTATTTATTGTGGTATTTATTGAAATTTTTTTCGTCCTTATTTGAAATTTTTTTGTAATTTTTTGTTTTTCATCAATTTTTTTTTGATTTGTTGATTCATCTCGACAAGAGCTTTCAGAAAAGTTATCAATCATCGGTTAAATTTGAAAAAAATTCAGAAAAGACAAAAATAAATCAAAAAATAGAGTTTTTTGTACTTATTCGTCGTCTTTAGTGACTTTTTTTTAACTTTTGGACATAATTTTATACTCATTAGATTCCTTTCATCAAGACGGACTAATAAACTACAAAATATTGACATTTAAACAACAAATGCAAAAAAAAAATGAATAAAGACAAAAATAATAAATAAATAAAAACTATAGCCCAAATGGGGCCTATAATCCCTTATCCAATCAGCCCCTCAAATGACTATTTTTGAATAATTTAAGAGTTTTTTAACTTTGTTTTACCAATTAACAAAAAAAAATAACAACAAAATATAAATCAACAATAAAAAATTTAGTTAAAAAGAAAAAATATATAATTTAGCTCGCGTAAATTTAGTTAACATTAAAAAAGAGAAAAAGAGAAAAATTTAGTTAACAATAAAAAAGAGAAAAATATAATTTTAGGAGGGGGTGAAAATATAAGAGGGGGGGAAAATATAAGAGGGGGTAAGAGGGGATAAGAGGGGGTAATAGGGGATAAGAGGGGGGGGGGGGGGATAATTTTTGGAGGGGCACTTTTTTCCCATCCAAACCATGCCAAAATTAATAATAAGGGGTGATAATTTTTAGAGGGGGATATCCCCCATCCAAACGGGGCCTGAAGGTGAGTAAAAGCAGCTAAAGTAATTGTCATCATTAGATTAGATTTTCGTGATGTGTAGTGTGAAAAATATTTCTACTGTAGTTATAAAAAACTGAAAACATCCACATCAGAAAAAGGGTTTTTAAACTTCCTTCACTTTAAACTCTCTATTAAAAGGTTTTTACATCTAACATGAAATCTTGGATGGAGGAATGAATTTTGTGCTTACATATTTAACGTCAAAATTATATTTGAATAATAAATTTTTATATTATTATGCATAGTATGAATATTGCATATGTAAATGATTAAGTTTTATTTTAGAAAAGAAAAAAAAGTACGAGAATATATAATTTTTTTTTTATTTCTTATAGAGATGGCACTTTCACCCGTCCCGTCTGCCTCCAGCTCATTCCCCGTCTCGAAGGGATCAGGGATTCGGAAATTTTGTTGGGGTTCATGTAGGATTCGGGGATTAGTTTGAAAAAAAATCGACGAACGGGTAGGATTCAGATATATGTGTCTCCATCCCCAATCCTCTGAACCTCTTCGCAAAGTCCAGACATCATGTCGTGTAGATTACAGACTTTGAAAGTGATATCCTTCCCCACCCCATTCCTCGTATATTTGCCACTATGGAATTCATATAAATTATTTTACCCGCCCAAAGTCGATGTTTGGAAGTATAACGGGCGTCTTCTATCTCTAAACCATCTCCCCCTGTCTCTAAAATTTCAAACTTCCTAGGTTTCCAAGTGAAGTCGCCTCCTCCTCGCTCTGCTCTCTACCTAGGGTTCCAAGAATGGGAAAGGAATTAAAGATGATATGTACTGCAATTTGAGCTGAAGATGCGAAATAAACCAATAGAGGATGAAAGTAAAAATAAAATTCTGATCTTGTTGTCTCGTTTGTCATCCACAATTAATTTCTTTTAAATTTTTGGATCTCCATTTCCTATTTGAAAATCTTCATTCCCAGTTCACGGCAGAGGTGGAGGGTAAAATTGAAACCGTTGGGGATCGGGACAGGAATGGTGATTGGATATAGGCTCTGGTATCGGGGACGGGGACAGTGATATCTACCCCCGATCCGCCCCTTTGCCATTCCTAATTTCTTATGCGTTCAGTTCGAAGAAAAATTGTGAGACTCACGTCTCTAACATTCTTACTAAAAATAGATTTTCTCAAAACACGTCCCCTAAGAAACAAAGATTTTACAAAAATCTACATTAGTTTCTTACACAATTAAAGTGCTGATTTTTTATATTATTAAGAGATCTCAAGAAGATGTCAAATTTTGGGATGTAAAATTTTTTTATGGTCTGTGTGATCATTTGACTTATTTAAATTTGACATTCAAACTTTTTGATCTCCAACAAAAATATCAAATTGAGGTATTTGAGGCAAAAATGCATTTGTGGTTGAGAGAGAATCTCAAACAAAGATGTTAAATCCAATGTGGTAATTGAATTTTCAAAAAATGACATTAAAATTTTAACAAAAACGTCAAAAGTATTATAAAATCCTAAGTGGCAATTGAAAAAGACTATTTGATGCAAAATTTGACATCAAGTATCAAATACATTTTTGTCTCAAATACTCTAGTTTTAAATGTCTTTTTACCTCAAATACCTCAACTTGACATATTTGTTGGAGATAAAAAAATTGAATGTGAGCATCTCAAATAAAGATGTCAAATCCAATGTGGCAATTCAGTTTTTAAAAAATATTTAAAAATGGCATCAATACCTACTCTAACAAAAATGTTAAAAGTATTGTCAAATCCTATATAGCAATTAAAAAAGTTACTTGATACAAAATTTGACATCAAGTGTCAAATTATTTTTTGCCTCAAATATCTCAATTTGACATCTTTGTTGAAGATCAAAAAATTTGAATGTCAAATTGCCACACAGGGCATCGAAAAAAATTGACACTCCAAAATTTAACATCTTTCTTGAATATATTCTTTAAAAATGTCAAATTACCACGTAGACCATCAAAAAATTTGACATACCAAAATTCGACATCTTTTTTGGATATGCTCAAGGAAAAAAATATTTACCATCAAGTAACATTTTTCAATTGTTACGTAGGATTTGACTATATATTTGTTAAAATTAATTTTGATATCATTTTTTAAAAATTGAATTGCCATATTAAGAGGGTGTTTGGGAGCCTATTTTTTAGCTTTTTATTTTTGACTTTTTGGTTCTTTGGTGTTTTAAATTATGGCCAAAATGAGTTTTGAATTTAGAAGGAGTATTTGAAAAAAAATGTGCAGAATGTATTTTGCAAAAATAATAGAATGAAAAATGGGAATGAAAATATAAAAAGGAGCTCTAAACCTCATTTTGAGTTTTTAATTTTAAAGTCCAAAATAGATAATGAGTTCTCAGAATGTGGCTCCTAAACAGCAAAAATTCAAAAATGAAAATGAAAAAAATACAAAAAAAAGTGGCCAAACACCCTCTAAATTTGACATTTTTATTGGAAATGTTTTAAGTTTTTTTTAATTAAATGGTCACATGGATCCTTTTTCTTATTTTACTTCATTAAAAAACTTCATTTTATATTAATTTCTTTAGAAGTGATTTTGACTGATGATTTTGTTCCCCTAATTTGGCTGTTTGGCATATTGTATTCGCATCTAAATATCTATTGCCGTAAACATCGCTCGTCTCCCTCCAACCTCTCTATGGGGTATCTGACCTGCAGAGCCGAATCGGCAATCGCAGTCTCCGATTCCCTCTCATCCCCATCACCTTCGAACAACAAGAACCTCGACAAAGGAAAACCCATCAAGCTCCAACACTTTGAGTACAGCGACCTCGAGGCCGCCACCAATGGCTTCTCGGACCAAAAGCTCCTCGGAAAAGGCAGCCACGGCCTCGTTTACAAGGGTGTCCTCCGCGGCGGCCGACTCGTTGCTGTCAAGAAACCCTCCCGAGCCACAACCCTCTCCGCCACGAACAACGAGTCCGACAACGAGATCGAAATCCTTTCGAAATTACACAGCCCTAGACTCGTCAATTTGTTGGGATTCACACCCTACTCCGACACAAGTAACCGACTTCTAGTGGTGGAATTCATGAGTAATGGAACATTGTACGACGCCCTTCACTCGAGTCCTCGGCCGCCCAGCTGGGGAAGGAGAATTAGATTAGCTCTTCAAACAGCAAAGGCAATCGATACCCTTCATTCTTTAACCCCTCCTGTGATCCATAGAGATATAAAGTCCGCAAATCTTCTGATCGATAAGAATTTTAATGCCCGATTGGGTGATTTTGGGTTGGCCCTCCGTTGCCACATGGGCGATTATCGACTCCGATCAACTCCGCCGGCAGGTACTCAAGGAACAAAATTCTCCTTTTTGTGTTCTTTGTCGAATCTGATCGTTAAACGAAAAACTAGTTGAATAACGAAATTCAGTATTTCCAACAAAGGCGGCAGATAATATGAGGATACACGGATTCGGGAGGCTGGATTACACTTTCTTGACCTAGCTCTAACCTTGAAATTACATCGTTTTAACTTGTTACGCCAATTGTTATCAAAATGTATGAAATTAAGATGTAGTTTCGAGGATAAAGTGGATAAAATTACGTAGTTTTGCCCACACTGTATGCACGAATTGTGCATAGTTTTGCCAGCACTACACATGCACTACAGGGAGCTCCCCAAATCCAGCGAGACACATAAAAAGACATCAAAACGTTGCAAAATAACAATTTTGTCAACACCCTTGTGAAATTTATTTCGTAACAACAATTTTATACTTGTTCAGTTTTCTCTTTTGAATTACTGAATCGATTTATAATTGTGAATGTGTTTGGTTATCAGTTATTAGAAGTGATTCTAAGAACTTTCTTTGTTTTCATTCAATTTGTCTCTTTTGAAATAGTTTTCGGAAGGTTTCTAAAATGTTTTCCCTTAATGCCAAAATAACACAACAAAACAAAACTTTGCTTCTGGCAGGTACTATGGGTTATCTGGATCCTTGCTATGTGACACCCGATAATCTGAGTACTAAAACTGATGTCTTTAGCTTTGGTATCCTATTGCTGGAGATTATTAGTGGTAGGAAGGCAATTGATGTAGGGCATTCGCCGCCTTCGATTGTGGATTGGGCTATTCCGTTGATTAGGAGAGGGACTCTTTTGGGTATTTATGATCCAAGGATTGAGCCTCCGAAGGACCCTATGGTGAGAAAACAGTTGGCAGTGATAGCGGCCAAGTGCGTAAGGTCTTGTAGAGAGAGGAGGCCATCAATGCAGGAGGTTGCTGCGGGTCTTGAAACGCTGAGTAAATTGGTCCCTCTTTATTCATGGAATGGTTTTGGTAATCCATGCTTGATGGTTGAGACAGTGGGACGGCCAGTTGAATCTGTGAATACCCAGATGAATTTGACGCCAAAGCGTGTTGAAGAATGCAATTTTGATGGTAAGAGTTCTAGGGCATTGAGGAATTCGCGGAGAGTGTACTCTGATCTGGGTATTAGGAATAATTTGATAGATCTCATGGCTGGAACTGACGAGGTTAATGCGGTTGTGCCCAAACTGAAATCTGCAAATGGACGATCTAGTTTTAGAAAAGGAAGTGGAAGAAGTGTTGGTGAAGGAAGAACTCGGCTTGCTAATGACGGTAATGCTGGGAGTGTCTTCCGGTTGAGGCGAAATCAGTCAGTTGGGAAGACTTCATATGTATGTTATAGCAGAGATGATACGGCCTCACAATCTAGTTTTACTTCTGAGGCAGCTGATTGTCGCTAGTTTAAGGAAAACTCTTTAGTCCCATAAAACTTTCCAGGAAAATTTCCCAGAATTCAAAATGAATGGACTAGATTTGTATGCTTCCAAATCGCAATGAATCCTAATACTTGATTTTGAAAGAATTCGGGAATATTTTTGGGAAAAGTTTTCTGGGAGTATAGCGCTCCTTTGTTGTAAAACTCCGTTTGGAGGTTCTTTTGAGATTTCATGACAACCATGCTAAGCTCAAGCATGTGTAGGCTTGCATTCATTACAGATCACACTGATGTAGTAAAGACTACTTATGGTGTTCATTTAATTGGTTTAAACTTGTTCTTGTACTTGTTACTACTCCATCATGTGAAGTACACATTTATTATCAACTTTCCACTTTCTGTTTTGTTTTGTCATGTTAATGAATCAGAGCATTGCCAAACGCCTACATGGCTTTCTTTTCCTCTGTCTTGTTACTGCTATTTATTTGAGGCATATTTGATGGTGTACATGTTGACCTAAATATACCATCTCTCTCTCTCTCTCTCTCTCTCTCATGTATATGTATTTGTGGGAGGTGAATTTATTACTAAAGCCAAAGAAACTACATTGTTTTAAAACTATCGCCCTAGAATCACTGACTGTGAGGGGCCCTTTTAACTCACAGCAAAACATGCTGCGCATTAAAACGATAATATTTTTGCGGGCAAAATACTAATTGAATAATTTTTTGTTAGTATTTTATGCGCTAAAACGAGCGCAACAGGGTTTCCAACTCCAACTATGAGTATAGTTTCGGTTTAGGTTTAAATTATTATTTTTTAATTAAGTAATTATTGATAGATTGAAACTTTTGAGGATTTTTATTATTGATAAAAGTGATTTGCTGCAGTATTTTGAAGGGGAGTTTTTTTTTTGAAGAAGTAGCATGTGAGATTATGATGATAACGAAAATAATTGGCTGTGGATGTGTCCCTTGTACAATAGCCAAATGGGATGGGATTTGGGCCATTGAGAATGCTAATGGGCTCAAGTCATTGGGCCAAATGAAAACGAGTTATACTTGATTTTTGAATTTCATCAAAAGGGATCAAAGGGTTCAGCCTAGGCTCAAAAGTCATGACTCCATCATGCAAGTAGGATAGGATCCGAAGGCGTAGGAGTTCCATCCCCTCAACAACAGGAAATTTCACCTCCCGAACCTCCGCAGGTATAGGCATTTTGGGAGCAGAGCATGCAACAAGATTGAGCAATGGATCTTAGAAGAATTCCACTTTGAAGGGCACGACTCTTTCTGCACTGACATTTGAGTTGTCCCCAATTCATTTACATGTATGCCAATATTCTATTTATTCAATCAATCAAATAAAAATACATAATGGAAATTTATTTAATCTAACAAAATCATTTATAAATTTACAAAATTTATTTTTATTGAATTAATTTTTTTGGGTCTTTACATAATTTAACACATGTAATTCAGCACAAACAACCATATATAGCAAATAACTAGGGCATATAACAACGACTAGAAAATATAACAACTATGTTTCTTTATGTTTTTATTTTTCATACAATAACCATATATAATTCAATACAATAACCACAAAATGTAAACCATGTGTAATTGCAAACACAAACAAAAAATGGTGAAAGAGAAGGGGGAAGAAATCGCAAACAACCCAAATACTGAATTGCAAAAAATTCGCAAATACAACATACAAAAAAATTGCCCCAGATATAAGTTATGGGTTTTGTACTTCAAAGGGTTCTGTTGGATAGAGAGGGCGAACGAGAGAGGGAGTGAGACTAAAAGGGCTCTGATGTTTCTCACTTTCTCAAAGAAAGTGTGTTGTAGCCGACACCTATATATGAAATCCTTCTAAATGTATTTAGGGTTAATGTCATCCTTGTGTTTTTAGGATTAGATGGAAAATGAACGACTCATATTAAGTAAATAAACTTAGCTCGGTCGGTGTTATAAACAACACGGTCATATAAAAAATGAACCAAAAATAGTAAAATAATATTCAAAAAATTGAAACCAGCCGATCCCTTTTTAGAGTCAACGTGATTTTTCGATCAGTTGGGTTTTTAAAAATTCTCCTTAGTAGGGTAAAGTAGTCCTATAGAGGGATATGGAATTGAAACTAAAAAAATTACCAAACAGTGATATTAATTCAAAATAATTTACCATATATTTAAAGATATTTAATTGATTTTATTTTTTTCCTTTATTTTCAACCAAACAAAGAAAAGTCTTTTTTCCTTATACTCTCTCTTATTCTCTTTTAAAGTCAAACAAGAGAAAATATTTAATTTTCTTCACAATTTCTTATTAAATACTTTCCTTTTTTTCTTTTCCTTTCCGCATCTTCCAAACAAAGTCTTAAAAAAAAATCATGTTTTGAAATTACAAGAGAGTGTCTATGGTCACCATGTTTTGATAATTACATTTTTAAAAATCATGTTTTAGTAATTTCAAAACTTTGAACTACTTGAATTATTTTAAGTCAATGACACTGTTTGGATATTCAAAAGCTAAAACAAAATTGTGAGCAGTGCTAGCAATCTCCATTTTACCGCATGCACAAGAGCCGAAGCCATTTTCTCACTCCCTCTCCCCTCTCTCTCTCTCTCTCTCTCTCTCTCTCCAGACCAAAGGAGGCCTGGCCTGAAGAGGAGAGTCCTCTTTTCCTCTCTCTACTCTCTACACTCTACTCTCTACACTGTCTCTGGTCAGGTAAGGGTTTTGAGGGTTTTCCGTCGCATTTCGTTGCATTAATTCATCTGAAACTAGGGTTTTTGTTTTGGCTGTGGTGGTTGTTTTTGTACTGGCATTCAGTCAAATATATATAAATGTAGGTGTATATAAGCGCCACTAATTAGGGTTTTTACTCGGTGATGATGTCTGTTAGCTTTTTCGTTTTAATTAGCTACTTGTTTTGCATCTCTCTCTCACTTTTCTGGTTGCTTACTCGCATTTATTTAATTTCTGTGCATATGTAAGTTCTTATAGTCCGCTTTGAACTGAATTAGGGATTAGGCATTTGCTTCTGGGCGGAATTTCGTTTTTTGTTTTTATTTCATTACTCTTTAGTACATTTATTTGCGGAAGGAGGACTTTATGGTGCTATTAATTTAGTTTTTAGTGTTATTTGTTTGCATGTCAGGTTTGAGCTAAATCTAGCAGTCCTTGCGTTGCTTGGATGCGATTTGTTGTGGGAAAGGACATTAAAAGCTTGAAAACTGGTATTT
Organism: Arctostaphylos glauca; assembly: GCA_019985065.2. NCBI lineage: Eukaryota > Viridiplantae > Streptophyta > Magnoliopsida > Ericales > Ericaceae > Arctostaphylos > Arctostaphylos glauca. The sequence goes on along the minus strand of JAHSPW020000011.1, from coordinate 19,811,921 downwards.
TGGAAAATGATCTGTGTACTCTAATTAGAGCATTATGCTTCCTTTATGATAGGCTTAAAAAGCGGAAAAAGTAGGGCGTGAGGGGCATATAATGGAGTGTAGATTTTTATATATGCCAGATTGGAGTGTAGATTCTTATGTTCCATCTGGCGGGGACCATATAAATCAGCTTCGAATTTTTTGTTCATGTAACACTATGACCCTGTGCCGTACAGATTTTTTAAAATATGCCTTGTCCTTGTATATTTTTGTGCTTTTCAGACTGAAAGTGAAATCTTTATCGTAAGTTGCAACTTCTTTTGCAAAAGGGAAAAATGAAATTCACATGAAGTGAATCAGCTTGAACTAATTTTGGTACTATTTTCCCCCAAGTTCATGTAGCTTTGTTTCTCTCATTTTTTGCAGGGGCTTGAGTTTTTATAATCTTATTCAAGGTATGCTTTAACGGAGATGGAAGAAAGCCCCTCACCAACAGTTTGGGACGGGACCATAACGGGAATAAAATTTGGTTTGGCAACTCGTCAGGAAATTGTATGCATATACTCTCTTTGGCATCCTTTGTTCAGATTGCATAATTATGTTTTGGAGCAATAGCTTTCGTTTTCTTTGTTCCAAAAAATAATTCCTTGCCTTGTCTCTAACCATGAAGTTGCTAGAAGAATTCAACCAGTTAGTTGTTTTTGTCTTACTTTGAGGTCCTGTGATTGATGTAGACTCTTCCTCGAAACAAAAAATGTCCCAAAGTTAGCATTTGATTAGCGGTTCTATTAACATATCTTCGTTATAACTCTTACTGAGATTGTATGAGAAAATAAATTATTAATAGTTTTAATTGCATCATCTATACATGATTCTGAGTCTGACTGAATCTTTTGGTGTTATCCCTTCTATTTGTTGGTTAGTGCACGTCATCCAATAGTGACTTCCCTATAAGCCATGCTAGTCAGCTTACAAATCCATTCCTTGGTTTGCCGCTTGAATCTGGAAAATGTGAATCATGTGGTGCTGGAGAACCTGGAAAATGTGAAGGTATGTAAGTTTTCATGTTGTTGTTTGTTATTTCTGATTATGCTGACGAGTTCAAAACCAGGAAATGTATTTGCATGCTCTCAGCTTGTGGTATGCGTGAAGTACTGCTGAACTTTTGTTAATGTTACCTTTCAGGTCATTTCGGGTATATCGAATTACCAATTCCTATATACCATCCATCCCATGTGAGCGAACTAAAGCGGTTGCTGAGCTTATTGTGTTTAAAGTGCTTAAAGATGAAGAATAGGAAGGTACTGGATATTCTGAGCTTCTTTCAGCTTATAGGTAACTTTGTGTTAAGAACTCGAAGAATTGGCATGTTAGGGACGGACTATTTCTTGGGTTTCCCGTGTAAGAGTGGGGCTTTTTTTCCTTCTGTTTACCTATATTTTAGTCGTCAAATACAAATTAATGGTAGATGATCTCCCTATTATGTGCTTGAGATAGTGCTTGAACCTATAGGAATGGTTAAATAGGTGATATTATAGAGTACAGAGATCATGGTATTTGTATTCTCGGGACTGAATTGAACATTTATCGTAAGGGTTGGAGTCCTGTACGCTTGTCTAAAATCGTGAGACAGTAATTTCTGATATAGATGGATATCTTTTCCTAACCCTTGATTACAAGACATACTGATCAAAATACGCATCGGATGTCTTGGAGAAGAAAATGCACGACTTTGTGCCCAATATCATGGGATACCATAGCATTTAAATTGTGATGCATCACGTGTTAGATTATATTTTCTGAGGAAGCACGCTAATTAGTTTTGCATGCTTGAATATTGGCAACTCAAAAGGACAAGGGACAATAACTCTCGGAAGACAGGCCCTCTTTATTCCCCATTCCCCAGCATATGCATCTGTCTTTGTTCGTAAAAAATTGAATATTCATCGGCCTTTTCTTTTTCTTCTTCTTCTTATGGAAAACGTTAATGGAATGTTTATTCAAACCTTGCATCTTTGAAGTTTTCATCTGCAAATTTGGTCTCCATGTGCTCCTTTGTTGAAGTTCAAAAGAGACTGGTGGTTGTTTTGTTGTTTCTTTCTTTTATTTCACGCCCCATACAGCAGAATCCATGTTTTGCAATTACCAGTTTTTCCTCTCGTAGTTTTTATGTCAAAGTCTTTGAGTAATTAACTCCTCTTTCTTTTGTGAGTTGTAGTTTGTGTGCGTTTTTTGTCTGAAGATAACCAAACCAAACCAAACCAAACTGAGCCTTATGTCCCAAATCAATTGGGGTCGGCTACATGAATCCTTTTCCTCCAAAGAGTTCTGTCAAGTGCGGCTTGCTCACTTAGCCCTAGTAGACTTAAATCCTTTTTGTCTGAAGATACATGTGAGAAAATCCCTTGCTTTCTTGGTTGAGAATGTTGAGATGGAAGCAGATTATCATGATTAGTTATAGATTGAATGTGAAACTCTTGGGCATTTCCCTTCCTTTTGTCATAAATTATTTTAGTTCATTTTGTCCAGAGAGGAAATTGACTGATGTTTGTGGGCACATTTTTTGTCCCGTTGGGTTTTGTCTCTTCATGTTAATTATTGCCTACTTAGTAACTAAATCTTGTAGACTTCTTCCTTATATGGTACTTATTATTCCTTTCCTTGTGTTCTGTATATATTGTTTTTCTTATTGGGGTTATACTTTCAGTTTCAGATCAAGAACATTGGCTTATTTGAAAGGGCTTTGTCCACATGTTGTGAGGTGAGCAAGAAATTATCACAGTGATTGATTGAATGTGGTGTTTATTTTGTTTACGATAGGTATGTTTTTGCTTGGTCTTACTATATAATCCTTTTGTGAGTATTTGGTAGCTTATCTTGGTATTTGTATTTGAACCCTAGCAGACACGTGGTGCAATGCAGCAACAATATTCTATTAACAGAAAAGTTAATAGTACACCAAATGAAAAAGAGCCAATTTGTGTTAATTTAGTTATCATCTTGGCCTCTTCAAAACCTTCAAAGGATTTCATATTCAGTTCCGTGAAGCAGGAGGGGGTGTTTATGGATTTCATATTCAGTTCCCAAATGACCGGACCGGCAAAGTGCGTGTCGTTAGGGGTGCCG